>GG745347.1:424312-556026 GCA_000151295.1 Allomyces macrogynus ATCC 38327 | reverse complement strand
GTGGAGATAGTACATATGTGATATACTCGCGCGATTCGCTTTCCGTTGTTGTCGCGATCCTTGCCTGGCCGGCCGGCCGGCCGCTCCCGTCGTGTCACTCTTGGGCCAGGATGTCGTCGACTCGATGCTTTGGGCGCGCAGGCAAGGCCAGGTTGGCGATGTCGTTCAAGTGCCTGCGTGCCTGCGTGCCTGCTGGCCGGGAGGCTGGGGCTGAGCGCGACGTGGTGCGAGTGAGTCTCACACCCGATCTGCTTTGGCGCGTCACGACGCGTCCCACCATGGGCGTGATCGCGACCACTACAAAAACCACGGCGGCGCGCGCCAGTGCCCGCAACCGCAATCCGGCCTGACCGACAGCATCTTCGTTTGGCGCGCTGGCCGCTCCAACGACACGCGCAACCTGACCGAATCGTCCCGAAGAGCTCATCGCCAGGTGTCCGCGACCAGAACCGCCAGCCAACATGTCCGACGCTGCCGTGACCACGGGCCCGCTGCCGACGACGCGCGTGCCGCGTCTGGACGCGGCGCAATACGGCCAAGCGCTGCTCGCCGCCTCCAACGAATCGTACGCGGCGCGCGAGGCCTTCCGCATCGACTATGCACGGCGTGAGCACGATCTGCGCCGGTGCTTTGCGCAGAACCGCGACTCGCCCGCCGTCTCGGATCCGCACGCGTTGCTCGTGCCCGTCCACGCGCTGCCCAAGGACGCGCTGCGCGTGCCGCGCCAGTGGCAAGAGGATGTCGACGCGCCTCTCGTCATGGCCTCGGCCGACCGGCCCAAGGAAGGGACCAAGGCTGTGGCCGACAAGTCCGAGTTTATGTTGAACTGGAAGCTGTTTACCGCCGGCGCGCTCGATTGTTTGAACTGGGAGAATGTGTTTGTCGCGGGCGGCGCTGTGCAGGCGTGTCTCTCGCACTTGCCGCCCGAAACGACGTATGGTGAGCGCCGCGACTTCTTCTTGACCAAGTACGGCGCTGGCGATATCGACCTGTTCATCCACGGGCTCGACGAGGAGGCGGCGCGCGCCAAGATGGAGGAGGTCTACCAGGCAATCATGGACTCGGTGCCGTTTGAGGTGGTCGTGATTCGGTACGCAATTTTCAGTCCTCTTCCTTTGTTGATATCCGGGGATCTGACTCTCTTTGTCTCCTCCGCTGCATGTAGTACCACGCACGCGTGCACGATTGTCTCGCAGTACCCGTACCGGCACATTCAGATCATCTTACGTCTTTACAAGAGCCCGGCCGAGACGCTGATGGTACGCTCCCAGCTCTCGCGTATACCAGCCATTTCAAAGAGCGCTCGCTAACCTACCCTCTCCACCCGCAGGGCTTCGACGTCGACGCGTGCGCCGTCGGGTACAACGGCATCGACGTGCTCGCGACTCCGCGCGCGCACCTCGCGCTGATCACGCACATCAACTCGATTGACGTGTCGCGGCGTTCGCCGACCTACGAGGCGCGGCTCGCCAAGTACTCGCAGCGCGGGTACAGCGTCAAGGTCCCGAACCTGCACCGCGACCTGGTCGACCCGCAGATCTACGAGCGCGGGTTCGACAAGGTGCAAGGGCTCGCGCGGCTGCTCGTGTTCGAAGCGCTCGGCGACCAAGAGACGCGGCTGCAGTACAAGGAGGCGCAGCGCGAGCGCAAGCAGCGCCCAGCGCACAAGAACGCGGGCCGGTACGAGGCGCAGGCGTGGCGGCGGCGGCGCGACTTGAAGGCGCGCAACGACGCGTTCGAGTCGTCGGATTACTCGTCGGTGTTTTTGCCGTACGGGCCCGAGTACACTGCGAGCAAGATCGTCAAGCTGCTGGCCAAAAAGGACAAGACGCTCAACAACGAGTGGTTCATGTCGAAGCGCGGCGTGTCGGTGCACCAGCACCCCGTGTTTTTCGGGACCATGGAAGAGGTCATGGGCGACTGCTGCGGGACGTGCCCGCCGATCGTCACGCCCGAGGATAAGGAGGATGTCGAGAATTTCGTGCATGGGCCGCTCTCGTTCATGGTCGATGACCCGGGCCGCCAGACGATCGGGTCGTTCCACCCGATCACCGACGACGATTGGGCGGCCGACGCCTACATCACCGAGGACCGGTCGGCTCTCGTCTATGCCGTCGCGCACGGCGACATTGCGCGCGTGCGCACGTTGCTCGATACGGCCCGTGCCAAGGGAATGGCAGCGCCCACCGAGGAAGAGCGCCGCAAGGCCTGGCTCATGGCCATTGAGGCGCGCGACTGGGTAGGGCGTTCGGTGCTGCACGTCGCGACTGTGTTCCGCCGCCTCGACATGGTCAAGGTCCTGCTCGAGTACGGCGCGCGCGTCTCGTCGCCGATGCCAGACGGCCGGCTCGCGCTGCATCTCGCGTGCGAGTACGGTTTCCTCGAGATCGCTCAGGTGCTTTGGGCCAAGGCCAAGGAGAACCTCGACGCGCTCAAGGCCAAGGGCGAGGACGCGGGCGCGTCCGGGCAGCAGACGCCCGAGAAGCGTGGCAAGAAGGCCGCGTCGCCCGACGAGGACGGCGACTTTGAAATGGTCTCAGCCGGCAGCGATGGCAGCGGTGGCAGCGACGAAGGCGGTAGCGCCAAGGGCGACGGCGACGGTGACGAGGACGCGGACATGGCCGAGGCCTCAGCGGCCGAGGAAGACGTCGAGGAGCCCGACGTGCATCGCGTCGACCACATTGATTGGGACTCGGGCTTCTCGCCGCTGCACTACGCGGTCCTGTACGGCCACCTCGATGTTGCGCGGTGGCTCATCAAGGACGCGGGCGCGAGCCCGAAAAAGGCCTACAAGGCCGAGGGCTCGTGGCGCAAGTATGCGGCACCCGCACTCGCGCTGTCGTGGCTCGGCCCGGACGAGGGCAAGCATCTGCCCATGGTAGAGTTGCTGATCGACTCGGGCGCGCTCGCATCGGATCTCGACAGCAACAGCACGTCGGTGCTCAAGCTCGCACTGCAGGCCAAACGCATGGACATTGTCAAGTACCTGCTCGACTCGGACCCGACGGCGACGACGTTCAAGACCATTTCTGACCTAGTCGTGGACGCGATCGAGTCGACGAGCGTCGAGTTGCTCTCGCAGCTCCTGCAGCTCGGCGCGCCCGCCGAGTTCACCAAGCAGTGGGCCGTCGAGTACCACAAGTGCCCCGAGGACCAGGCCGAGTACAAGATTCGTTACATGGACCAGCCGCTGTCCAAAGCGGCGATGGGCGTCCCGTCGGCGGTCCACGTCGAAATGGTCCAGCTTCTGCTCAAGCATGGCGCTGACCCGAACGTGCGCACCAGCTATTATCGTGCCGAACCGCTCGTCGACCAAGTGTTCTCGAAACTCGCCGACTCCAACCGCGAACTGGAGCGCGCGCTCGAGCCCGTCAAGAAGCCGCGCCAGCCAGGCGAGGTCGCTGAGGAGATCAAGCCCGAAGTGTTTGCCGCGCGGCTCAAGCGTATGCGCGAGTCGGCCACGTACGACGAGTACCTGAAGCGCCGCGACCTCGGGCTCGAAAAGGACGAGGCCGACGACGACAAGGCCAAACAGGACAAGGACGAGGAAAAAGTGCGCCCCGAGCTCACCGAGTACACCCAGTCGCTGCACGAGCGGGTCGTGTCCTGCATCCGCATCATTGATTTGCTCGTCGAGGCCGGCGGCAAGGGCCAGGACATGAACCTCAAGGAAAGCTACTCGCCGCAGCTCTACGATTACCGCGTCTGGGCCACGGTCGAGTACGGGCCGGACTTGTTCACGGTCAAGTTGCCGACGATTGCGGCCAAAGAGCACCGCCCGCCGTCGGCCATGGCCATTCAGCCGACCGACGAGGTCATGAAGAACCAAGAAGATATTGACGCGGCCAAGGCCAAGGCCGAGGCGGCTGTTGCCGCGCGGCACGGCACTTACAAGCTCTACCGCACGGAGCCGCGCGACAAGAACAAGATCCCGGACCACCGCCAAAAGCACTACCACTCGCTCTACAAGGCGATTTGGCTCGGCGACCTGTCGACGATTGAAAAGCTCGTGGCCAAGGAACGGCTGCTCTTGGCCGTGACCAACTGCAATGACGAGTCGCCGCTCATGATCGCGACTCTTCGACGCCACGCGCACATTCTCGCCTGGCTCATGCGTACGACGCACGCGCAGTACAAGCCGCTGCCGCCCGTCGAGGAGGACGCAAAGAAGAAGAAGAAAGCGGCGCTGATCAACAACTATGAGCTCGACGACAGCGACGACGAGGACGGCAGTTCCGACGACGACGGCAGTTACGACAATTCCGACAATGACGACGACTCGGGCGAGGAGACCGAGCTCCACGAGCAGGTCGACGACCGCAATGCGCCGTCGGCCATGCACCACACGCACTCGGCGACGCCGTTGCGAGACATGCTCACTATGGCGTCCCGCATTCTCGCATGGTCATCGTACGCGGACCCGCTCACTTACTGTGTGCTGTCTGGGTGGGAAGAGGGCATTTCCACGATCATCTCCACCTACCGCGGCCTCGGCGACAAGACTTACACGTTTGACGTGCTCAAGACGACGGGCATTGTCAAGGATGAGGGCGACTTCATTGCCGACTACGTGGCCAACGTGGTCGGCGTCAACATTACGGACCCGAGCCGGTTCACGATCTCGACCAGCTCGCCGTTCTCGCTGGCCATGCAGCTGCCCGATCGCCTGCCGATCCTGCGCGTGCTGGTGCGCGAGGCCCTCGGTGGCCTGTACATGCCGTTGTTTTACTTCTGCGACAAGCGGTGGGACGAGGAGCAGACCAAGCTCAAGTGGCGCGACGTCTACGCGGGCCTGGGTAAGTCCAAGGGCGCCAAGCGCAAGCTCAACCCGACCATCATTTTGCCCGTGCACATTGCGGCCGAGTACAACCGGCCGGACATCATCAAGTATTTTGTCTCCAAGGCGCTGCAGCACGACATTGACCACTTCGTGACGAAGCGGGCCAACCACGGCGACCCGCGTGCGGCCGCCCTGATTGATCCGGCCGAGCGCCGCCGGTTCATGCAGCGCATCTTCACGCTCACGCACGGGTACGGAGCGGACAAGAGCAAGACGGCCATGCACTGTGCGGTCGAGTACCACGCGCTCGAGGCCATGGACGCGCTCGCCGAGCACGTCAAGGACCGCGCCGTGTTCTCGGAAAAACTGCTCAACGCGACCAACGACAATGGCGAGACGCCGCTGCACATTGTGTGCCGGCAGTCGCACACGGCGCGGCGGTGCCTCACCAAGCTGCTCGATATGGGCGCCGACCCACTGCGCGTGACCAAGGAGCGCAAGTGGACGCCTTTCCACTACCTCTGCGCCAGTGGGCCGCGCAAACTCCTCGCGCCGTTCCTCGCGCGCGTGCCGCTGCCGACCATGGCCAAGATTCTGAGCGCGCAGTCGGACACGTTTGGGCATACGCCCTTGGCCGTCGCGACGCTCGCGGGAGAGTACAAAACGGTGCGCCGCATTCTTGACTACATCTCCAAGCACGGCGCCGAGCTCGCGGCCGCGACGGCGCCCGTCAAGCCGGTTGACTCGATTCTGGCGCGCGACTTTGCGGGCAAGACGGCCGTGCAGCTCGCGATTTCCAAGACCGACGTGCGCGTTCTCGAGACGCTGCGCGACGCGCTGCCGCCAGCGGTCAAGGCCCTCGACCCGGCCGCGGACACGGGCGCCGTTTGGCGGCAAGAAGACGGCGACGGGCTCACGCCATGGGCGCGCGTATTTCAAATGTATCGCCGCCCGATCATGTCAGCCGACTCGTATGAGCTTGTGAACGTGCTCAAGGAGCCCGACGAGGACGTGCCGATCGAGACCGACAACAAGGCCGAGGACGCGATTGAGACGGATACGGAGGCCGAGCCCGAGCCCGTCAAGGACGAAAAGGACTTGCCCAAGGAGAAGCGCGCGCGCAAGGATAAGCCGCTGTCGCTGTGGCGCGTCATGCAGGGCACGGCGCCGCCCAATCCGATGGGCCACGCGCTTGCGGCCGTGGATAAGCGGATTCTTGTGGAGCCGACGGTCGCACAACGGATTCCACCGGCGGTCGGGCGCATTGTGAAGGGCGAGTGCTCTAACGTGCACAATTACTCGCAGCACACGCACGTCTACGATTACCGCTCGCAGGCCTGGTCGCCCAAGGGCGGTGTGCTCGTTGCCGCGGCAGATGGCCGGCCAATTGAGATTTACCTGGGCTCGTTCTGAGCTGAGCCGGGTGTGAAGTGCACAACGTAGTTTGTGTCGAGTCTTGCCTTTTATTAGCGCACATGAATGGATGAATGGCTGCTTCTCCTCTCTCTGTGTTGTCGAATTGACAACAGCAGGACAAGAAGTATCCTTGCAAATTTCAAGCGACGCTCCAGGGAAATTCAGCATGGCGGCAGCCAGACGCTGCAAGAGTGTCATGATCCCCAGCAACCAAGTCGCACGATGGAGCAGTACGCCTGGTCGTCGACCAGACATATCTGCGTGGCGAGCGATTGCAAACGACCATTTGACGGCAACAGTGACGCTCGACGCGCATCCTCCACGCGCAATATGCTCTTGCCCAGCCCATGATCCTCACAATCACGCGAATGCAAGCTTACTACACCTATCGGTCAAGTCTGTGTTGGAGACGTTAGGGGCCCGTTCCAACGGCGAAATGATACTGGAAGCTTCACTTCAAGCGCTATTCTTGCCTGGCTCATGGCCCTCACATGTGCAGGCGGAGGCTCATGCCTATTTTCGGCCAAGGCTCCATTGTTGAACGGGCCGGCAGTTCATCCTTGAGTGCATCGTGCTTCTCGACCGCAATCGAGCGGCCACATCGCCTCCATGATGTCAAGGCCTCGCGATGGAGAATGCTCGTTTGATGACTCTTGGGCGGCACATGTTATGGAAGGCGAAGGTGCAGCACTGTACCTTGAGCCGTGAGCGCAGCAGCTGTTGGTGGCCAATCATCGTCAGAGGCATCGTCCAACGTTGGTTTGCTGTGTCCGGCGGCTGGATCCGACACGTTCGCGCCAACAACCCGCGGCCAAGCACCACTACCTGCAACGATTTGTGCCTCGACTTGCAAGGATCAGTGTGCGCACCAAACACGAGCATCAGCAGTTATAACGCAGCACGCTCAGCCCGTCCATGGTTGCAATGACCACCCACAGTTCCGTTCTCAACATCAACCAGCAGCGGGCTCCAATTGAACGTATTCCCTACGACGCTGTCGAGAAGTGGCCACGATGGTCTTACTTCAAGACAATGGCACCACGACGGCGCTCCACTTGGCTCTTGCATCGTCAACTTTCTTTATGGCGGTAGTACAGTCGGTGTAGCGAATACCACAATGCGATGAAGCCGATTTCACGATTCATCGGCCAAAGAAGATCCACCGCATGCTGTTGTCTGATACGTGGGAAGCACCCTTGGAAGCTGCTGTGCAATGGGTGGGCCATTTTGCTGCCGACTGTGTGGAGCACCCACAGTGGAAGTGGCGGCTCGTTTTGCCCCGAGGGGTCATGGCCAGACCTTGACCAATACTGGCGGTATTCCCATGTCACACACATGGTCTTCGCTCCCGATTCCGCTTGCGTAGATTCGTCACGATGTGCACAATCGCAGCACTTTCGCCTTCCAATGCCACCTGCTTGTCATCGTCTCCTGCATAATCACAACCATCTTCATGGTGTTGCCTGGCCCAGTTATCCGTCCGCACTCGAGGAACTCGACCTTCGAAACGTGAATGTTTCAAGACTGTTTTTCGAGGACGTGATTTCCAGTGGGCTTGCGTCACTTGGAATTGAGCGTTTCGTTTGTCGAAAACGACCAGACCTGGATGCTCCGGTTTGAACACTTGCCGCCATTGCTGTCGGTCCTCAAGTTGAAAAACGACCACGGGGATGTCATTGAGCTGCCTGACGACTACGGAACGCACAGTACGTTGGTATTTGTGCACGCACTGGGATGTCTCCACAAGTCGCAGCTTCATCATGATTTAATCCGAGTTGACGATGTGCCGTTCGTCATGGCTGCACATATGACGCAGGCGATTGCGCGGAGCCATCAAGGCGAGCGACCACTGCGGTCGCTCGAAGTGGGTGTTTGTCCTGGGACACTTGCCAATGTGGACATAAACACGAGCCTGCACTCTCGGCTCATTGATGTCGAGGACCTCGAAGTTTCGATCCATGATTGGAACGAGCTATTTTCGGGAGATGGGGTTGTCGACCAGCATGTTGCTTGCATCTTGTCCTGGTTCCCCGCCCCAAGCCGGACGCAATGAGCTGCTGTTGTCAAGTATGGGTGTGATTGTCAAGTGTCTAATTGATTTTCTCGTGTCGCTAACGCTTGTGGAACTGCATGTATCGGGTAGCGGTGACGAGTTGGAGAACATCAGCTCCATGATATGTTCGCGCCCTGTCCAATTCGTGCAGTCATATCGTGACCCATACCAGTTACCATTGACGCTCACGTCACTTTCACTTTCGCGGTGCCTCCCGAGCCGCGTGGTTTCGCGATTCACGAACGCGCCCTGGGCGTTTCCAGTAAACGTCACGAAGCTGGATCTCACCCAGAACGACCTGACCACGCTGATTTCAAGTTCCTATATGCCGCACTTCCCGCCGAACTGCTCAATCTCGCGAGTAACAAGTTTCATACGCTCATCATGCCATTCCCAACAATGCTGCGCGTGCTCGATATCTCGGAGAACGTTGTGCACTGGCACGTTGATGGCACATGCTGGGTTGGGACTATGCCTCATCCTAGCCAACCAGTTCTTGCCTGACGTTTTCAACCAGCTTGTGACCGACTTGGAGTGGCCTTCGTGGAGCTCATCCATGGCTACTTTTTGCATTTCCGGCCGTCTCAAGTGGTGGGAAATCGAACAAAGGTTTGTTTTCTTGTTTCTCAAAGCAACCAGATGTCAAGAGACACTATGCCGACTTGCTGTTGTGGGTCAGGAGCTGGACACTGCAGGCGCAGTAGGCTCAAGTCTATCTCCACTGACGTGTACTCCCTCGCGAATCCGCAATCCTTGCGGTCTGTAATCCTTCGAGTCTCAAACTCGAGATCCCCAGTTCAAGTCTGGGTGCTGGCAAAATATGCTGAAGAGCAGTCATGTTTTTTTGTTGAGCGTCGTGTGCACGTTCGCTTCTTTGCCCCTTTTCCTTCTTCTAAGCTCGCCAGTCCTGACAATCTTGAAGTTAAACATGCACAGTACACCACTATTACCAATACAAAACACGACACGTCTGGAAACAAAGGGCTCCATTTTAGAACTGAATCTCGGCTCATTGGAAGCCAACCGTCCAGCTTCACATCAGGGGACTGGGCAAGACACGACGCCTTGCCTGGACGGAAAATGGGGATGGATCAGGGATACTGGCACAGCGACATGATCTGGAATATCGGCAGCAGTCGAGCGATACCGGTCGTCGGATGGTTGGCTTGACTTGAACGTCAAAGAACTGGGCGAGCCCGCTGTTGTTGGGGGAAGGTGGGCCGGAGCAGGACATGTCGATGCGGTCATCGGCAAACTCACGATCCGCGCCGCGTTCTCCACCCGTTGCTCGACCGCGAGCTCCTCTCCGCCGCGCGCCTCGCACGCGGCCGCCCGCTCGAGCGCCGCCAACTCCGACAGCGCGACCATCCCATCCCGATCCCGATCCAGCCGCGCGACAATCGCCTGTACCTCCTCGTCCTCAATCGTCCGGTTCCGAATCGTGCGCAGCGCACGCTCTAAATCAACCACCGCAATCTGCCCGCGCACGTCCTTGTGGCCAAACCGCGCGCCCACACGCGAATCGTACGCGTCCAGCTCGCGCGAAATCTTGGCGAGCAGCCGGTCGACCTGCGCCTCGAGCCGGGCGGCTGCCGTGTCCATGACATGGTCCGGCTCAACTCCCGCGGCCGTCGCTGCAGACACGGCCGCGTCTGCCGCAGCCGTCGCGCTGGCCGCGGCCTGGCGCCGCGCCTCGGCGTCGGCCACGTTCTGCTCAGCGGTCGCGACGGCAACAGCGGCCCCACCTGCAGCCCCTGCGGCCTCGGCGGCGGCGGCGAGCGCCCGTTTGGCAGACTCGTCCATGTCGTACTGCATCAGGTCGGCCGCGCGCGTTTCCATGAGGTGCTCGAGCGCGCGCCGCTCAGCACTCACACCGGTCGTTGTGGGCGACGAAGACGATGAGGACATGAGTCTCTTGACGGCCTCGGACAGGTCCTTGATCTGCTCGAGCGTCAGCTGGCCCTCGGCGCCGTCTCTAGTGGGTACGGTGACGGTCGTCGACGCGCGGTCCGTATCCGACAGCGGCACCGCCGCCGCCGCGGCAGCCGCTGCCGTGAGCGCCGCAGCCGCTGACGCTGCCGCCGCGGCGGCATCAGCAGCCAGCCGCTCCTTGTGCCTCCGCGCGGCCTCGAGGACGACGCGTTCCTTGGCGAGTTCCTCGGCAATCACGTCCTCCTGGTGCCGCAGCGCGTCGAGCCGTTCCTTGTACGACTTGGACCGGTCGGCGAGCTGCACCTGCGCCTCGGAAATGACGCCCTCCGGCAATGCCTGCAGCGTCGCCTGCAACGCGTCGGCCGCCGTCGCGAGACTCGACTCACCCGGTGGCGGCATCGCGCGATCCGTTAGCATGAACGCGCGCGACAGAAGGAGCAGAGTCGACGGCACGTGGTGGACGAGGTGCAGGTCGAGCCACTGCTGCAAGTCGAACCGCAGGCGCGCGGGGGACACGCCGAGGTGCTTGATCCCACGCTCGGCACACGCGCGCTGCAGTTCCGGGATCGTGAGGGCGTCGACCCCCTCGAAGTAGATCATCTGGTCGTCTGTATGCAGGTGCCGCATGTGCGCGCGCAGCTGATATCGCAGCCAGGCGTCGGTACCGACGGCACGCAGCGCCATATACCGGCACATCGACACGAGCTGTGGGCGCGACAGGTTTTCGAGCGTGAGCTCGTCCTCGAATTGCCGCGCGACCGCAAGCAGGGCGGCGGTATCGGGCGCGCGGCCCGTGGAACGCAGGTCCTTGAAGAAGTCGGTGAACGCGGCGACGGCGTGCTTGTTGTTGCCGGCATTGTCGACGGCCATTTCGGCGACCGTCTCCTGCAAGAACTGCGCGAGCCCGAGCCGCACCTGCAACAACCGGCGTTTCCGCTCTTCGTAGTCGCCAGATTTCTCAAACGTTGACGGCAGCATGGTCGGGAAGACGCGGAGCAGGACGGGCAGCGTCAACTCGGCAAACGGGATCACCAGAATGATCAGGAACGGCACGAGCCGGAACAGGTCCGAGACGGTGCGCCGTAGCTGGCGGTACTCGCGCCGCGACAGCGCGTGGCCGCGCACGAGCTTGGCAAGGTACCGCGAGCTCACTTTAGCCTCGTAGGCGAAGAGCTGCGTGCCCGTCTTGTAGTGCGCGAGCTCGGCGCAGATGTGCGGCCACGTGTCTTCGCGCAGGCGGCGCAGTAGCGGCTTGCGCGATGCTGGTGAGGGTGGAGAGCGTGGATCTGGTGCGGAAGAGGCCTGGGCACGGGCTGAATCGTCCCCGCCGCGGGTGGTCGAAATGGGAGCGGTTGGTGCCGTCTTGGTCGGGTCGTGCGCATCCGACAGCACCTGCCGTTCGTCCTAAACGCGGCGTATATAATGGAGGATCAGAGAACTGATGGGCACCGCAACCACGCTCTCCTCTTTGCTCATTTCCATTGTGCGCACATTGCCAACCATCGACGTCGAGAACGCACGGCCCTCACGCCAGGGCAATGATCCACGAGCTGCAGCATTCCAGACGACTCGGCCCGCCACGCGCGGTATCGAGCTGTTCCACCGCGGGAAACGCGCCGATGTGCAGCTCGACCTCGTGGACAAGCCCGCGGTGCTCGAATCGGCCAGCGAGAGTGGCCAGCCGCACGGCGACGCGGTCCGTAGCGAAGCCGCCACGGGCAGCGAGCACTTGTGGGCTAGTATCGGAGCTGATTTTCTCGTCCGCGCCGCGGCAAGTGCTTCCGGGACTGCGTGCAGGGCCGTACGTGGCGCAGCACGGATCCGACCCGTCCTCCTCCATGCCGCTGCTGCGGCGCCGCAGCGAGCAAGACGGGTTCCGAGCATGAGTACGGCGTGCATGAGAGGCTGCTGGTGATTTTGGAAGCGACTCAACGGCGAGGGTGCAACTGGCGAGGGTGCAACTGCAGGCCGTCGAGCGGGGGCAGCCGTGAGCGCTTGGTGCGTCGACAACTCTTTTTCCGAGGGTGTGCTGGCGGTCTTGGTCGTGCTGGTCGCGCGCGAGCTGGTGCAGCAGTCGAGGTCGTCGGCGTGGATTGCCGTGAAGTGCGCGTCGGGCAGTGCCGTGCCGTGCGCGCGAGGTGATCAGCGCGTGGTGGCCGCCGTCGCGTTCGTGCTGGCGTTGCCGTTTGGGCTCTGCAAGCCTTTGTTCTCCAAGACGCGTGCGGTGACATTGCCTGTCAGAGCTGTCTGCAGAACGTGATCGTGATGCTGCCACATCTTTCCGCGAGGCGTGACGCAGACCGCGCCCAGCAGCATGTTCGTGGCCCTTCAACCACTGCGACTTAGCGTCGTCGCGCTCGCTGATCACAGCAGCTGCAGCAGTTCGCCACCACTGCTCACGGTCACCTCGTCGCCGCCTGCTTCAAGTCGTCGTCGCCGTCGTCGCTGTCGTCGTCTTACCTGCACGCTCCCCGCGCTGTTCAACGACTCGCTGCAACCGCTCATTCGACCCCCCCCCCCCCCCCTGCTGAACCGGCGCCGCGCGTGCTTCACCCGCCTTCTTCTGCACGACCACCGACCCCGAACACCAAGAGACCACCAACCATCATGGCCGGCAAGGTTCGCATCCGCTCACGCTGCTCAAGCTCGTGATCTCTGGCCCAGGACGAGTGCCGTCGCGCAAGATCACGCGCCGTGTCGCGGGAAACGCGAATTCGCGCCGTATCACGGCCTCTTCACGCCACGACACGGCGCGCGCGTCCCGGCCCCGCGTTTACGGCGCTTTTTCTCTCGCGTCGTCATGGGCCCCGCTCCGACCCCATGTCAACGCTCCACTCGGACGAATGTGCTGACCACCGTCCCTGGGAACGCCGCGCCCCTCCTCTAGCCCCAGCACCAGGCGGTCTACGCCATGGACGAGTACGGCCGTCCGTTCATCATTGTCCGCGAGCAGGGCAGCCAGTCGCGGCTCAAGGGTATTGACGCGCAGAAAGTACTTTCGCTCCTCGCTGTCTCACCGCGTCAGCACGCATCTGACGTTTCGTGGGTCCGCTAGGCGCACATTCTCGCTGCCAAGGCCGTGACCAACATTGTCAAGACCTCGCTCGGCCCGCGCGGGCTCGACAAGATCCTTGTCTCGCCCGACGGCGACCTGACCATCACCAACGACGGCGCCACAATTCTCTCGGAGATGCACGTTGAGCACCAGATTGCCAAGCTGCTCGTGGAACTGTCCAAGTCGCAGGACGACGAGATTGGCGATGGCACGACCGGTGTTGTCGGTACGTTGTGGTCCTGATCTGCTCGGCGTTGCGTGAACGGCTCCTGACGGTGCCGGTTCCGAATCATAGTCCTCGCTGGTGCCCTCCTCGAGCAGGCCGAGTTGTTGCTCGACCGCGGCATCCACCCGATCCGCATCGCTGACGGGTTCGAGCGCGCGTGCGCGGTCGCGCTCGATACGATCAACGCCATTTCCGACGTGGTCCCGTTCGACCGCAACAACGTGGAGAACCTCTACAAGACGGCCTACACGTCGCTCGGGTCAAAGATTGTGTCCAAGTGCCACGAGCAGTTTGCCAAGATGGCCGTCGACGCTGTGCTTGCCGTGGCCGACCTGGACCGGAAAGACGTGGACTTTGAGCTGATCAAGGTCGACGGCAAGGTCGGTGGGTCGCTCGCCGACACGGTGCTCGTCAAGGGCGTGATTGTCGACAAGGACATGTCGCACCCGCAAATGCCCAAGCATATCAAGGACGCCAAGATTGCGATTTTGACGTGCCCGTTTGAGCCGCCCAAGCCCAAGACCAAGCATAAGCTCGACATCACCTCGGTCGAAGAGTACAAAAAGCTGCAAGAGTACGAGCGCACCAAGTTCAACGATATGGTCAAGGCCGTTAAGGACACGGGGGCGAACCTCGTCATTTGCCAGTGGGGCTTCGACGACGAGGCCAATCACCTGCTCATGCAGAACCAGCTTCCCGCTGTCCGGTGGGTTGGCGGGCCCGAGATCGAACTGATTGCCATCGCGACCAACGGCCGCATCGTCCCGCGGTTCGAGGACCTGGCTGCGGCCAAGCTCGGCAAGGCCGGCAGTGTGCGCGAAGTCGCGTTCGGCACGACCAAGGACCGCATGCTCGTCATTGAAGAGTGCGCCAACTCGCGCGCCGTCACGATTCTCGTGCGCGGTGGGAACAAAATGATCATTGACGAGGCGCGCCGGTCGTTGCACGACGCCATGTGCGTCGTGCGCAACCTGATCCGCGATAACCGCGTCGTCTACGGCGGTGGGTCGGCTGAGATCGCCTGCTCGCTCGCCGTGTCCGCCGCCGCCGACAAGGTCAAGACAATTGAGCAGTATGCGATGCGCGGGTTTGCTGCTGCGCTCGATGCCGTGCCGCTCACGCTCGCCGAGAACTCGGGTCTGTCGCCGATTGAGACGCTGGCGGCGGCCAAGGCCGCGCAGGCGACGCAAAAGAACCCGCGACTCGGTGTCGACTGCATGCTCACGGGCGAGCAGGACATGAAGAAGCAGCATGTCTTTGACCCGCTCATCTCGAAGCGCGCGCAGTTGCTGCTTGCGACGCAGCTCGTCAAGATGATTCTCAAGATCGACGACGTGATTGTGAGCGGCGGCGATGAGCAGTAAGAAGCGCGTTTGGTTGCTTTTGGCGTTTGAGATTCGTTCGTTCGTTCGTTTGTGTCTCGTTTTTGTTTTTGCCGTGCCTCGACGTGGGTTGCGTTTTGGTCTGGGTCCTCCTGTTCATTATTTTCATGCAGATGTCCTCTTGGGTCCTCTTCCATCGTCGTCTTCGTCGCCGTTGCCCTTGAGCTTTCGTCAACGCTCATCGCGGGCGCAAGGAGCTGAATTCAGACTGACCGTGCCACCGTCGTGGTCGACGACACCCGCGACTTGTCCCCGTCCACCTCGACACGCTTGTCCACGAGGGGAAAAAGACGAGTGTGCTGTGCAGGCAGGCGGCGGGGAACAGAGGCAAGGGAAGGACCAAAGCACGGCGAGAGAGTGACGTGGACCAATGTCTGCCGCAACTCCTCTGTAGTCCACGCGGCACGTGCAGACCCTTGCCTTGATGCTTATGTTGCCGAGCCAGCCCTGTTCTCACAGTGGCTGCATGTCACCAGCACGACAGTGCAACACGATGCCGGACCGAGTCGTCTCCTGCCCACGCTGGGCCTTGCCTGGCCACCCACGATCAGCACCAACAGCAACTTCAGCACCCATTCGCACCCATTTCATGATCCACTTCGGCGTGGTCGTCTGGCTCTTTGCGCTCTTGGCGAGACAGGCGAGGGGACGCGCACAAATGACAGCCATCATATTTTAGCCGAGGAGACGCGATGCATCTCAGTTTGTTTTTGCGAGGCTTTGGTTCTTTTCTCGGTGAAACACGCCGTTTCTCTTGCCAAGCCGCTGCGCCAATTTTGTAGCTTTTGCCCTTTCCGGATGCACCCGTGCCGATTTCCTGCACCAGCCGGACTGCCCTCGTGCCATTTTTTCCTCCATGCCTCGCTCGCCTTTCGCCTTCTTTTGGGCCAGGTCTTGCGACTGAACTTGGCGTTTGGCTGGGCCGGTTTTCGCCAGCTGTTCAACGTTGCTCTCTCCCCCCTCCAGCGCCTTTTGACACGTTCGCACGGCGCCCCGTCGAGCGGGGAACAGCGCCATGTTTGCTGCTGCAACCGGCGCCAGTCGAAGGATCTCTGAAAAACTGGTCGCATGCACGCGCCGCTGCTTCAGAGTGATGAGATTTGCGTGACGTGCCGCCGTGGCCCAACCTATGTTGCATGCACGATATCCCGCAACCAACGTCTCGTCTTGTCGACGTGTCGTGTGTTGTTTTGATGAAGGGTTTTTTTTTTTCGGCCCACAATGGTTGCACTGGCTCGCGTTTGATTCCCTGTTGATTTGCGCCTGGCTCGTTTCGATTCATACTTTTCAACGTGGCGCGCGCATTCACCCGCAGGGCAAGGCCGTTCAGGCGCAAACGGCTATCACTTGCGTTTGGCAAGGCGTTTGGCGCGTGCAGATATAATTTTGGAACCGTAGGGCGAAGGGAAAAGTGACTCTTCGCTGCAAGCAGCAGAAGATGCGACTCTTTGCGCGCGACTAGCAAAAGGAGCAAAAAGAGGTTGAAGGAGGCGCTCCAGTGGGTGTAATTTCTCCGACTGGCCGAGGCGTGTCAGTGTGTCCGTTGTTCGAGGAGCGCGTGGCTCATGCTCCAACTGCTCCCACTTCATTTCTCCCCCTGGCAAACGAATGAACGAACCCTGCAGATCGCGACGTGAGCGCGCTGGTTGATACCTATCGCCGACCAAATGCCGTTTTGCCCGTCCTGCGCACAGCCACCGCCGCCCGCCGCCGCGCAGGAGAAGTCATCGACGTCGCGGTCCTGTCCGTGTCGCCCGTCGTCTCGTCCGGGAAGAACACCATTTGGTGCCGTGGAAGAATCAGTCGGCTTGGCAGTCGCCCCACCTCTCCCTCTCTCCCTCTCTCTCCCTCCATCAGGATCGATCCCCTGTTCTCAACCACGTCCGTCGCCGACCCACCGCTTGCAGCACGTTTGCGCGACCAGGTCCTGGCCAGCACGCCGTAATTTGGATCAAGGGTCACCATCGGCCCCGCGCTTCCGATTGCCCCATCGAACGTCTTGGACCCCACACCCGCGGCCCCATGCCGCTCAATGATCCCGATCAGCATCAGCACGTCGCGACGACGCGACCTACTGCGACCGTGTCCGCATTCATCGACCCAATGACTATGCCCTCGTCGACGCCCGCGTCCACGTTTCTCTCGCCTCACGCCGCGGACGATCGTGTTGGCCCCGTCGCGAACGCGCCGGCCACGACCACGCCCACACTGCCGTCGGCCCACGACGCGCCGCCTCCACCACCCGGATTCTCTGCACCAGCGGCGGGCGGGTCGGTCCCGCCGCGCAAGCGCAAGCGGCTCACCAAAGCGTGCGACGTGTGCCGCCAGCGCAAGGTCAAGTGTGACGGCCGCATTCCGTGTGGGCCGTGCCAACTGATGGCACCCGAGGCGTGCGCCTATGCGGCCGTGACGCGCAAGCGAGGTCCGTTTGCTGTTCTTGGCGTTTTCTTGCCGTTGTCCGCTGCTGTTGCCGATCCATGGTTGCTCCCGCACACCGCACCGCCGGCCCGAATATGGTGCTGGGAGAAGGGTTAATTGGTCATCCCGCGCGGCCGGTGGAACCAGCGGTGGTCCAATCGGCCGCAGCGATGGTGACGACGGCGAAAAGCGCGCGGGAGAGGCGGGGGCAACTGCAGAGATTGCTTTGTTCTAGTGGATATCCAGTCGACATGCCGGATGCTGCGGCCAGCACAAACCGATCACTGCTCTTGGCATTGTGCAGCTTTACTAACGCTGGCTCGTTGTTATTAATTTTCTCGCAATTTCATATATTATTGGCCACGATATTCCACTCGTTGCCATTCTTTCTCGACGCGTAAAACGACACGAAACGACGCGACACGACATGGCACGAATGTTCCTCGTGGTGTGGATCTCTATCCTGCTCGCACTGCTGTCAACAACCCACAACGGCATCAACTTTGCCTTGCATTTTGCAAACATATTGCCGCGGCGAATCTTGCTCGTTTTCATCCCGTCTTGTGCGCCCCTGCGTCCTATGACGCTCACGCTTGATACCGCGCGCGCCGCTTCCCATGCGGTGCTTGCTCGCGTGCTCAAATTGTTTTGACCGGGATGGTGCTGCTGGTGGCTATTTTGGTTGGGGTCGATGGTTGCCACGTTTTTACCGGGATCTGCTCTCCAATTTGTCCGGTTCCTTGTCCTGTTGTTGGGTTGACGGGTTGCGCTCTCCATTTTCTTCTCTCTTTCTTGCCTTCTCCTCGTGCACCTGCGCCATCGCCTCGCTATCATGTCCACCTTTTACTAGGCCCACGCCGCGGCCGTACGCACCAGCACGGTCGCGACACCGTGCACTCGCCCGAACTCGATTACAGCGCCGCCTCGTCGTCGGCTGCCCCGAGCCGGCGCACCAGCTTTGGCACACCCGCTACTGGCGGCGCACGCGCAGCTGAGTACGATGACGGCGACCGCGACGACGACGACGATCCGCCTGCCGCGCACGACGTTCTGCGCAGCCCGCTGCTCGCGCTCGCCGCCGAGTCGGCGGTCGACACGCACGGGTCTCTCCGCCAATTCGGGTCCGAGCGCACGCGCAGCGTGAGCAGCGATCTCGGTTTGCTGGCCGCTGCCGCCGAACGTGTTTCTGCGTTTGACGCGGCCCTCTCCACGACCGTCGCAGCCATTAACATGGGTACCAGGGCCCCGCCGCTCGATCTCCCGCCGCTCCCGCCGGTCCTGCGCCGGTTTGCGCCGTCGCCGTCGCGCACGGGGGTGTTACAGGGAGTGCCACCGCCACCGCTGCCTGGCGGACCTGCGCTGGCAACACCTGCCGCACATCACGCACTGGCGAGCCCCGAGACCCTTCCGCGCGCGACGGACGCGCTCCGTGGCAATAACTGGGACCAAGCGCGCCCGCCAAGCACGCACTTCCCGTCGCCTGCCGCGCCAGGCGCGCGCGCCGTCGATCCCACGTCGCGACCGGGCGATTTGCCGCCGTGGCTCGCGCAGAAGCTGGTTCACGGGTATCGCAACGACCTCGGTGCACTCGCCGAGACAGAATGGGCGGACTGGACTGCGATCGAGCAGGATGTGGCCGCGGGGCGCGTTTCGGCCGTGACGCTCGCTGCTTGCGCCGCTGCCGTCGCTGTCGTAGGGCCGCACTTGGCGCCGTCAGTCCCGCCCGCCGCGCTCGCCGCGTCGGCCGAATCGTGGGCCGTTCAGGCAACGGCCATGGTGCTGAGCGGAGACGACGACGTATCGGGCTCCGACGCGGTAATGACTTTGACCCTCGTCGCGCGCGCTGCCGTGGCAAAATGTGACCGAGATCCGATGCCAACAAGAGGCCATCGTGCGTGGGTCGCGCTAGGCGCGGCGTTGCAGGCGCTCGACCGCGACCTCGAAGAATCCGACGCGTCTCGCCGTCACGCCGCATCGTCCGCGTGGGCACCCACAAGCGAGTCGCGCGCGCTCGCGCTCGTCGTCGACGTGACAACCATGACCGTCTCAACGGCCGCGCGTACTGGTCGCGACCCAGCCGCACTGATTCCCGCTCGTTGCCTCGACATCCTCAGCTGCGCGCGCGCCGCGTCCACGTCTCCAGCCGACGTGGTTGCATCGCACGCGGCACGGCTCCTGCGCGTCGCCGTCGACGTGCTGCACCTTCTCAATCGCCCGCGCGCCGCAACCGTCGCAGCCGATCCGCTCGACCCGCAACTCGTGCACCACCTGCACCGTACGCTCGCCGACCTCCGCGACCTGTGGCCCGCCGACTGGGCCCGCCCCGCAGCATCGCCGCGCGTGCTTGCGCTCCACGCCACGTACCTCGCCGCGGTCATGTGGTTGCACCGCGGCGCAACGGTCGCGCTCGATGCCATGGCTAACGACCGACTCGTCCCGCCCGCGCAGGAGGCCGCGCGCGCCGCGCACCACCGGATTTGTGTTGAGGCTGCCGACTCGGTCGTGCATATCGTGCAGTGGCTCCCACACCATCCGCGCGCGCTGCGGCCCGTCGTGGTCGCGGCGGTCGTGCAGGCCGCGCTCGTGTTTGCGCATCAGGATCGGACCGCGCAGACGGACGCGCAGCAGGCGGCGAGGGTACACGCGCTCGGCCGCGCGCTCGAGTGGGCCATGAATAGCGTCGACGCGAACCGGGATAATTTGTGGACGTGGGCCGTGCGCGCCGTCGACGATCCGCCACCGCCGTGGAGCCCGGGTCTGCAAGCGCTTGCTGGTCGGTCGGATGCTGGGTGGTGGGCGTGGTGGACGGCCGTCGTTGCTGCACAGCGCCAAACACCGCCGTTGCCACCGCCCGCGTCGCTCCTGGTTCACGACCCGCCGCCCATGCCGCGCGCCAACCCGCAAGCCCCCGCGCGGTCACCTCCGGCCGCCGCGGGAACGGCTTGGCACCCGGGTCTACCACCACCACCAGCTTCGGCTCCCGCGCGGCACCCTGGCACGAGTTCCGATGTGGTGGATAGTGGTCGCGCGCCGGTCCTGCCGTCGATCCGGCTGCTTTTGCAGGCGACCGATGTCTCGCCGGTCCCACCCCCATTACCGCACCCGCACCCGCACTCGCACGCGGCAACCGATCCGTTCCGCTCAACCAGTGGGCCGGTTGCGGGGAACCCGCCACCACCGCCGCCGCCGGCATTTCCGCGCGTGCGCACCATGTCGGACTTGAACATATCGGATCCGATGGACGCAGTGAGTGGCGGGGCAAGAGCAGCCGCAGCGGCTGCGGCGGCTGCATCAGCGGCAAGGAATAAGCTCACGCAAGCACCGCTGCGCTGATGTGTTCTCAGTGCGGTATTATTGTCGCTGTTCTCAAAACAATGAATCATATTTTGGATGTGTCTGCCATTGCTAAAGGAGTCACCGCGCCATGAAGTCCAACAAGCCAGTCCATATGGCCTGCGGAGACATGGGGGCCAACGGAATGTGACCGACCTTGGAGTGTATGGCGGCATTTTGGTGGAGAGAAACGTCGCCCTCGTTAAGAGTGGCGCGGACGGTGCGCTTTGGCTCAATGATGCGAGCATGCAAACGGGCTCGATTCAAATATTCTGATACAGACCGTCATGCTTTCAGGATTCACTCGAGGCATGACACCCAAGATGAATACCCGAAGAAAGGTGCTGCTTGCCTTTGAAGCCCAGCAACTTCGCCGTGAGAAAAGGAAGATCAATGAGACAACAATACATTACTTACTCTTCCTTTCCTTCTCCACCACTCCCACCATCACCACCGCCATGGCGTGGATGCGATAGCCACCATGGACGCGGTTGCAACGTCCATCGCGACAGTCACTCCCACTCACCCACGAGCTGGTCCGACACATCAAGCGAAAACCGGTTGGCCGACGAAATGTGAAATGACACCCCAGAAGTGATCCGTTCCGCGGACGTGTCAACGAATAACTTGGCGGCCCCAGCCCGTGTCTTGCCTGCACGCCGCCGCGCCTCGATAAGAAGCGTCCCAATATTGTCGTCCACTTGGCAGTTATGCACGATCAACTTGCAGAGCGACCGCGGGAGTGCATCAGTCCAGCGTGCCGGATCACATCGTCGCTGAGTTTCATGTTGTCCGACACATTGAGCACGCGCAGCGTCAGTTGGGATGGCGTGACGAGCGTGTGGAACTTGTTGCCCGCGAGATTCAGCACTTGGAGGTTCGACGACCAGTGTGGCTGTAAAAAACTTGAGATCAGCGGTGGTCAAGCCATTCTGGCTCAGATCCAACTTCGTGATGGTGACTGGGAACGCCCAGGACGCGTCCGTGAACCGAAAGACGACGCGACTCGGGAGACAGTGCGAGAGAGACCGGGTTCATGTCGTGAGTGGCAAACATGCTGGCAATCACGTCGAGGTGGAGGAACCGCAGTAGTTGTTCGCCATGCTGGTTACGAGCGATCGCCTGCGACTTGAGCGCAGCCATCACAAGCGACAAATCATCAGACTGAACAAAATCATGCCGAAATACCTGGATCTTGCTGAGAGTTGCTAGCGCATGCACAAGCGCCAGCGTACTTCATGTCATCCCATAGTCGTCCGGAAGATCAACAGCCTCGCCGTCGTGACTTTTCAGTTTCAGGACCACAAGAGAGGGCAGCAAGTGCTCAAACAGGAGGGCCCAGGTCTCGTCGTCCTCGATCTCACCATGGGTCATTTCTGGATAGCGTAGGTGCCCTGAGAAACGAATCGCGTCCCCAAACGTCGCCGGATCAACTGTCAAGTCCTTGAGTCCGAGCTCTGCAAGTGTGGAAGAGTAGTTGGGCCAGGCAACTTCGTCATGGCATAGCAAGATGCGACGGCATGCGGGCGGCATTGGAAGGAGACGGTTACACATGCATCATCGACAGACCTCAAGGACATCGCATTTGCATCGACAAGCACGCAGGGTACGCAAAGAATACCAGTCCACTTTGGCGTCATTAGTACACTCCGTAAGCAAAACCAACATTGAAAGTGTAACTCATCGCAACGCCCGCAGCTCACGCACAGCCACAGACCATCATGCAAAGCTGTCGTTACTCAGACGGCTGGCAAACAGATTCACGACCCGCATGAACTAAACTCGCGCGACCCACACTCACGCATGGGCAGGCGTGGGGATACGAGGGAAGGCAGAGATATAAAAAAAGAATAAAAATCGAAAATGAGCGCCGTCACATTTGCTCGTGCAGCTCGACCTCACGTCGAGTAAACGTGACGGCAACGTCGACAAGCATCGACAGCAACCCGCATAGTCCTCCTCCTTGCCACCGCTCAACGCAAAGCAAACAACAGCCGTACACGGTTCACGGCCGGGACCCAGCAGCTCCCAGCAGCTGCAAGCTGCTCGCGCCTGACATGTTTGAGTCCCCTCTCGCCCAACCAGCACCACCTGCAAGATGCTCTCCTCACCCAGCCGCGGCGGATATGGCGGCGCGCCCAGCAACGGCCTCGGCAGCACCGGCATGGGGGGTCCCGGGAATGGGTCCATGGCGATGCGCAACCCGTCCATGGCCTCGATCATGTCGGCCGCATCGTCGGCACTCTCCGGCACCGTAGCCGTGGCCGTCGGACGAACCACGGCGCCATTGAAGGCGCAGCCGCTGATCCTGTTCGACGTGCAAAAGCGCGAGGCCTACTCGCCGGCCATGACGCTCAAGGCCATGCAGCGACGGTTACGGGCCGGGTTCAAGATTGCCGTGTACGCGAAACCAGTCTGTTTGCTCGTGCGGAATGGAAACGGGCCGCTGACGCTCTCGTGGGCGGGGCCCATGCAGCAACAAGGACGAGATTACGCTGAACCGCATTTTCGAGGCGTCGCTGCTCGTGTTTTGCGGACCAAAGGACAAGTTCACGTCGGCCGAGGTGTGCCAGTGTTCCCCCCCCCCCCCCCCTTCCTTCGACCCTGAGGGCTCTTACGCGTGGATATGCTCTATTCTCCGTGTGCCGCATCCGCGCTGATCCAATACCGTCCTCTAGTTTTCCGCGCTCAAGTCGTACCTCGACATTGGCGGGTCGATCCTCTACCTGGTCGGCGAGGGCGGCGAGACGGCGTCGGGATCCAATTTCAACTACCTGCTCGAGGAGTACGGCATGTCGGTGAATGCCGGTGAGTCTCCACCTTGTCGTACATTGCAGCGAGTGCGCCGTCACTCACCATCGTGACCCCAGATTCGGTGACACGAACGAGCTACTTCAAGTACTTCCACCCGAAAGAGGCCTTTGTCGACAACGGCGTGCTCAACCGCGAATTTGAGCGCGTCGCGGGACAGTACGGCGGTCACTCGACGTCGTCTCCCGTCAAGCCCGCGTCCACGGTCACGGTGGGGGCTGATGACAACGGGTGCGCGACGGCGCGGCATTTCGTCGTCGCAAAGAGCCTCAACTGACTCGCCCGATTTGTCTTTTCTCTTAGCCTGTCGTTTGTGTTCCCGTTTGGTGCCACAATCAACGTGCAAAAGCCGAGCATTCCGATCTTGAGCTCGGGTAGCATGTCGTACCCGCTCAACCGACCCGTTGCCGCCGTCTACTCGCATCCGGTACCGTGACAACACACGTGACGACGCACTTGACTTTCTCCTCCGCAAAACCGGTTCTCATGGCGCTCGGATCTGCGCAGAACGGCAAGGGCAAGCTCGCGGTCGTGGCCTCGGTCGACATGTTTGCCGACCAGTACATGGATAAGGAAGACAACGGCAAGATTTTCCAAGTTTTGATCGACTGGCTCACGTCCGATCGCGTGCAGCTCAACTCGATCGACGCGAACGAGCCCGAGGTCCGTCGCCCCTGAAACCACCTGCTCGCCGTGCATCGAGACTGACGCCAGTCCGCGCTTCTCATCCCGCAGATCGCCGACTACCACTACCTGCCTGACACGATGCAACTTGCCGAACGCCCGCGCGCATGCCTGCAAGAAACTGAGGACCTGCCGCGCGACTTCACCAAGCTCTTTGATCACACGCTTTTCACGCTCGACCTGACACACGTGCCCGCGGCGATCCAGGCCTATTCGGCGCTGCGACTCAAGCACGAGCCGCTCACGCTCATTCAGCCGCAGTTCGAGACGCCCTTGCCGGCGCTGCAACCGGCCGTCTTCCCGCCGATGCTCCGCGACTTGCCCGCACCACCGCTCGAACTGTTTGACCTCGACGAGCATTTGGCATCGCCCGCGGCGAAATTGGCGCAGCTCGCGGCCAAGTGCACCGACGACGACCTCGAGTACTACGTGCGCGAGGCTGGCGCGATACTGGGGATTGCCGACCGGATCAGTGCGGCCGAGTTGGCGGGGCCCGCGGCGGCCAAGGTCATTCTCGACTTTGCGTTCCGGCATATTGTCAACTGGAAGCGGCTGCACCATGCGGTGTGAACGACTGTGGGAGCGCGAGGTGGTCGGGGGCGATGATTTTGGGGGGATATGGCACGCGGATGGGACTCGAATGCATCCTGGATTCTTGGTTGAAGGTTGCGATTTAGCAACAACAAACAGTCGAAAGTGGGCCTTCAATATTGTATTTACACGACCAAAAAAAGAAAAGCGCTACTCGTCCTCGTCCTCGTCCATCTGGTCACCCAGCCGCGCATCGTCTGGGATCTTGCCGCGGCTCAGCATCTCCTCGAGCCGGTGAATCTCGGCCATCGACTTGGCCTTCTTGATCGCCTCCTATCAAACAGCGCACATTCTGATTAGACGCCGTCGAGCCCACACCATCACAAATCCGCACCTTGATTTTGGCAATATCCTCGGGCGCCAAACTCGGTCCTGCCGGCAAAGCCGGCTGTGCCGCATCCGTGTCCATTTCCTCGTCCTCTGCCGCCGCCGCGGCACCCGTCGACCGTGACGCTGTGTACTCCGCCGCGAGCGCCGAATCCTTGCCTGTCTTCGCATTCACAAACAAGTCGCGCGCGGCCTTGCGCTCCACGTCGCGCACTTTCGCAAAATCCAACACGCGCACACTCGGCGCGCGGTGAATCGCGTACAGCCGGTAATTCGGTTTCCGCGAGACGGGGTTCCCGACGAGACTCAACCGCACGAGCGACGGGAACGCGGTCAGCGCATCCAGGTCGCCGAGTTCCGCGACCTGGTTGTGGGACAGGATCAAAGTGTGCAGGTTCGGGAGGGCGGAACCGGCGTCGGGGTCGATGCGCGTCACTCGGTTGTGTGCGAGCATCAGCGCAGTCATGCGAGGCATCCGCGGGAAGCCGGAGACGGAGCGCACGTCGTTGTCGGTCAGGTTCAGCGTGTCGAGCGTGTCCCGCGCGGCACCGAGGTTCTCGATCGCGGGAATGCGCAGGCCTAGCACGCAAAGAGGGCAGGAATGAGCGGCAGGGTGGGATTGGTTGGACGGAAACGGCGTGGAAGCGGGCCGTACCGCGCAGGTCCAGCTCGCGCTCGCCAAGCGCATTGAGGAACGTGTCGGTGTGCGAGATCAGGTCGGCCGTGAGCTTGACCATGGTGGGACTGGGTGCGCGGGTTGCCTCGTGTTGTAGTTGTTTGAGCTCGCTCGGCAAAGTGAGCGAGGTCCAAGCGTGAAGGTTGCAGCTAAACGCGCGTCAGAGCCAGTGCGACCAGTGCGAGTTGGTGCGCGAAGTCGTGCGGGGCTCCTTGTCGTCGTCGCCGCGACCACGGCCGCCAGCGAGCGGCTCGACGACGGCGAGGAGGTCTGAGCCAACCTCACGTGCGGTGATCAGCTCCATTGTTGCAAGGTCAAATGCTCATTATTGATCCACGTCACTGACACAACTGCTTGCTACTGTACTGTCAAAGGTGGAGGCACCGCTCCGTGCCGCGCCGTGCCGCGGGTGGATCGAAACGAAGCAAGACGGACCAGACGGCCAAGTCAGTGCGGCCAGGTGCTGCCCATGGACGCTAGTGTTTCGCACCGACCGACAGTCGACGTGACTGAATGGGAAACCGATTCGGGTTCGACAAGACGACATGACAGCCCAACCGAGCTTGACGACGACGTACAAACACGAACGCTTGCCCCACAGTCGGGGCACCCCAACACACCCGCAACGACCTCCACCCAGCTGGTGTGCCACGACACTGCTCCACAACGACCTCCACCCAGCTGGCGTGCCACGACACCACTCGGCAGCGCAACCGCGACGCTTCATAGCGCGCAAACGGGCTGCCCGCGCAGCTCAGGCACGTAAACCCGCCGGACGAGAACGTGTTCCCCTCCATCGACGACATGAGTGCATGTCTCGCACAGCGAGTGCTTGGGCACGTCCTTTTCGAGCAGCGGGTAGAAATTCAACCCGTTGCCACGCCACAGCGCGTCTGGAACCCGGTCCTTCTTGCCGCCGTAAATGTTCTGCAAGCACCCATCGCACTCGTGCCAGTCCTTGGTCTTGTCGCACCAGTCCTCGACGCCGTGGTACCCGCACATCGTGTACCGCCGATGCGACCGCGGGCAGTGCGCGCGTGAATGCGACATCATTTGGTACTCGTGCTCGGTGTCGCAGACAGTGAAGTTGCCCGGTGTGCGCTGCGCGAACTATTCTCTGAGCCACAACGTCGGCGCACGGATCCTAGAGCCAACAGCGCGCCACGCGCAGCGTGCCAACGTACTGCAATTGGTCTTGGCCATGCCCTTTTTGCGGTCCGAGACACCACAGACGCCGCACTCGTGCGCGAGCGCGCGCGGCTGTTGGCGGTGCTGCTTGCTCGACATGAGCAGGAACTGGTCGAGCATCTTGTTGTCATTGTAGAGCTTGGCCTGCAGCTTGTGCTTCTTTGTGTACCGAGTCACTGCGGCTCCGCAAAGACACAATGGCCAAAATGACGTGCAGATTCTGGCACAATAGAGCGGGATTCTGTTCGAGTCAAACGCACGCGGCCATCCACTTGCCGGCCATTTTCGCGAATGATGCGGCCACCGTTGACCAAGTCGACCACGACGACGACGAGGAGCGGACAGCACGGCGAGCGACACGATAAAGAGGAGCGACGGCCCGCCGCTTTGACATACCAACTCAAGTTCTCTTTCGCAACGGCCCACCTTGGATTAAACCCGTCATGTCGGCCACCAACGATTCCACCACGACCCCGGCCGTCAACAAAAGCCCAGGCCGCGGCAAGAAGCAAGTCGCCGACCCGACCGCAAGCGGCCATTTCCCTTCTACATGGAGCCTGTTCACCTTCCCGTTCCTCGCGCGCATCACGCCGGCCGACCTGAAGCTCGTCGACGGAGGCTCAGCAGCCCCAACTACCGACGACCGCGCCGTCACCCCGCCTGGACCCGACACGCTCGCGGAAAGCAACTCCGACGAGTCGGACCAGGACAAGGACGGCAACGACAAGGACGACGACGCGGCGCATTTTACGTGCCAGGTGTGCGCGCAACGGTTTGCCGACTTGATCGCGCAGCGCCACCATTTCCGATCGCTCTGGCATCGGTATAACGTCAAGCGCGTCGCGCAGTTCGGTCTCGCGCCTGTTGACGAGAACGAGTTTGATCAGCAGTACCGCGGTACGGTCATTTTTTTGGGCGGTGGTTGCGGTGCTTGTCGTGCATTGGGCGTCAACTAACGGCAAACGGCCACTACAAACAGATGCCGAGCGAGCCGCACCAGCAGCGCTAGCAGCGACTGCTGCGAAAACGGCGAAGATCCCCGTCGACTCGGACTCGGAGTCTGACTCGGAAAACGACGACACCGACGCGTCCGGTCCCGTCGAAGCCCTGTCCGTGCTCTTTCAGCGTGCGCAACTCGAGGCCGCACTCTCTGGCCCCACTGCAGCCTCTCCGGACGCCGCGCTGACTGACGTGCGCACAACACACACGTCGCGCACGTACCTACGCTTCCAGCTCGCGTCGCACCCGACCCGCACCTTTTCCGTGCACCGCGCCATCTTCCCCACCACCGCCAGCCCTCTCACCACGAGCGACACCGTCCTCACCGCACTGCGCACGACCCAATCCGCGTACCGTGCCGTCTACCTGATGATCGGCGGCGGCCACTTTGCCGGCGCCGTGTTTGACCGGGACCAGTGCATTGCGCACACGTCGATTCACCGGTACACGACACGGCGCAAGCAGGGTGGCGCGCAGTCGTCGCAGGACAGTAAACGGCACGCCAAATCGGCCGGTGCGAATCTACGCCGGTATAACGAGGCCGCGCTCGCGCGCGAGGTCTGGGAGAATATGGCCAAGTGGCGCACGCACTTGGAGGCAGCGAATGTCGTGTTTGTGGTCGCGCCGGGAGTCGCGAACCGGCGCGTCGTGCTTGGGAACGAGGTGGCCAAGGAAGTGTTTGCCAAGGACGATGCGCGCGTCAAGTCGGTGCCGTTCACGACCAAGAAGCCGACGCATTCGGAGATTGTCCAGATTCACCGACGGCTCACGAGCGTGCAGGTCGTCGTGCCCGAGGAGGTCGAGGTGCCGGTCGCGGTGCCGGCGGTTCCGGCAGCTGCGCCGACGACAGTGGCTCCCGCGCCCGTTCCGTTCCCCGCTCCGTCCGAGCCCGCAGCCGACACTGCGCGAACGGGGAAGAAGAAGAAGAAGCGGCCCGCGACCACCAAGACCGGCACGCAGGCGCAGGCCGCGAGCAGCAGCAGCAGCGAGGACGACGCGAGTGGCGACGACGCGGCACCAGCCGCACCATCCGGCCCGCAGACGCTGGCGGGTCGCCCCGCATCATCGCTCGTCCCCGTCGGTCTGCGGCAATCGCTCGCGTCCGCGGCGCTTTCGCCGGAACTGCGGCTCACGGCCGAGCGAGAACGGCGCGCGCGCGCTGCCGAGCGGCGCATGGGCGCGCTCACGGCCGCGAATACGCCGAGTATGCAGGCGCCGGCAGCAGCGCCGGCACCCGCGGTCGAGGCGCCGACCGGGTGTGCCGGTTGCGGCGGCGCGATTGCCAAGATGCCGATCAAGCGGCATGGGCGGCAGTTTTGTTCGATGAAGTGTGCGACCAAGTTCAAGCCCTAAGGGATGGAGAGTGTACAGCACATACAAATTCTTGTTGGATATTACGAGCATGCGATTTTGAGGAAACCGCGGCACAGAAAATAGGGACATCTAAGGAGAGCACGCAAAAACGGACCGCGCAAATGGACGAACTGTGCAAAAGAGACAGAATACAAGAGCGCAACCCCAAAAACGCCGGAGCCAGACGGCGCTTACTCGGACCCGCGAATCGACTTGAAGTTGATCACCTTGGCCGTGTACTTGTACTGCACCGCCATGCCGAGCGCCGCCAAGACGACAAAGAAGGCAACCATTCCATAGATCGCGGCCGACGTCTCGTACTTCACCATCGAGCTGCCGAGGAACACCTTGGTACTGTTCGAGAACCCGGTTTGCGCAAAGCTAACGAGATGGAGAGGGCTTGTCAGTCGCCCGCTCGCGTCGTTCCAATGCTAAGAGAAAAAGTCGTACACGTCGACACCCAGCACAGTGAAATACGCGCCGCCGAGGGCCGTGCACACGCGGACCGTGTGCTTTTCCACCCAAAACATCGAAATACCGCCGACCAGGGCAAAGACGGCCACGAAAATGGCCTGGCCCGACGCGCTCTTGATGATACCGCCCGACGCGAGCGCGAGAAGCCAGAGAGCAAACGTGTAGCCGCCTGGTACAAGAAAAAGCGGCGGACACGTTTGATCAGTATTCATCCGATCGAGGAAAACGGAGAGAGGTCGAAACCAGAACGCACCAAAGCACCCAATCGCAAACAGGCCAACCTTCCAGAAAAAGGTAAGCAGTGCGCCGCCCAGGACCGCTGCCGTGGCGCCGACACCCCAGTAAATCGCCTTGCGGTTATTGAATCCAGTGTCGGGTTCGACATACTGCAAAACGGCAAACGCAATCGTCGCGAAAATGTAGGCGCCGACCAGGAACAGGCAAACGCGGAACAGCTTGCCGCCAAAGAACGTGAAGAGCAACCCCGTGACAATCATAATCGCGCCGAGCACGATCGAATCCGCGAGCAATTTCGAGGCCTCGCCATTGGCGCCGGGAACGGGCACATCGTTGGTCGAGAGCGCCGTCAAGAAATCGGTCACGACATTGTCGGAGGGCAGCGGCGATGCGTGCACGAGCGTCGCGAATAGCGTCGCGAGAAGTGCGGCAAGGAGGGCAGCAAAGAGCGGCCAGCGTGCGCGGAAGCATGGCAGGAGCGTCGAGGTCATTGCGGTGCGCGCTGGGTCAGGTTCGGTCGCGGAGTTGAGTGGGCTTGATGGGCGAGGAGTCGGTGCGGAACGCGCAGAAAGGGCGTGGTAATGGCTTGCAGCGAGTTGTCGAGCGTTGCAGACACGAAGACTGAAGGACGAGGCCGCGGCCGTCGACATGGTGATGCTGCTCGGTGGTGGATGACCAGATTCGTTCTGATGTGGTGCCAGCCCAAAAAATACAGCGCCAAGAACCACCCAGCTAGCCGCTCAACAGACATGGAGCGCCTCACAACGCCGCAACGCCACCATCAAGAACTAGGACCCATAATCAAAAATCGTTTTAGTATTATGCCAGCCTCCGCTTGCCTCATGTTGTTAGCATGTTGCTGCTCGGCGTTGAGCCGTGAAGCATGGGGGAGCCTCACTAGCTCGTGCTCTGCTCACGCTGATGCTCAGCAAACCAATCTGATAAAAGCACTTGTGGAGGTACGCAGAACCACAGCAGATTATTGCGAATGATGCGGCTGCTCCATTAGATACGCACGGATTGCGCTGTGATTCTCGCCTTCCGTTGGTTCGATAAAACCGAGTTGTCCCCTCCCTGTTTCTGACATGTCAGTAACGTCTTGGCGACCAGCAACGTCGCAAAGTTGGTCTTGACACGCGCATGGTCGTACCCACGAAGGCGTGGTCTCTTTGGAAACTGCTGTTCAATGGATGGCCGATCTCATGAGCCGTGCGGGCAGCGCCTGTCGTTGGTGGCTTCCCTTTCCTTGGCGAGGAGTTCGCCCATTCTTGGTGGATGTGCACTTCCATGAAGATTTGGCCAACAACTCCAAGAAACATATTGCTACCATACTGACGAGTGCACTCCCACCGCGAAGGGTTCAATTGCGGTTCGCATTGTGAGAGCAGGGTGAATTTGGCGCAATGCAGATCACCCCTTGGCTGCCAGTACAGTTCATGCTTGTTCTGATGTTATCGGATCCGCGTGCTGTTGATTTGTGATGGTTCTTGCTGCCCCTATCCAGACTTGAGAAGCAAAAGATTGTCGCAGATTCTTGACGGAGATGGCAGATGCTCTTTTTGGAAATACTGTATTCTTTCCTGCTCCCAAGCGACTGTGAATGCAACAGGCCGCCTAGTTATTCACAATGAGCGTTGTTTGTGCTTAGGTACTCTCAATGAAGGAGTCGCAGCGGCGTTGACGCTGGAATGTATCACAATCATGCTGGCGCGAATCGGTGCTCATGAACGAACATGACATTGCGCTCTTGTTCGTTTCGACGCAGGTGATGCCTGTCATCAAGAGAGCGACAGCGTATGAGGACCTGGAGCGACCACACGGCAACAGGTTGAAGGATCAGGCACGAGACTGTGGGTCACAGCACGCTCCATTGTCGGTGGAACAGTGGAGATACATTTGGGGGAAAATGGAGATGCTTTGTTGAGTCTTTCACTCGAGTCAACCGAAACGATTAGCATGTTGCCCGCGCAGACTTGGGCTCGGCGGGCCATGGTTGTGGGTCGGAACACCGCCAGCCGGGACGGAAAACGATGATGAACGGCACGAATGCAGTGGATAGAAAAATGGTGTAGACTCAAATGGACCGAAAACGCAACAAATTAATCGTCACCGATCGTCAATAAACTGTGCTCAGAACCCCCCCCCCCCCCCCGCTCACATCACACTATCCAAACCTCACATCCCCTCACGTGGGACCTTACTCGAGAATCTTGGCGACGACACCAGTGCCGACGGTCTTGCCGCCCTCGCGAATCGTGAACCGCTGGCCCTCCTCGAGCGCAATGTCCGAGACGAGCTCGACCTTGAGCGTGACGTTGTCGCCCGGCATGACCATGTGCTCCGGGTCGTCCGGGTGCGAGAGCGTCGCCGTGATATCGCACGTGCGAATGAACACCTGCGGGCGGTAGTTGTCGGTGAACGGCGTGTGGCGGCCGCCCTCCTCCTTGGAGAGAATGTAAAACTGCGCGAGGAAGTTCTTGTGCGACTTGACGGTGCCGGGCAGGCAAATCACTTGGCCACGACGAATGTTCTCGCGCTTCATACCACGCAGCAGGATGCCCATGTTGTCACCGGCCTGGCCCTGGTCGAGCTCCTTGTGGAACATTTCAATGCCCGTGATCGTCGTCTTGGTCGTGTTGCCAAACCCAATGATCTCGACTTCGGCGCCCTTGTTGATCACACCGCGCTCCACACGGCCCGTCGCGACCGTACCACGGCCCGAGATCGAGAACACGTCCTCGACGGGCATCAGGAAGGGCTTGTCGAGGTCGCGCACGGGCGTCGGGATCCACGTGTCGACGGCGGCCATGAGCTTTTCAATCGCCTGCTCGCCCAGCTCCGGGTTGCGGCCTTCGAGCGCGCACAGCGCCGAACCGGCCACAATCGGCGTATCGTCGCCGTTGAACCCGTACGACGAGAGCAGTTCGCGCATTTCCATTTCGACGAGCTCGAGCATTTCCGGGTCGTCGATCGCATCCACCTTGTTGATGAACACGACCAGGTTCGAGATACCGACCTGCTTGGCGAGCAGCAGGTGCTCGCGCGTCTGCGGCATCTGGCCGTCGGTGGCCGAAACGACAATGATGGCGCCGTCCATTTGCGCCGCGCCCGTAATCATGTTCTTGATGTAATCGGCGTGCCCGGGGCAGTCGACGTGCGCGTAGTGACGGTTGTCGGTCTCGTACTCGACGTGCGCCGTCGAGATCGTGATACCACGAGCGCGCTCCTCGGGCGCCTTGTCGATCGACGAGTAGTCCTGGAACTCAGCCTTGCCCTTAGACGCGAGCACCTTGGTAATCGCCGCGGTCAAGGTGGTCTTGCCGTGGTCGACGTGCCCGATCGTGCCAATGTTCACGTGCGGCTTGTTGCGCTGGAACGTCGACATGAGACGGCCTACATGGTAGGAGGAAGAGCGTCAGCGTCTTGCTTGCTCGATCAGATCGGCGGGGCCTGGTTGAGCGGCACAAGAATGGTCGTACCCTTGTGCAGGCGCACGACGGGCGCCGTCGAGTAGAGGCCGCGCGTCGCGCGCGCGAGCTGGCTCGCATGGCGGACCGAGCGCACGGCCGCGTTGGCGAACAGAGCGCCTAGATCATCGACCAAGTCGTCAATTTCGATCGGTTATAGCGAGCACGGCAGGCAGGGTCGTGGTGGGGGCCGTACCCGCCGAGACGGGGGCCTTGGGCTTGGTGGCGGCACGCGTAGCGGCCTGGGCGCAGTGGCGGGCGACAGTGCGGAACATGGCGGGCAGCGACGGCGAGCGAGTCGATCAACGGCGGCAGAGAGAACTGCTCGGTCGACGGTCATGGTGAAGGGCGATCTGCACAGCAGCGCAACGATCAGAGTGCCGCCGCTTGTTGATACCCTTATAGCAACGCGGCACGTGGGGTCCACACGGCCATTCCCGCAGATCACAGCCATGCTTGCCACCACCAACCACAACCGCAACGGCATTTAGGCACGGAGCACCAGAACGGCGAGCAGCAAGACAGTCAGCACCAGCACCCGCGACCCGGCCCGACCACCGACCGACCGACCGACCGCTGCAGCTCCGGCCAACCACCGCGCCACCAACGCCGTCCCTGCCACGTCCGGCGACTTTCCGCTCGTTTCCCTGCACCACCACCGATTCCTGCCATCATGGGTCTCGCCGGCCCCCGCGTGCGGCAGCGTATCTCCGCCGACCCGCAGAACCGCGCCTGGGCCGAAGGTACCGCTCGCCCCGCCCCATTCCCTCTGATATGCACTTCGCTGACCCCGCACCCCGCCGACGCCGACGCGCGCAGACACGTCCAAGTTCGGGTTCCGCATGCTCGAGAAAATGGGCTGGAGTTCCGGCAAGGGTTTGGGTGCCGACGAGTCCGGCACGACCTCGCACGTCAAGGTGTCGCTGAAATCCGACGCGTCCGGGATCGGCGCCAAGGCCAAGAACAGCGATAACTGGTTGTCCAACACCGACGCGTTTTCGCGGCTCTTGGCCGACTTGAATGCCCGCGTCGAGGAGGAGGGCGACGGCGCCGAGGAGGACGAGGTCGCGGCGAGCGACGCGAGCAGCAGTGGCAGCAGGAAAAAGAAGGCCAAGAAGGAGAAGAAGGCCGCAAAAAAGGAGAAGAAGGAGAAGAAGAAGAGCAAGAAGGCCAAGAAGTCCTCGGACTCCGACGACAACGACGACGGCGCGAGCTCGTCCCGCGCCGTGACCCCCACCCCTACCGATTCCGCGCCCGACGCCGCGGCCGTCGCCGCCGTGACCCACGCGCGGGTACGCAGCCCGCGCACGGTACCTGCGCAACAAGCGGCTCGCGACCGCGTCGTCCGAGTCGGTCGATGCGATCCTGGCTCTGAAAAAGGCCGAGCGCGTGCGTGATGAAAGGAGAAGCGGAAGCAGACGCTCACGCCGACCGTCGACGACGTGCTCGCACCGCGCGACGAGGGCAACGAGATTGAGATGATCGGGCCCGGTGCTCGGGCTCGGGGCCAACGGTGCTACACCGGCGCCGTCGTTCATTTCGACGTATTCAGACATGTCGAGTCTCATGGCCATGTTCGTGCAGGGGTCGACAATTGGGCCGTCGACGGCGGAGGTGGAGAAGGACGAGGCCGCGGAGCCGCTGGTGCCGACGCCGGCGCCGTCCGACGATGCTGACTCGGCGGGCGAGGGCAAGAAAGAGAGGAAGAGCAAGAGCAAGGACAAGAAGAGCAAAAAGGACAAGAAGGACAAGGCGGCCAAGAAGGACAAGAAGCGCAGCCGTGACGCCGACGATGCGGAGGCCGACGGCGAGGGCGCGTCCAAGAAGAAGAGGAAGTCGCGCGATTGATGCTGTTGGCTCTCTTTGGCTGTCCATGGCTCTCTTTTCCTCATGTCGTTTTTTCTCATTTTTGGCGTGATTCCTTTCTTGCGGTATCTGACCTTGGCGCACCCTCTCTTGTACAATATAAATTTGAGGTCAACATGTGTGCACTTCATTTCGATACAGCAGCTTCACTGGCGTGCCATCAGGCGAGGACGAGAGGGGGAGATGGACGAGGCAGGTGGATGAGATCGAGAGAGAGGAGGGCATTTGCGAAAAGAAGAGGGCCAGGAAGGGATGGGGGGGGGGGGGGAACAAACGACGATTTTCGAGGTGGGAAAAGACGCGGTCGGTTAACGCGGGTGGCCAGGAACGGGGAGACAAGTTACTGATATCGCGAAGGGAAATGAGAGATGAGACGGGTGGGTAGTGGGGGGAAATCAACGAAAGAGAGACGATGGAGATCGACGATTTTGGCAACGAGTCAGTCTGAAGAGTATGAGCCCCAAGCACGACAACGGCTCTGCTCCGTCCATCCACCGGCCGGCCCAGTGCTCACTGCCCACCGTACGGCGCCGCATCGGCGCGCCGCGACGATCCCGGCTGCATCGCATGCATCGGCAACCCGTGCGGCCGGTCCTTGCCACCCTCAGCCGACACCGGCACCGCGGCGGACCGCGGCTGCCCGGCCACCGCCGGAGACCCGCCCGGCGACACGTCCCATCGGATCGTCCACGCGCCAGGCCTGCTGGAGCGGGTGCGGCCGCGCGGCCGGGTGCGCGTGCCCGTCGGGCGCAACATGGTTCGCGTGCAAATGATGGTGGTGGTGCTGGTTCGGCGCGTGGTGGTAGTGCGGGATATGGTAGGGGTGGTGCGGCGCGTGCACGCTCGTGCCCTGCGCCGCGGGCGTCGGCGGATGGCCGGCGTACATGGACGACGGCCGCGGCTTGATATCGGCGGCCGAGTTGGTGCGGCGCACGTCGGCGGGCGGGCGCAGGTGGTGGTGTGTGGTTGGCGGCAGTTCCGCTTGCGCCGGGACCGTCGAAGTGGTTGTCGAGGTCGAGGACGACGACGATTGCAGATCCCGCAGCCACGGGTGCGCCGCGACTTGCGCGAGTGACGCGCGCGCGCCCGGGTGCTTTTGCAGCATCCACTGCAGCAGGTGCACGGCTTCCCGCGACGCCTTGGGCGTCCCGGCCTTGGGACCGCGCGAGTACCGCGGCACGGGCATTTCCGTCTGGATGACTTGCGTCGTGTTGGCAAATGGCGCGCCCGAGAACAGGATCGTGTAGAGCAGAATACCGAGCGCCCACACCTCTTGTTCCGGACCACGGTACTTTTGGCCTTGCAGGATTTCGGGCGGGCAGTATTGCAGCGTGCCGGCGAACCGGTCGAACAGACGGCCGTTGGCGGGGAGGAAGGCGGCCGAGCCAAAGTCAATCAGCTTGACGTTGAATGACGACGTGATGACCAGGTTCTCGTCTTTCAAGTCGCTGGAGAGGGGTTGAGAGGGAAGGGTGAGCGAGACGCGTCGAATCGGGACTGGGAATGACGACAAACACAAACGGACCGGTGGAGCAGGTTGTGTGAAGCCAAGTGGCACACGGCGCCGACGACTTGCCGGAAAATGGTACGTGCGGTGCTCTCCGATAGTTTTTGGCTCTGTCCGGTCGTACCGGTGTCAGTTCCGGTTCCGAGTGCGCGGCACGGGCGGTAACACGTACCGCTTCAATGCACTCGAACAAATCCATCGACTGGCGGCGGCCAAGCACGGGCGCCTTGGGCGTGGGCTCCGAGTAACTGCGCTGCAAGGACGGCGGATCCTGCGACTTGACCGCGTCGATCGCGCCCGACTTTTTCCACTGCGAGCCAAAGAGCTCCATGACGAGGTAGTAGAAGACGTTGTCCTGTGTCGCGATAGGGAACCGTCAAGATCGGATCGGCGAGACGAGGTGTGGGAGAAAAGGGGTGCCGCGCGAGCGTACCTGGAAAAAGTCGTAAAACTCGACGATGCTCGGATGCCGCACTTTTTTCAGCACAAAGATCTCCATGGGCACGACGCCGAGTTCCGGGTCCTTGGTGAGCGAGTGCACGGGCACCTTTTCCTTGAAGATGAACTTGACGGCCACTTCCCGGTCTGCAATGTGAGGATCAGCAAGCGTGAGATCCAGCGCGAAGCGCGCATCGTAAACAGTCCATCAAACGCGTACTGTCAGATCGGCGCGTCGCCTACGTCCCCCACCATCCACCAGCACCGCTCGTCAGTCCATGCCCGATGCCCCTCCAAGCCCGCAAGTCAATCAACGTACCGTCACGACAAACCCAAACCCGCCCGACCCCAACTCGTCGCCGATCTCGTACCGCTCCACAAACTCGCGGCACAGTGGATGCCGTTCCAGGACCGACTGCGCGAGCGACTTGGCTTGTCCCGGCTGCGCAGGGACCGGCGCGATTGCCGCCGGCGGCAAGACTTTGGGCGCCTCGCTCGCGACGCGCGCGACCGGCCGAATCGGCTCGACGTATGACATGGGCCGCGCGGGCGCGGCCTGCGCGGCCACTGCCGGCGCAGCGGCGAGAACCAGGGGGCGGACCACATGCTGCTGCTGTTGCTGCACCACGTGGGGCACGTCGCGCACGGGCGTGCCGGGCATCGAGTGTGTCGCTTGCGGCCCCGGCTGCAAGCTCGGGTGTAGGTGTGGCGGCGGGCGGACCGACGCGGGCGCCGGCGTCGCGGCACCGCCGCCCATCGGCGGCCGCGGCAGGTCGCGCCCGGCAATCGACCGGTGCGCGAGGACCTGGTGCCCGGCGTCGGCGTGGTACGAGAGTGGGCGATTTGAGCCGGAGCCCGACGCGGGCGCGTGGTGGAGCGGGACTAGCGTGTGTTCGTCGTACGAAAAATGAGAAACGTGCCCCACGACAACTCAGAACGCGCACGATCCGATCGGAGCCGGGCAGTGTCGTACCATTCCCCATCAAGTCCGCTCCCTCGCCGGTCCGCGGCGGCGACCCACCGTCGTCATTCGGGGCGCGCGTGGCGCTCGCCGACCGCTTGGTTGCGACTTGGAACAGGTTGCGGAACGCGCGCGGCCCGGCGCGCGAGAGCCGCGAGACGAGCGAACTGGCGCGGCGCGCCGACGGCGGCGATTCGGCCGCGACGGCACCGCCCATGACGAGATCGGGCGGCGACTCGGCGCGCGTGATCGCGGGCTTGATGATTGACGACGACGGATCGGCCCATGATGTCGGGTTGGCCAGGTCGGTGGTGGAGGTTGGATCTGGCTGCGGCGCGGCGGTGCCGATGCCGTTCGGGCTCGGCGCGAGCCGGGACTTGTCGGACGAGAGCATGGTGCGCGGATCGGCGGTGACGGTGGCTGGAGGAGTGGAGTAGGAGGGGACGGATAGAGGGAAGGAGGGGAATCAGCGAAGGATGATGGGCAAATTGGGATGTGGAGGGGACGGTGGCGAGAGCGAGCGGGGGCGCGCGTTCGTTCGTGGCGAGTGTCCTGCACGGACCAGCGGCGCGGGGAGGAGAGGACAGGCAAGGGGGCAGGGGCAGTTTGAGCGCCGAGGAGGAGAACGAGAACGACGGGCTGCCCTGAACGAACGCGCAGCGCGCGCCCATGCTCCAGCAGCGTCCGCAGAAACGGCAAATTGTCTTCATACCAGAACAAGGGCACCAGGGCGCAAGCAACGGGACAGGCTTGCTTGCTGGGTGCGCACACGAGCCGGCCCACGTTTGGTCCCGACGCGACGCGACGCGCGTGGATGCCCGGAGGGCGACAACCACGGAGGAGACGGAGCGTGGGGGACGAACGAGCGCGTCGCACGTGGAAAAGCAGCTCGGTGTCCAACAGTGCGCAGAAGTGGTTGGAACCACACGGCACACACGCCGTTGCGGGAAGATGATGCACTCGCGCGTGGGCCTGACGGAGTCGTGGATCACAAAGACGCTCCTGGTCTGGAGGTCGCCGGGCGAGAGTGAGCCGGCGAAACGAGGGCAACGGTCTTTGGCAGGAACCACGGCGAGTTGTCCGAAGTCGTTGTCGTGAGGAATTGTGAGGAACAGGAGCGGCTCACGGCAGGCAGACTGCAAGGGTCCGTTGGGGCATCCTTGACGCGCACGACGGGGAGCGGCAGCAGCAGCGTGCGGACAGGGGTGCACGGGTGGTTGGCATCGGCGCGGCGCTTGGACCGGTCGATCGCAGGCGAAGCGGCGTTCTCAAGATCAGCACCAATCACGAGCGTGGTAGCGGCAGGGAGAGCCCAATCAGAGAGATGAAGAGTGTGGCAGTGGTATTGACTGCATCTGACGCCCGATGGCAGACTCGGGAACCGCGCGCGTTAGGTCGGGGGAGGCGCGCATTAGGTAGGGGGAGACGGGCGCGAGAGGCCGGGGTCGTGCTGGTGGGCGGGCCAACCGCTCAGTGAGCGCCGCCGCGAGCGGGCCGGGCGGTTCCCACGCGGGGTCGAGGGCGGGCTGCGGCAAGTGCGCCGTGGTGGGCGCACGCGGGGCGGCCGCGGGTGTACTGCGCACGGCGTCCTCGTCGCGGCGGTGAGCGGCAGTGTGCGGTGCGGGGAAGGAGACGGGAGACGCGGTCGCGTGGTCTTGACAGACTGGGCAGATCCTTCCCGTGCGTGGCAGCACTTGCATCGCTCCTCGTCGTCGACAACCAGCACCACCGTCGCTGTCATCGTGCAACCCCGCTCCCGCGCGCGCACCACCGTCACTGACTTGTGGCGATTGCCCGCAATATGGCGCGCTCGCTCTCGCACTCCAGGTCCGCTGCGCGCCGCGCCGATCCCGCTATATTCGAGTCGTCCACCTCACCTGCCGCCCGCACCATCCTCAATAGAAGCCGTAGCCGCTCCCCGTACCGAGGGAGCGCTCAATTTCGCCGGCGCTCCCGCTCCCGGGCCCGCTCCCGGTCCCGCCCCAGGTCGCGATCCTGGTCTCGTTCCTCGCGGTCGCGGGCTCACTCCCGCTCCCGATCCCGGTCGCGGCCCCGGTCTCCTGCCGCCAGTTCCCGCAAAGATGCACGACCGCCCTCGCGCTACGTGCCTGATCGCAGTGAAGAACCCCGCGGCCGGTCGCCCTTCCGCAAGCCGCTGAATCGCCGGTCCCCCATGTCCACGAGCCGGTCGCCCTCGCCGCGTCGGTCGCCGTCACGCTCCCGATCGCGGTCCTTTTCGCGATCGCCCCCGCCGCGAAAGTGGTCGCGCTCACGTTCTCGCTCGCGATCCCGGTCACCGTCCCGGTCGCGGTCAGTCTCGCGCAGCCAGTCTCGGCCGCCGTCATGCCGCATACGCATGCGGTCCCGTTCGCGGTCGAGGTCGCGGTCCCGCAGTCCGGCACGCAGCGTCAGCCGTAGCCCGCGCCCGCGTTCCCGCTCGCGTTCCCGTTCCCGTTTCCGCTCCCGGTCGCGATCGCAGTCGTGGTCGGCTGCACGTCCACGGTCGCGCGGCATTTCGCCCCCGTCGCGGCGCCGCTCTCCCTCGCCTCCTTCGCGCCGTCGTTCGCCCTCGCCTCCTCCCCAGCGCCGGTCGCCATCGCCCCCGTCGCGCCGGCGGTCGCTCTCGCCCCGCTCGCGATCGCGGTACCGCTCGCGCACGCCACCGCGCATGCGCAACCGTTCGCCTTCCCCGCGCGGGTCACTGTCACCACTTCCGCGTCGTCTCGCGGACCGCCATTTGCGCTCGCCGTCGCTGCGCGGCCCTCGGAGCCGCGACCGTTCGCCGTTCCCGATGCATCGTCGGGCGCCGCTTCCCTTGCGCCGTGGCGGTCGATCGCCGTCGCCACGCCGCCGGTCGCGGTCCCCACCCATGCGTGGGCCACGTCGGCGCACCCGATCCCCCATGCCGCCGGCCATGTCGGCGCAGGTCGAGCAGGACGCGATCAACGCGGCCAAGTGCAAGGTGGTCGTGCGCAACCTGACGCAGGCGACGCGGTTCGTGCACGTGCGCGAGATTTTCGGATACTTTGGGTCGGTTATCAACGTCGAGCTGCTCTCTACGCCCAGTACGCCTATCACTTCCCTTCGCCACGGTGTTGTCTTCCTTCTGACCTTCCCTCCTCCGCTTCCAGACCGCAACGGCACGCACGGCACCACCATGTGCGTCACATACCCGTCCCCGGCCGCCGCAAACGAAACGACGCGATCGCGCACATGGACGGCGGCGAGATTGACGGTGCCGTTATCGAGTGCGTGCCGTATCCGCTCCCACGGCGCCGGTCGCCCCGCCCGGCACGCCGTCCGCGGTCCCCAAGCCTGCCCGTGGGCTTGCGACACCGGCCGCCTGGACAGACGTGGTCGCGGCGCATGTCGATCTCGCGGTCGCCGCCACGCCGGCGGAGGTCGCCGTCCCCAATGCGGGGTCTTAGGTCGATGTCGCGGTCTCCGCCGCGCAGTCGCCGTATGTCGCCCTCGCGGCAGCGATCCCCGCCACGCAGTCGCCGCATGTCACCGTCACGGTCGCGATCGCGGTCGTGGTCTCCGTCCCGCAGTCGCCGTGAATCCCGTTCGCGGTCCCGGTCTCGGTCCCGGTCGACTGCACGCGGACGTGCACGCGCGGTCCCGCCGCGCGGGAAGTCAGTGCCGCTGCGGGGTCGGTCGCGGTCCCGGTCGCGGTCGTTCTCTCCGCGTGGCAGGTCGCGATCGCGGTCAAGGTCGTTATCTCCTCGTGAAAGGTCGAGGTCGCGGTCGCTCTCTCCACCTGGGAGGTCCCGGTCGCGGTCATTCTCGCCTCGAGGGCGGTCCCGGTCGCGGTCGCGACCCCGGTATTAAAGGCGAGCAGGATGTGTTGTGCAATTTGTGGAGAGTGGATTGACGATGTATTTTTTGGTTTTTTGATCGGATCGCATGGTTTGGTGGTGTTGGGCAGGAAGGCAAGCCGGCGTGTCCACCATACTCGCTGGTCGCGCTCAAAATCACAGCGTATGACGCACGCTCATGGCAGCACTTGTTCTCAGCAAGGCAAGCAAACGCAGACAGGCTCTGCACGTATTCGCCCAGCTTCAAAATCTCAATGACTCCCACTCTGCCCTGCCACGACCAACAGCGCGTCTTTTATGCGTCCGACGGCGACGCTGGCTTAGCCTCAACGTCCTTGGCGCGGTAGAGCAGCAAGTAGGCAATGTGGCCATCGGCCGAGCTGCCGCTGTTCTTGAGCACCTCGGCCTCCTTGATCGGCGAGACCTTGTCGTCGTCAAACTTGTGCCAGTCGTCCTTCTCCTTCTTGACCCACTGTAGACATGTTGGGAAAATGTGGGCGTGCGAAAACAGAGCGAAAGAACAGTGGGGGAGCGTACGCCAATGTAGTGCCCGCTGTCGGACGACGCGCCAATGTGCGTCAGGACCGCGCAAAGTTCGTAGACGCCTACAGTACGGCAGTGGACGTATCAGACTGACATGAAGACGACGCGGATCGACGCGGCATGGCAGGAAATCAACGCACCCGACGGGTTGCACCCCTCGTCCGCGGCAAGGTCTGGGTGCACGCGGCCGTGGTTGCGCGCCTCGGAGAGCTTGTCTTGCAAGTCCTTGGTGCAGTACTGGTACATGTCAAGCTCCGACGGGTACGCAACGTTCTAATCAAACCAACAGCGGCAGGTGAGCGAACGGAGACCAAACTGTCAACATCATGCACAACGCACCCGCCGAATCTTGACGCGCTGTTTGATATCCGCGCGCCAGAAGAAACGCGCAAAATGAACCGTCAGGTACTTTGGCAACCGCTTGACCTTCGACTGCACCGTGTACTTAGCCTCGCGCCCCAACGCGGCCGACGCCTTTTCCAAGTGCTGCGTCATGCCCTCGGCGAGAGACTGGTGGACGTTATTCGTCGTGTTCGAGATATGGCACGTGAGACGCAAATCGGTCGTTTCCGTTGTTGTCGCCATTTCGCCCGCGGCCGCGGCCGCAGGGTCGTCACAAGTCGTCTCGTGCTCAAGCTCGATACCCATGTACCGCGTGACCGGCGACTTGCCGTTCGACCCAAACGACGAGGAGATAGCCGTGAGCAGCTGGTTCCACGCCTCTTCCGCGTCCTGCTGCGCATAGTGTCCGCGGTTATCCTGCTGCGCGAATTGCGGGAAGGCCGTGCGGAAGTTGGTCAAGAAGACGACGGGCGGGATTGCGTCGACGGTGGCCGGCTTTTCGAGCTGCTTGTAGAGCTCGCGGAGAGAGACGGCAATGTTGGTCACGGCGTCGCCGGAAAAGGACTTGCCGTCGGCCTGCAGCGCGGATTGCAGCTCGTGCACCGGTCTGAGGCACTGCAGCGTCGCATTTAGGTAGCACGTGTTTTCTTTTGGGTGGGGGAGGGAGAGGGTAAGAATGGTGGGATTCCGCGAAGAGATAGTGGAGGGACAGAACAGACCGAGGTTGACGAGGCCTGGCGGCGCATTGGCCATGATCTGCGCGGCCTGGTTCTTGGACAGGTCCTCGACAAAGACGGGCTTCTCGACAGGCGCCTTAGGAAGCTCGCCGGCCGTGCCGAGCATCATAAACTGCGCGCCCTCTTGCAGGTTCTTGACCGTCGACCAGTCCGTGTCGTCCTGAACGACGCATTTGATCGACGCGTTTGATCAATCCACGTCACCAGGCGCGTCATAGCGGCGCGTTGCGTAGCGCTCCGTCGCGTCGTAAGGGTCTGGCGTACCTTGATCTGCACGCCGCGGAGGAGGAGCTTTTGGCGTTCGGGCGCGACGCCCGTCAGCGACCACAGCTGGTTCTTGAAGATGATGGGCGACTCGGAGACTGGACAAGCACGACCGACACGGGTCAGCACTCTGTCGCGGATAATCGACAGAGCATAGGGGCCGCCATACCATCGAGGTCGAGCTCGAGCTTCTTGGACGTCCACTTGACGGTGACTGTTGCGAAAAGGGGAGCATGCGCGTTACTTCGGCGTGATCTCGCAAATTTGAGCTCGAGGGAGGCCCAGTGGCATAGAGAAGACGCAAATCCGCGCGCTGACAACGAGAATTTCCGCAGTTGGCGCGAGCGCGGGCGTGTCTGAACTGTGATGGTGGGTCGCCAGTTCTGGAGCGTGGCGAAGCGTATCTACCCTTCATGTTGCTGGTGCTTTTGCTGGTGCTCGTGCTGAACTTGCAGTCAAGTTGGCGAGGAGGACGATTGCTGAGTCGTCGACAATGGAGAGGGTCGCGAAAGCCGGCGTGCCAGCTTGACCAAGCGCGATCAGCGCGCGACGCGGAAGGGTGCCAAAAACATCCAGCGACACAAGTGTGCTGATCAGCCTTGCAAAACGATGTATGCATGACCACTTTGTCCCTCCAGCAGATTGCCATTCAAAATTTGGCCCTGACCACCAATCGCAAGAGCTCCTGGCTTGCCGCATTCGACTCTCGGGGCCAAAAAGCGCCAGGTCCGGCGATCCTCGTGCGCGATTGCGGCCCTCTCGGCCGGCCAGTTCCGCCGATGCCACCCTCTACAACCAAACCATCTGGTGGGCAAGCAGCACGCGCGACCCAGCGAAATGAAAATGTGCAGAACGCCCGTGCAACCCCACCTGCTGTGCTCGAGGCGCTGGCGACGCTGCGCAGGTTGACGATCCAGGCCCCGCCGACCGTCCTGGCGGCCAAAGCCGCTTCGGCAAGCAGCAGCAGGTCTGCAAATACCGCGCCGAGAACCTCTTTTGACGCTGCCATGCGAGCATGCCTCTCCGACTTTTCGGCTGCATCGGCAGATGGCTCGATCCGCCAAGCGTACATGACCCATGTGTGCAACGCCCTCCTCGCGCTCGACGACGGGATTCGCGCCGCCGCTGCGGCACTTGGCAATGTCGCGGCGGTCAAGTACGAGATTCTCGGACTGCGCGACATCATGACTATCAAGCAGTCGCTCGACCTGGCTATGTTTGCCGGCGTGCGTCCGTTTGTCGCGGTTCGCCGCGAAGAGAGCGCCAACGTTGCGCCGTATCTCGAGTGGCTGTTGCCAGAGCGGCCAGGTACGCCTGGGCGATGCTGTCCTCGCGTGGGCGTTGGGCTTTATCAATATATTCCCGAGCTGATCATTACTGTCACGATTTCTCCACCTTCCCCTCAATCAAGACGCCGACAATACGCTCGACTTCGTCATCCCGGCTCTCGTCCAGCTCCTCACCTCCCCACCGCCACGACTCTTCCAAACTGCCGCCAAACTGCTCGCCGAAAAGCACCTGCACTGGATCTACGCGGGCCTCTTTGAATTGCACCACCGGCAGTCCCCCATCGTAACCGCCGCCACGATCCGCACCGTTTTTCTCGGCACGCACGCGGCACTCACCTTCCGTGCGCTCTCGTCGCTCATGGCCCACTCTGCCGCGCCGTGGCTGCGCGCTGCGTGCGGCACCTGGCTCGCGCAGCTCACCCTGCGGCCGCACGGCCTCGGCGCGATTCTCGCATCAGCGGGAGTGCCGGACCCGGACCCGGCACAGATTGCGCGGCTGGCGCGGGTCGTAACGCGGACACCGGCGCGGGTGCCGCTGGACGCGTACCTCGAACGGATCGTCGGGGAACTCATGGGGATGGTGGACGTGCCGAATCCAGATGCAGCGGCCGCCTCGGCCCCCGCGCCAGGGCAGGGCCCACCGCCGCTGCGTGCGGCTGCGCTCGTGGTGCTGCGGTACTTGTTAACGGCGACGGACGCCGTGTCTGTCGAGACGGTGCGCAATCGGTTGCTGGATCCGGTGTTTGGCGCGTTGCGGGATGCGAAACCGACTCGCGCGAGCGTCGTGCATGCGCTCGATTGGGTCGCACTTGTGGTCGTCGGGAGCGATCCGCACCCGCAGCTCGCGCAAGCTCTGGCGCCATACGTGCCGTCGCTCGTCGCGTGCGCTGCGGCGCTTGAAACGGTCGAGAACAAGTCGGCCAGCGACGCGGATCTCGCACGGCAGGTGACAGCCGCGTTCGCTTGGTTTGCGAATGTCGACGAGGCCATGGTAGTGCGGGCCGTTCAGGAAGTCGCATCGGCGCCCGTAATGCCGGTACCCGCGCTCGCCGTCGTCCGGCTCTCCGCCCCACCCGACGCGGCCACGCACCTGCGCGCCATCGCGACTGCCGTCAATGCGATTGCCATTCCGGCATTCACGACCGCCGTCACCGCCGCGGCGCTCGACGACGCGCACGCCGCTCTCTCATCGCTGCGCACAACTGTCTCGACCGCGGGCCTCGACCTGGTCCGTCGAGGCGCACAGTGGATGCTGGCACTTGTCGATGTCCTCGGACTCGACGCGGTCGTAGACATAGCCGTTGCGCACGGCATGTCGTCGCGCGGCGCGGCGATGGGCGAGCTGTTTGAGCTGATGCACGTGTTGCGCGGCGACGCGGACGATGCCGAGGCCGAGGTGCGCCGACTGCAGGAGGCGATTGAGAGGATGAAGGTCGAGACCGAGGCTGGGGGTGGGGTCGAGGTGAAAGTGGGTCCAATGACGGTCGATGCGACTCTGCAGAGATTGGACGGGGAGAAGGAGCCGGCACTTGTGGCGCACGTGCTCGACGATTTAGCGCGCCGAATCAAGGATGGGGACGAGGTGGAGGTGCAGGACGTGCTCGACCGTGCACTCAAGCACGTGGATCACGCTGACGGGTTTGTACGTGCGGCAGCGGGTCGCGTTCTTGGTGTTGTCGCGACCATCGCGCCGGCATGGCTCGTGGCGACCGTGCTGGCGGAGCCCACATGGGCCCGCATCGAGAACAACGAGCCAGACGCGGTCCTGCTCGTCGACGAGGCCGTCCAGACGGCATTCGCAGCGCCCGCGGCGGTGCGCGATCGAATTCCTGGACAAGGTTCGTTCTTTATTCATATCACGTCCCTGCTTTATCGTGTTGTGACGAACGCTATATTTATCCCCAGACGCGACCCGGCTACTCCGAGTCCTCCTCGCGCGCGCGGCGCCATCCTCAACCACCACTGCCGCGCGCTCAATATTCCCGTGGTCCACGCTGCGCACCAGTGCGCTCGCCGTCGTCACCGTCGCATGCACCGCACTCTCCGCCCCCGCGACGGACCTCGCCACCGTCCTGTCGACCGCGGGCGCGCTCCTCGGCACCGACAACGAGCCGGCCGACGTGTACCGTGGTGCTGCTGCCGCTGCAGCGGGCGCGGCCACGGCACTGGCTGCGTTTCCGGTCAAGGATGTCGCAAGCGCGCTTCATGCCGTGCGTGAACGAACGGACACGGCGGTTCGTGTTTTGCGGTGGATGGCAGCCGACCCGCGGCCGCAGGAGCGCGACGAGGTCGCCTGCGCGCACGCGGGGAATGCGTGGGCGGCGTTAAGTGGCATCGAGGATGTGGACGGAGTGCGGTTGGTGGATGCGATGCGTTGGTGATCGAATGAGTTCAAAGGCGCGGGCTGGCCGCATGTTTGTCAACAGCGATTTTGAATCCAAACGTCCAACACCATCGTCGGTGTCCTCTCCAGTTTTCAGTTGTCACGTAAAGCCAGCAAAAGAATTGCATTCTCTGTCCCAGGGTCTGATATTAGTCCCGACCGTGCGTGGCGCACCCGCGCAGTCGGGGTGGATTTTCTGGACGTGCTCTGCGAGAGCAAGCGAGCGACCAACCCCATCGTCCCGAAAGACCAAGGAGAGGACAGCAACGCCTTGCCAGCATGCGGTTGCCTGAGAGCGCCTCTGTCTGGCACAGGTCACCCAAAGGGATCCCCGGTTGACGAAAGGTGCTCCCCCTGCATTTCAGCGACTTCTCGACCGGGGTCACGCCACGTGCGGTGGTGGAGGAGACTTACGTTGGAGTTGGGTTGGTCGGTTGTGGGGCCAGAGTTGCGCTCGATAGATGCGACGGAGGTTTGACTCGAAATGGTTTGGAGATCACAGTTCGATTCATGCCGGGGTCGTTTCTTATGCTCCTCAACGACAACGGCCGTTCGCGAAAGCCGACCTTGACCCGCTCCTTGACATCAACAACTTGTTGAAACCTCTCGACCAGCTCGCGCGTACCTGATCCAACCGCCCAAACTCGAATCAGCAATACCAGCACTAGAACAATCATGGCCAAGCAAATCCTCGAAGTACCAATCACTCAACCTTCGGCCCCATCGCACGTCGACTCTCCCCACCCCTTCCCGTCGCTCACCTCCACTGTCAACCCGCCGACGTAGGTCACCGACGTCCGCATCACCAACGTCCCGCAATGGACCCCCACCGCCGACGGCGCGCTGCTCTCGACCCTGTCTACGACCGGCGTCCCAAAACTCCCGCTCGCTCCCGCCAACCACAAGCTCGCGAACCCGCGGCTCTGGTACAGCTCTGCCGCGACCTGGGAGAAGACGGCGGCTGCCGTGACCAAATCCGGGTTCCCGGCGACCGCGGCCATGTGCAGTTTCCGGTTCTACGGAGCATTGCGCGGGTGTGTGCCGAAACGCACGGAGGTGACGCTGCCCGTGGGTAAAGACGGGGTGCCATTGATTGGGCGCGCGAAGCCGGTGGACGCAGTGCCGGTGGACGCAGTGCCGGTGGTGCCGCCGGTGGTGGTGGTCGCGAAGCCGGCGGTCGCGGTGGAGAAGGGCGCAGGCGAGGAGAAGAATAAGAAGCGCAAGCGCAAGTCGGATAACGAGGTTGAGGTAGTGCCGAATGAAGCCGCGACGGTGACCAAGAAGGTCAAGGCTGACACCGACGACGACAAGGAGGCCAAGAGGCGCGCCAAGGAGGCCGAGAAGGAGGCGAAGCGCGCGGAAAAGGAGGCCAAGAAGAGGGCGAAAGTGGCCGAGAAGGAGGCCAAGCGCAAGGCCAAGGACGAGGCCAAGGCGGCCAAGGGGAAGTAGGTCGCGCACGATTTGTTGCGTTGTGGTGTTTGGGTGCTGTTCATTTGAGTAAATCTGTCTGGGCGTGATTTCAAGGCTACGATACAGTATATTCTTGGCTGGACAGGTGACGGGTATTGCAGGACGTATAGGTCTCGAAAAAAAAAAAGGCGGGCACATCGGGTCGGTTGTGCCACGGCCGGTGCATCGCGCGCGCTCACCCCGGATCTGGTGGTGGTCCCAAATCCCTTCGTCGGTCGAGCGACGGGCGGTGGCGCATAGACGGCACGGCCGTCGCGTACATGTCGGGTATCCCGGCGCAGCCACTACTGCTCGCTCGCCGCGCCGTCGGGCTTGGCCACGACGGCCCGGCGACATCGCGATCGCACGTGCCCTCCTCCTCGTCTTCAACCCGATCAATCGTCGCCGACTGCGCGAGTTGCGACCGCGTACTCCTCACAGACCGCGGCAATGACGGCTCAAGCGGCGCAATGACTTCGCCGTCGTACTCGGGTGGCATCGACCGGTAGCTGTTGAGCGACCACCGCACGACAGCGCGCGGCAACTCGACGACCGAGTCGGCCTCGAGATCCGGGTCGTTGGCGAGCGTAGTCACGTCATAGGTCGGGAGAAGGTCGGTCATGAACCCGAGGTTGTACTGGTTGGCCTGCTTGAACTTGAACGGCTCCTGGCCGAAATTCACGTCGACGAAGACGCCGCGCGTCGCGCCGATGGTCGGGAACATGGCGACGTCAGCGGGGATCTCGTCGGTGGCCGCGTCGAGCGCGCGCCCGTTCTTGGTGAAGAAAACGGAGCCGCGAGCCGCATTGCTGTGAAGTTGGGTGCACGGGTGAGTGTCGAATTTGGCATATCGAATGCGAGTCAGGACGTACAAGCCGCAGCCAATCACATCGCCGCCTGTATACACCTCGCCGTAGAGCGTGCCAGTGGTGCCAGACCGGCCATCGACAAACTTTTTCCCGTCGGACCGGAACCCGACCGACGGTGCGACCCAGCCGGGCCCGAGCATGTACTCGGGGTACTTGCGCGGCGCGAGCCCAATCGAGACGAGCGACCCGCCCGGTTTGGAGTTGACGGTGACTTCGAAATAAAAAGTGTTCTTGAAGTGCAACGACGTCGGGATGGGTAGCTGCGTCTGGATGGTGCGGGGCTTGCCCATGAACAAGAGCGTCGTGCCGTTGCGCACGAGCGCGTGGATGTGGCTCGGGTTGGCGCGGTCCATGGTGGGCGGCAGGAACTCCCATGCGAGCGGGCCATGTTCGTTGATGCTATGTGCAGATTTGATAGGGGAATTCGTGAGTGTGTGGAATGGTCATGGGTCATGGAGTGACAGTCAGGGCGGAAATGTACCGGAACCGACTTTCCGTGTCCAGGACCAGGTTGGGCTTGACGAGTTCCATGTGGAAGCGGGCGGCCTCACGATCGAGATCACTGGTGGGGGTCGGCAGCGTCCCATTGGCCTCGCCGGCCTCAGAGGCACGAGCGCTCGCCGTGGACGACGGGGAACGGCGCATAGCAATCCATTCGGGCACGGCGCCGCGAGCGCGCAGATGGGCGAGGATTTTCGGGAGGCAGTAGGCGTAGAAGAGGCCGGCGGGTCCGAGCACGACGATGAGGCCCAGTGCGAGGATAAGAAGGACATTAATCCACTGGGGAAGCTCCTCGTTGAGCATCCACATGGTGGAGAATGTAGGGGGCGCGGGCACGGGCACGGGGCCGGCCGCGCGGACGGTGACGTGGTCGTGCGCGGAGTCGTTGGTGGTTGCAGGTCGGGTCGTCGGGTTGCGATGGCGCACAAGTCGGCACGGCTCGCCCAATGTTGGCGGTCCAGGGCGGCGACAGCGTGGAGAGTGTCGTTTGGGCTGCCAACTGCACCTAGTCGTGATCGCATGCGAGCGCGCCGGGGGGAGAAGACAATGGGCGTCGCCAAGTGGACGACGGGATTTGGAGCGGACGCCTGTGCCTGGCTGGGCTGCGTAACCCTGCCAAGCACGGCGCGGGCACGTTGATGGCGGTCATCGGCCCGACCCGGCGCGCAGCCACCTGCCGCCAGCGCATGCCAGGGCAGCCGCCGGGCTCGACACGCTGCATATTCCCCACGATATCCCTCGCCGCGATCTTCACATCTGCGTGCAACGCTTCCATCGGCGGCATCGACAACGTCACGGCGGACGATTTGTGGATGGCCTGGGTGAGGACCCAAACCGACTGTCATGTCCCACACAGACCAGCCCAACAAGGCCATGGGGAGCTCCTCTGAGAGATCTAACTTCTCCACCCTCTCCAGCTAGTTGCAGAGACACAATAACGGTGGGCACATATATCCTGAAATTGCCATGCAGCAGCACAAGTGACGGCTGGATACGTTCATCCCTGAGTGTTGGAGTGAAGTCCACATCACAGACGTGTGGCTAACAGTCAAGAACATCGCCTGTCGCAGATCACCACTTCAACGAGCCAAGTCTCCATTCCAACCAGCTGCAATGAATGCTCACCATAAGATGGTGCCCAAACTTATCGCGGTGGAGAATGAGCGGAGCTCGGCTGCCAACCTGACCTCGTCCGTCGTTTGGCTGCCCAGCGCGATCCAAGCGACCCCTCGCCGACCCCGTTTCTGGCCCCTGCCGCAACCTGGCGACCACGATATCCGCCAAATATTGCGGCGTCTGCCGTTCCCTCGCCACCACAATCAGCCTCTCCTCCACCATGCTCCACCGAGTTGCCGTCCCCATGCTCGGCAGCGGCATCGCTCAAATCGCGACAAGCCCAAACTGGCTCTGCAGCAAGCAATGATCCCTCCAGACTCTGCAAGTATGGCTCTTCCACGAACCCTCACGGCGGTCCCCCTCCACGAGTACACGGCGCGCACTTGCCTGGGCCATGGATCATACGGACGCGTTGACTTGCTGCAGCGCGGCACCAGGATCTCCACAAATTTCCCGAAGAAAATTGTCCTTAAGACCATTTCTCTCGCCAAGAGTGCGCGTGACGGCATCACGGACCCGCAGCGCGAGCCGCAACTGCTCGCGGCAGTGCGCCACCCGAACGTCGTGCGGCTGCTCGACTGGGCCGCCGACGATGCGCGCGTCGTCATGGTCACCGAGTACGCCAACGCCGGTGCGCTCTCCACCCTTGTGATGCACCTATCCTGGCCTTTTTGCTGACTCTTTTGGCTGTAGGCGATCTCTCGCAGTACCTGCAGGGTCGCGCTGCCGCTTCGCGCGCGCTCTCGCCGACGTCTATCCTCGCCATCTTCACACAACTATGTCTCGGCGTGCGTGCATTACACGAACACGGCATTCTCCATCGCGACATCAAGACCAAGAACATTTTCCTGCACGTCGTGGCGCGGTCGGCCGTGCTCGTGAAACTCGGCGACTTTGGGATCGCGAAACCGCTGACGTCGCCGTGGGACGCAACGACGACGGCGATTGGCACGCCCTACTACTTGGCGCCCGAAGTGTGTCGTGGCGAGCCGTACGGGTTGCCCCGCCGACATGTGGGCGTGCGGTGTCGTTCTGTTTGAACTGTGCACGCTCAGGAAACCGTTTGCAGCGGCGAGTCTCGCGCCCGCTGATGCGTCAGATCGTCGAGGATCCGGTGCCGGCATATCGGGAGGGAGGGCGTTCTTATTCGATGCCCTGGGGTGCGTGGGTGGGAGTAGGTTCGCGGAAGACTGACCTGTTTGTGCACCTAGCTGGATCACGTCACCGCGCATCCCGCCCGCCGTGTGGTCACTCGTGTACCAGCTACTCGACAAGGACCCGCGACGGCGCCCAACGGCCGAGCAAGTGCTGCACATGCCCGTGATTGTCGACTTCATTTCGCGCGCGCGCGCTGGTGCCGACGCCGATACATCTCTCGGCACGGACGTCCGACGCACGCCGCCTGCACCCGATCCACGGGCCGCACCGAAGCGGTGGCCGCGGCGTCCCGTCGCACTGCCCAGCCCACCCTCCACACCCTCCACTGGCGACCGGGATATGCCGCTGCCGAAGCGATGGCGTACTCGTGCACCTCCCGCCCCGCTCGCATCCCCACCCGCGTCACTGCCACTCGACTCCGCTCCTCCATTGCCCAAGTCCGTGTACCACCTCCTCGAATGCACGCGCGCGGCACTTGAGCGCGAGCTGGGTGGCCCGGACCGATTCACGCAGCTATACGCTCAGTGCCAGCGCGCACTCGCGCGACGACGGCGAGCAGGTGGGGTGACGGCGGCATGGACGCGAATTGAGGCCGTGGCGCGGCAGGACAAGTCGGTGTGGATGGCAATGGCGCTGCTGGTCAAGTTTGGTACGTTTTCAACCTTGCTGGCTCGGGTTTGTGAGTACAGCGATTAACAAACAACCGCATTTTGTAGTCGAGTGCGAGGAGCGGCTGTTTCCGCGTGCGGCGACCGAGCCGTCCGGAATTGTGTGCCGCGACAAGGTGTGGCGAGGAGACTAGACTGCCGGGTGGACGAGGTGTAATTCTAGCGACTCGACGGATTGTAGATCATTGCTGGAGGAGACTGACAAGAATAGAGGAGGTTGGGCGCACGGCATTGCTGATCATTTGCCAATTGGCATCGAAAGAAGCGCGAGACATTCGACAGTGCAGTGTCTGTCTCGCGACGCGCGCTCCGTGCGTCTTTGCCAGCCTTCTCGTGCCGACCACCGCGAGCGCGACACTGAACACTGCGCACGCGGCAATGCGGACGTTGCAAACGAGCGCACGCGCGCGCGCCTTGGCGGGGTCAGACCGAGACGGCCGTGCTCGCGGTCGCAGCGTGGCGCCCAGCACGTTTTCATCTGCAGCGTGAGCGAAGCGCGCCGCGTTCAAGAGTGTGGGCCCGCGCCCATCCCTTCTCTTCTCTCCAACGCACGGCCGCCGACCACCTCGTCGACTGTGCCCCACACCGTTGCTTCTCTGTCGGCACACGCTCGACGCACCTGTCGTAGACCCTTTTCCGGCCCGCACCGCGTGTCGGCTGCGCTCTGCCCACCGTCACTGTCGACGCCGTCGAACCCCGTCTCCATTACGATCACCACTGCTTCCTCGCTCTCTCTTCCTGCAACCCAACCACGATGGCCGCTCCATCATTATCTGCTTCCTCGCCTGCTCCTGCTCCTGCCTCGCCCGCCATGTCGTTCGGTCGCGCCGCCCGGACCGCGCAAGTGCGGTTTCCACGCCCCGACTATCGCCGCGCCAGTTCTTCTCCATTGCTCCCGACCGCTTCGACGCCGCTGCTGCCGCTGAACGCTGCTGAAAAGGACAGGCCTTCGTCGCGGCGAAGTATGGTGCGTGGAGGGGCTTTTTTTTTTTTTCGCGGCTGATGTCGCCGGTATCGTGAAGAGCTGGCAAAAACTCATTTTGCGCTTATGCCGATAGCCGTCGCGCCGTGTCCTGATCATTGCGGTGATGGCCGTCCTCGGCACGGCCGCCGTCGTCCTGACGTTCCGCTCGCGCGTCGCCGTGCGCTCCGTCGACCCGGTTCTCGTCGAATACACGGCGGCCGCGGCAGCACCTTCCATTGCTTCTGCCGATTCCATCGCACATACAGAAAGTACGCACTTTATCTCGCCCCGTTCGTTTGTACTGCGCACTTCCGAAAGTCTCTGACCTCATTCCCCGCTTGCCGTCGCAAAAGAAACCAAGCAGTACTTTGACCGCGTGATGCGCGCCATGCAAACGCACCCGTCGTCACGCACCTACTGCTCGGCCGACACCCCGACGCCACCGACCTACACGCACCCGAAGGTCCCCGGCAAGTCGGGCCTGACGCTCATCAAGGCCGTGCTCGTCGCGCGGCACGGCGACCGCGCGCCGCAAAACATGCTGCGCGACGACGTGGCCGGCAACGTGACGTGGAACTGCAACAACGTTGAGTACATGTTCTTGCACGACGCGAGCCCGCCGACGGCAGAGGAGACCAATGCCGACCTCGAGGTGCTCGTGTCCAAGAAGGTGACCAAAATCTCAGAAAAACCCTGGATGCCGCGTATGTGGGCCGGCACGTGTGCGCTCGCGGACTTGACGGCCAAGGGGCGCACAATGTTTGTTGATTTCGGGCACCAGATGCGCGAGATTTACGGTATGCGTGCGTCGGGCGTGCTGGGATCGTGCAGGAGGGCAAGTGGCTCACGTTGGCGACGCTCCTCGCTTTAGTCGAGCAGCTCGGGTTCCTCTCGGCCATGCTCAACCCCGACGAGCTGAACGTGCATGCGACTGCCATCAGGTACGGCCGGCTTCTCCACCCACCCACCGGCGTCGATCTCTGTCCGCTCACCCGCCACTCCCACCCCTCGTAGCCGCACGATCCACTCGGCGCAGTCACTCCTGCAAGGCCTCTACCCGCGCGGCACCCACCCAACCAACCGGCACGTAACGATTCGCACGCGCCCGATCGACGTTGACCCGCTGCACTCGAACAAGCTGCACGTGCAGTGCGAGCGGCTCGCGCGGCTGCACGCGCTCTCCAAGCAGACGCCGCTGTGGGCGCACTTCATGGAACGATCCGCCGCGAACCGCGCACGGATCGAGGCTTTGGCCCCGCTCAAGGCGGCCAAGTCGACGACTTCCACCAAAGCCCTCGCCGAGTCGCTCAAGGGCGTGCCCGCCGTGATCGAGAACCTGTGGTGCCGGCGGTGCTGGTCCAAGCCGCTACCGTGTCTGCCGCGCGACGAGGCGCGCGCGTCGCTCTCCCGAGTCGCGACGATCGCCGGCGTGCCCGCGGATCTGGACGACGACGGCGGCGAGCCCGATACGTGCCTGCAGGAATCGACGGTCGACCAGGCGTGGCTCGACAAGTCGTTTGATTTCTGGTACCGCAACAACTATTTCCCGAACCAGCACCGGCACGATATTGTGCGGCTCGAAATGGGCCCGTTCCTGCGCGACATGCTCGGCGCGCTGCCGACGCCGAATGGCGGGAAGGTCGAGACCAAGCTGCACGTGTTCCTGAGCCACGACGGCACGCTGTCGGGTTTGTTGGGCGCACTGCGCGCCGCGCCGGGACACCACACGTGGCCGTCGTACCGGTCGAATGTGGTCGTCGAGGTGTGGGCCGGGACTGACGATGCGACGGGCAAGCCGCGCGAGTTTGTGCGGATTTTGCACGATGGGCGGCCCCTCGTTACGGACCCGGACATGGCGGGTGCAGATGAGGGGGAGAATGCGCCATGGTGCCGGTTTGGCGGCGAGCATGGTGATCTGTGCCCACTCGAAACGTTCCGCGGGTTCCTCGAGTCGCATTCGGTCGAGGAGTGGGAGGAGGCGTGTCTTGTGCGAGACGACGCTGCGGACGGTGCCGATGCGTTGGATATGTAAGGGGCGAGCCAGGTTCGTCGATCAGGGTTCTGTGGGTTTCGTGTTCACTGCTTTTGTTCACCACCTTCTTTCATTGATTGCATCTGCTGTGACCATCCATTTCATACACGTCATTTCTTGGGGGACCGTGATGCGTGACGGATTGTCGGGTTGGAGGAGGCGAGGAACCATGATGCGGGAGTGTCCAAGCAGCACAATTCCGATTGCGACACGAAGGAGGGGACGCGCACGCGGCGTCAATTCGCGCACGCTTATCGAGCGAAAGTGCTTAGTCGAGAGCAGCAAATTCGACGCTTCGGGAGCAAACTTGGTAACCCAACGAGCGTCATTGTCGCGTTGCTGCAAATCGACGGCGCCAGTCTGGTGAGGTTTCACGGCTGGTCATATCGGGCAGCTCGGGCGTCAACGAGATCTCCTTCCGGGGCCATTCCCACATACAACCAGCGCCACCAGGTGCCGCGTCATAAAACATCCGCGAGGTGGACAGGTTCATGTTGAGATGCCACTTCAGCATGGCGTCGATGACATGCTTGAGGACCATGCAGGTGCAACTCAGCGCAATGAGCGTGGGCGCTGTATGATGGCGGCACAACTGGTCGACAGCTGCAGCAGCAAGTGCTGATCTGTGCGATGCTTGCGATGGTTGTATGGTTGTGCTGGGTTGTGCTTGTTGTGTGCAGGTTGCTGCCAAGTGTCAGACACTTTCAAACATGAAAGCTCATTGAAGCGAAAAAGGACGATACTCTCCTTTCTCCTCACGAAACCAGAAGCGTTCGCACCCACTCTAAAACAGCCGCATCAGAAACCACACCGGCAACTCAGAATCAAACAACATGAAGAGGCAACAAAGCAAGGGCAACACTTCGCCGCGCGTGGTCACGGTGGTCTAAAAGCCAACCGCGATCACACAATGACGCAAACCTGCAACGCGGCGCAACCCCAGTGCAGCCAGCATGCCGCGATTCCGTCCTTGATGTCCACGCTCACGTCTGCGCCAAAGCACACCTCCACCGGGAACGGAACACAGTCATCGACATCCTCGCCATCTTGGACATCGTCATCCACCGCCGCAGCTTGCTCACACTCTCCCTCGCTCGCGCCTGCTTCAATATCAGCCATCCACCGCACAACAGTTCCCAGATCCTTAACCACCGCGTCAACGTCCGTGATATGAACGATGAGCACTGTCAGCGCATCAGCAGGCCAGCGCACAAACCAGGGCTTAGGAAGCATGCTCCACATGGGATTCCCCTGGTGGTACTCAAGCGTCATAACGGGCAGCGAATCATCGCCACCGAGATCGGCGCGCTGAGCATGCAGGAAGCGGAGGTGCGGTGCACGCGCAAGTTGCTCAATGAACCGCGGGTGAAGCGACGATGCAATGACGTGCTCGAGATCTCCACAGCCGGCACCGTGCGCAACGAGATTGTGGTCATGGGAGGACCCAAACATCAAGTGCGTGAGGTGCGGCAAAGCCCCAGCACGCATCGTGGCTAGCGCGTCGGGGGGGATGATCGTCGATGTGGATCATGAGATAACCAAGCACCGGCAAGTCTGCGGCCGATGCCAAGTGTGCCGCGAATGAGCGCGAAGTCATCAACTGCATCAGCACTGGGAACGTCATGGACGCGCCACTGGCTTCGCCCAAATCACGCTTGCAATGTACGAGCCTTAGTTCCGCAGATGTGGTGCTTGCGACGCAAGTTGTGCGAGGAACGAATTGGACAAGGCTTGATCCACAAAATCGGCGTACACCAAGTGTGGCAAGTGTCCAGGTAGCGTTGGCATCGTCATTGAGCTGCCCGTAACTTCAAGTGAGCGAAGAGTGGAAAAACTGCGTCACGTGTGTCCAATGCGGCACCGGCCGTGAGAGAGGTACAATGGTGGCGGGGGCCTTGATGTTCTGCAGCATGAGCCAAACTGGGGAGTAAGAGGCACCGACGATGCAGGCGAGAATCACCTACGGTAATTTGGCCAGTGAGGGTGAGCTTGCGCAACGACCTGGACAGGCGGCGAATGCAATCGACAACAAAGCCCGGGTGAATCGACTGCGCGGAAAAGCGCAAGATTCGAGCTTCGGAGCCGTGATAAACGCTCGGACAAACTCGTCGTTGGATAGCCCCATCACCTTCAAATCAAGTTCGCACAGGTTCGGCAAGTGGATCGACGACGCAACCAAGTCCCATCCGTTGCTCACGGTCGCCCAAAGCGCAGTCACGTCGAGCTAGAGACCGTAATGGCCTCGACAAGAGCCGCAGCAGCCAGGGGAAACGCGACGCTGAGCAACGACAGGTGCGGAAGCCGAACCGCCAAGTCGGCCAGAACCGTAGACAACATGTGGTGCTGCTCTGCACCGAGCCTGTGCACGAGCCGGCGGGAGGCGGGAGTGGCAAAGTGCACGTTCACGGAGCGAATGCGGTCGACTGGAAGCATGGCGGTCAACTTGCTGTCGCCAATCACATACAGAATCGACCAGCATTGTCGCATCAAGGTTGCTCAGCTGCTGTGACACGGCAATACCCTTGGACGCAACAATCAGCTCGGGAACCATTACAACGTCCCCACCCGGAATAAGCTGGACAGAAAGATCGCGCGCGCCGCCGCTGTCAACTTGGGCCACGCTCAGGCCGAATTCGAGATGCAGGTTCAGCACTTCGTCGACGACGTGCAACGAGTGACAGGTTCGACGCAGCGCGAAGAACACTGGTGTCGAACCGGCGTTGATGGGCAGGCATTTGACCAGGACGTTGAGATCGTTTTCGAGAATCACCGCAACGATCTGGCGCAAAATGTCGGTCGGCAGGTCGGCGAGGCTGATGGATGGGCTTGCACAGATAGTGCCGTCGACGCGATATTGCTGCAAATGAGAAGAGCGGAAAAGGTGGATACCATCGCAAACAACGACAATACCGATACGGAACCAGAAAAGTTAGGGCGAATGATCTTCGACAATCTGTTGCTTCGTTGGCTTGCCAGACCAGACAACTGCATCAAATTCATCGAGTACACCGCCCTTGCAAGGAGAGTGGGGATGTGCGTCAAGATTACCACTGTCGTAAATGATTTCGATTGGCCAACAGCGTGAAGGCAATAAACAATAAATGCCGAGTCGTAGCTGGATATGAGAGCACTTTCAATCGCATCTTGGCCAGAACGCAGTTCTTGCGCCCACCGGGTCGATGCCTAGCCGATATGATCCGTTCCCTTTCGTCGAATCGTCGCCATAAAGCCAGCAAAAGGCAAGAGTTCCAAAAATTAAACCACCACCATGACCAGCTCGAGCCTGAACGCACCAGACAAGTGGCAAGACTTTCACACGATCGCGGGCCCCGAAAGACCACAACAATCGCATGCCGACGTGTTCCAACTCGAATAATGGCAAACCCGGTCCCAAATGCCCAACCCACGTCGTCCTAGCCCCCCACGGTCGCTCAATCAAGTGAACGTAATCCATGTTTCCCCTGCTTGAGACAACCATCATTTGCGCTCCAACTTTCCAACGATCGGCGTTTAGGCAATGTTTCGGTTAGGTTTGAATGCCAGCTTGGTCACCGTGGGGCGACGCAAACCAGCAGCGGCCGAGGTTGACAGGGCAGGCGATAGCATGCCGAGCCAAAGGGACGGGCGGCGCCCCGCTGCTTGCGGCAAGTTGGGCGCTCATGGCGGTGGACGATGCCGCGAAGACGAGGAAGCTCGACGACGAGCCCCGAATGATGGCGGGAAAGCTAGGAGCGGGCCGTCAATGACGTGGAACATCCAAGATGCCAAGGCCAAACACTCAACCGCATTGCACTTTTGACCGGCCGTTGTCACTTATCGCGAGGCCATCGAACTGCACCGTTGCCTCAATCGGCGTCTGCCTCTGATCAGGTTCGTGACCGACCGCGTCCAACTTGGCTCTCGCATCTCTCCTTGCACGCGGCCTCGTCGAAACTTGCTGCAAGACCAAGATGGCCGTCGACTACGATTTCCCGACCACGGATGCGGCCGTTGCTGCCGCTCGCAACGACTCGGCGACCATTGCCAAGCTCGGCGCGCTGCTCGCCAACAAGGCGCTGCCCCTGACCGAACGCTTCCGCGCCCTGTTCACGCTCAAGGCCCTCAAGAATGACGCTGCGGTCGAGCAGATTGGCAAGGGTATGGCGGCGCAGGACGACGCTCGGCATGCTCACGCTCGCCCTCCATTTTTACGAGCAATTGCTGACTGCTGCTGGATTGGCCATGATGAACAGCCTTTGACGACCCGTCGGCGCTGCTCAAGCACGAGCTTGCCTACGTGCTCGGCCAAATGAAGATGCCATCGGCCATTGCTGTGCTCCTGTCCGTGCTGCAGAACCGTGCCGAGGAGCCTATGGTCCGGCACGAGGCGGCCGAGGCACTTGGCGCCATTGGCGACCCCTCGATTACGGCGACGCTCAAGAAGTTCCGCGACGACCCGACTGAGCCAGCCGAGGTGCGCGAAACGTGCGAGCTGGCCGTTGACTTGCTCGAGTGGGAGCAGTCGAAGAAGACCAAGGAGGGCCCGCGGTCCGCATCGGCCTACGCATCGATCGACCCGGCGCCGCCGCTCCCGATCGAGGAGGCCAAGTCGGTCCCGGAACTCCGCGCTATTTTGCTCGACCAGAAGCGGTCGCTGTTCCATCGGTACCGCGCCATGTTCTCGCTGCGCAACATTGGTACCGAGGAGGCGGTTCTGGCGCTGGCCGAAGGGTTCAACGACTCGTCGGCTCTCTTCCGCCACGAAATTGGTACGATTGGCTCAAATTGGTCAGTTTCAACAACCTTCGGCTGACCGTTCTTGTCGCCCCCCCCCCCCCCCCCTTACGATGTAGCCTACGTATTTGGCCAGCTGCAGCACCCGGCATCGGTCCCGGCGCTCGCCAAGGTCCTGACCGACGCCAAGGAGCAGGGCATGGTCCGTCACGAAGCCGCCGAGGCGCTCGGATCCGTGGCCACGCCCGACTGCCTGCCGCTGCTTAAGGCGCACGTCAAGGACTCGGCCGACGTGGTGCGCGAGAGCTGCGAAATCGGCGTCGACATGTGGGAGTACGAGAACTCGGGCGAGCTCAACTACGCTGATGGCCTGACCAAGGTCGCCACGGCCGGCGGTAAGTAACGAGCGGCGTGTGGGTGTGGATTTTGGACGTGCTGGGTTTTTTTTTTTGTGTTTCGCGCGTTTGGATGCAGCCTGTATACATTTGGATTTCATGGCGTCGGCCGTCTCCGCTGCCGCCCTGGTGAGACCATACGGGCTGTCAACTGTCGATTGTGTGCTGAGTTGCGCAGACTGTATTAGCAAGAGGTGACCGCACGAGGCACAAACGCCAAGGGCGTGAGAGTGCCAGATCTGGTCGATGAGGTGCGGGGGATCATGGTGGAGAACAAAGCTTGATACAAAAGCAAGAGGGTCTCTGTGTCAAATTATGAACGGCTCTGTCATCGTTTTGAGGACAGGGGAAGCCCAGGACAGCGTCGTGGAGGGCCGGTCACGGTGGAGCATCCACTGACGGTACGCCAGGCATGCTAACGTTTTGACAGACCACTAACGTCAGGCGATGGTGTTGTTTCGATGCTCCTGTGCTTGCGTGCCTTGGTGGTCGCCGCGATTCATACATTTGTGACAGGGCTCGATCGTTCGCGACGTTTCGATCGTTGACGCAACGGTACCACGATCTGCGACTTGTGTCATCGGCGCTCGACGCGCAAGCGCATCAGCAACGTCGTCGACACGCTGCACACTGAAGACCTGTCAGAGCCCATGGCCAGCTGCAAAATGGCTGGCCATGAAGACGGCCTTCAAAAACAAGTGCGGCCCCGCCCGCTGGAGGTCTAATATTTTTTGCTTGCAAGATCCTGATGCCCGAACGGTCAACGACGAACGAACACTCACAGCCTGCAAGATTTCCGTCCCACCAAACGTGCAAGTGTGTCCTTTGCTGCCAAAATGCCAACTTTACGGACCGAATTGACGCCGCGAATGTCGAGCAAAGTATGATCGAGTGTCGACGACCAATTCTATGTGAGCAGCAAACTCATTCCTGATCAGTCTGATCAGCGTCTGGATGTGAAGGCATCGCTCCGCATGCCAATAGCGCTAATGGCCGTAGTCCTCCTGGCCTTGTCCGCAGTTCCAGCGTACGAAGCGCTTGTAATTTCCAGCACGGTTCGTGATCAGGCGCCGAGTTCGGCTGCAGTCCGTGACCATGATTTTGTGGCTCATCGCCAAGGCAACTCATCATCCACGTATATGTTATACAGAAATTCAGCGGCACTACGACAGCGCCGTCCGCGCAATGCACCTGAAGACCTCCTTGTACTGCCAAGCAGCAAGTCCAACCGCGGCAGATTACAGACCCTCCAGGATCCCAGGGGTCGCGTCGTTGCGGCTCAATACCGTGCTTACTTTCGCGCGTCACGGCGACCGCGCGTCCGACCATGTTTTGACGATCTGTCGGGCAACGTGTCGTGGGATTGCGACGTGATTGGGTCCATGACCATGTCCGAGTCCAAGCTCGTCGTGGCCAAGGTGTCGGACGCGTTGTTCGAGACGTGGGCGCCGCGCACTTTCAAGGGCACTTCCGCACTCGGTGATTTGACGGCCAAGGTCCGCGCCATGCACGTCGAGCTTGGGCAGCAGATACGCGCGATATGGTATGGGATTGCGATTGGGCCGTGGCAGGTCGCTCATGCCTCTGCGGGATAACGGCTCACCAGAAATTGACCGTTTGCACAGTGGACCACCTCGGCCTCTTATCGCGGCGGCTGACGCCAAACGAGCTGAGTTTGCGGTCGACCGACACTGGTTACGGTCTCCCGCAATGCATTTGGGCTTTGGATGGGAAGCAGAGGCTGACTTCCATTTGTGTAGCCGCACCATCGGCTCGTCGCTGTCGTTCCTGGAGGGCCTCTACCCGCACGGCACGCACCACCGCAATCAGCGCGTCACGATCCGCACGCTCTTGCACCCAGTCGACACTATGAACCTGTACGGCATCGACCAACAGTGTCCGAAGCTCGCGCAGTGTGGGACCAGATCATGAACGCGACCGCGGTGGCGCGAGTCCAGGTCGCGACGACTGCGTTCGAGGACGGCGTCGAGCCTGCCGTCGACGCGAGCAAGCTCGGCGTGCCCGCGCAGATTGATAGCCTGATGTGTCGCCGGTGCTGGGACAAGCCACAGCCGTGCGTGCCGAGTGCAGGGTGCCTGTCCGAGGCGACGGTGGACGACGGATGGCTCGTCAAGTCGCTCACGTACTGGTACCGCAACAACTACTTCCCGAACTGCGTGCGGCCCGAGATCACTCCGCTTGAAATGGGTCTGCTGTTCCGCGAGATCCTCGGCGTTCTCGACGGCAGCATGTTGAAGGGCCACATCAACGGCAATGCCAAGCTGCGCGTGTTCTTGGGACACGACGGCCCGCTGTCAGGTATGCTGGGTGCGCTGCGTGCTGCGCCCGAGCAGCACCAGTGGCCCGCGTATCGGTCGAACCTGATATTCGAGGTCTGGTCCGGGGTGGAGAAGGAAACGCCGCGCGAGTACGTGCGGATCCTGAGTAACGGGCGACCGCTCGTGACGGTGACGGACCCGGATTTTACGGGAGCCGTGCGCGTGCCGTGGTGTCGCTTTGGTGGTGTGCCTGGCGAAACATGCCCACCCGGCACGTTCATCACCTTTTTACAGGAACACTCTGTCGAGGATTGGAGCGAAGCGTGCAGGGTGTGAGCTATCAAACTGAAGTGACCAGTTTTTGGGCGTCACACTCCATTGTAAATAGTTTCAACCAATGAAATGAAGTTCGATTCCTCAGAAGTATAGTGGCAATTGGCAATTCACCCATGCTTTCAAACTCTGGCCCCTTTTCCTCTCCTCGACTGAGTGCCCTTGGCGACTTGCCATGCTGGCATGAAATTTTGGCTTCTCTTTTGCGTTGGTCAAACTCATGCAAACTTGCCAGCATGGACGCGCTGCTGCATGCAATTTGTCGCGCTTCTGTCGCGCAAGTCCACCTTTTCATAGTTTTGTCCAAAGTAAGAGGCTAGACCTCAACGCTCAAGAGTGCATGAGTTTTTTTCAATCGTGAATGCCTTTGTTTCAGCTGCCTTGTTTTCAGCGCCACGATTTCCAACCTGGTGAGCGGTTTGGTGGCGACTGTGGTTCGGAACATCAGCGTATGCGGCATCCAGCCTATGGCCATTTGTTCGATGGTCACAAGAACCCTCTTCTCTCCATGGTCTGCCCTTGCTGATTGGCCGGCCGTATTTCTGAGCGATTGCGTGTCAGCCGAGCGGCGTCGTGCGGTTCCAGGCTCACTGTTGGGTTGATGGGTGCTTGGTTGTGCTGAGTTGCGGCGTTTGGGCATTCAAATAGGAACCGCACACCCACATTTTGAAGTGCTGGGCAGAGTCTCAGTTGAACCTCAATCGACGCGAGCGCACGTCAAGGCGTTCCCACTCTTCATTTCTCGCACCCTTGTACGACGTGCCACGACAGGATGGCGCGGACCAGACCGGTACGGCTCGTCTGGTCGAAAAGATGCCGTATCAAACGGAATGATTCTGACTTGAAGTGGACCACCACCGACGTGTAAATGGGCCCCATGCACAGATGACGGCTATGGTCGCGTTCCTTTTGATCTTGTCTACCGTGATTCCGGCTTGTCAAGCCCATGTTGCACCTCGTTCGACTCCCGCCAATTCTAGTGCTGGTCCGCACATTTGCACGGTCTCCACTCTTTGCGCGCAAGCTCGATCTCACTCATTTCCTCGTTCCCGCTTGCAGATAACCAGAAATACTACGACCAAGTCGTGCGCGCGATGCATCCCATGACGTCGACCTACTGCAAGGCATCGGTCCCGACTGTGGCCGAGTATAAGCTCCCCGTCATTCCTGGCGCCAGCTCTCTGCAGCTCGAAAAAGTGCTCCTTTTCGCTCGTCACGGTGACCGCTCGCCAATCCACCCTCTGATCGACGACTTGGCGAACAATGTGGTGTGGAACTGCGACGCCAACGAGTCCATGACGCTGCCCGACTCGAAACTTGTTGCGACCAAGGTGTCCGACGTCCTCTCCGAATCGTGGGCGCCGCGCTCGTACATGGGCACGTGCGCGCTTGGCGATCTGACGGCCAAGGGGCGGGCCATGCACGTCGATTTTGGGCAGAAATTGCGCGAGATCTACGGTACGGTCCTCCGCTCTCGCGTCTGCTCTGTTGCATTTGATTCGAACTCATTGTGGGCCTGGTTTTCATCATAGTCGACCGTCTCGGCTTTTTGTCGCGCAAATTGACGCTTAGCGAGCTCACCTGGCGTGCGACTGACGTGAGGTGTGAATGATATGAATCGCCGAGACCACAGTGTCATGGTCATCTCTGCACCATCAATGTCGTGCTGACCCCCCACTCTCTCCACCCCCTTCTCCAGCCGTACCATCGCCTCAGCGCAGTCGGTCCTCGACGGCCTGTACCCGCATGGCACCTACCACCATGGCGAGCGCATCACGATTCGCACGCGCCCGTACGAAGTCGACCCGCTGCACTCGTCCGGCCTCGACAAGCAGTGCCCGAAGCTCAAGCAGCTCAAGACGCTCGCGAAGAAGCACCCGATGTGGGAGCAGATTTTGAACGCGACCACGGCCGCGCGCCAGCAAGTCATTGCGCTCGCACCGGGTGTGGAGGCTGCTGACACGAGCAAGGGCTCGCCCGAGCAGATCGAGAACCTCATGTGTCGTCGGTGCTGGGGCAAGGCGCAGCCGTGCGTGAATGGCATGGGCTGCATGTCCGAGGCGACGGTCGACGACGCCTGGCTCATCAAGTCGCTTGATTATTGGTACAAGGACAACTACTTCCCGAACCACGTGCAGCCCGAGACCGTCTCGCTCGCAATGGGCCCGTTGTTCCGCGAGATTCTTGGCATTGTCGATGGCGGCAGCAAGGCCAAACTGCATCTATTCCTCGCGCATGACAGCACGCTGTCCGGGATCCTGGGCGCGCTGCGTGCCGCGCCTGAGCAGCACCAGTGGCCGGCGTACCGGTCTAACCTGATTTTCGAGGTGTGGTCGGGGGTGGAGAAGGGCGTGCGCGGCAAGTACGTGCGGATCTTGAACGATGGGCGGTCGCTTGTGACGGATCCGGATCTGGTGAGCGATAAGCCGTGGTGCCAGTTTGGCGGCGAGCATGGCGAGACGTGCACTCTCGACCTGTTCCGCGTGTACCTGCGGGCGCACTCGGTCGACAAGTGGGACGAGGCGTGCAAGGTGTAAGCGTACACGAGTCTTACCGAGGCCCCAAGACGACAAAGAGGACGGGACGGCCGCGATTGCATCTTGCAGAATATCGAAGAAATCGCTAAATCCAGCTTTGCAAACAGATTCGCGTTTCTATAAATACAAGGCTTGCAAAACCGGCGCTCACTCGTCCTTGATCTTCATATCCTCGACCAACTCATCCACGGTCTCCTCGGTCAACTCGCGTGCGCGAATGACCTCCAGGTCCCAGAGCGCGCGCCACTTGTCGACCGTTTTGATCCACTCGACCGACCGCTCGAGCGCCTCGTCGAGCTGCACCAACGGGCGGTACCCCAGCCGTTCCTTGGCCTTATCACACGCAAACGTACGCGTCGCCGTCGTGACCCGCACACGGAACGGCGTAAACACTGGATCAATATGCACGATCGGCGAAATCAACCAGACAAAGAAACTGGTCAGGTAGGCGAGCACGAGCATGGGGAGCCGCGGCAAGTGCAGCGATCCCGCACGCGCAACGCGCGGGTCCGACGGCGGGAGCAACGCGTGCGTCAACCGCTTGCTAAAGTCCCAGAACGGGATCGGGTCGTCGTTGGTAATGTTAAACGCTTCGCCGTCGATGCCCGAGTGCTTGGCGAGTTTGGCCATGGCGAGAATGTGCGCGGCCGCCACGTTCTCGACGTAGGTGAAGTCGAACAGGTTCTGCCCGTTGCCGAGGACAATGTGCGACTTGTTGGAGGCGATCGCATCTAGGAAACCCGGGAGGGTCTGACCGTCGCGCGGACCGAAAATGCCCGACGGGCGCAGAGCGACCGTGAGCAAGGGAACATCAGCGTTGGTCGGCAAGTTGTTGGATTTCAGGACGAGGTCTTCGCCGAGCGCTTTCGTCTCGGTGTAGGGGTCGAGCGGTACGTCGCAATAGAGCTGCGTTTCGTTGGCCTTGCACAGGTCGGACCCGTCAAACACGACCGAGGCCGACGACGTGTAGACGAGCTTCGGGACGCCGGCCTCAACCATGGCCTGGATCAGGTTGCGCGTGCCGTCCACGTTCACCGAGTGGTAGAAGGCCTTGGACTTGCCGTGCGGTGGGGACGCCGTGTGCACGACGCAGGTAATGCCGTTGGCCTTGAGCGTGGCCACGAGGAAATCGTGGTCGAGCAGCGAGCCAATGTGGTAGACGACGTGGTCGCGGTCGGGCCACCGCTGTTGCAAGTCGAGGACGTGGACGGGTGGGCCGTCCGGGCGGCGGATGGCCAGCAGTTGTTCGACAACGTGGCCGCCGAGAAAGCCGTCGCCGCCCACAACGAGCGCCGTGTCGGTGAGCGGCAGGTCGCGCAACGCGGCCAGGACGGCGGGGGCAACCATGACGCTTGGAAGTCTGGGTCGAGCGGATCGGGCGGGGACGCGCGAGCAGGTTGCAGCAAGTTGGTGCAGCGTCGGTGCGCAATGGCAAGCAGCAGGGCGAGTGATTGGCCGTGGTGATCGTCGCCGTGTTTCTGGGAAAATGAAGCGAAAATGAAAGCGACCGCAAGGTTTCGGCGCGATCCCGTGATGGACGAAGTGTGTGGCAGGTCTGCCATGTGCTCCTCGTCCCACCGCGCCAAACCAAGCCGGCAAATCGTCAAACGCCGAAACGCCTAAACGCCAACACGCGTACCTCTTTTGCTTTCGCTCCCATCTTTGCCAACAACGACACGAAGACGAGCGAAGACGACGACGACGCCCTCGACGACGCCGTCAGCTTCCACTCCCACTTCCCCACCCCACCCCACCCCCCCACCCCCCGCATCCCCACCGCCATGGCCGCCTTCAACCCGAGCGCGCAGGTCACCATGGACCTCGACTCGATCATCGCCGCCAACCGCGCCTCGCGCAACAGCTCGGCCCCGGCCCCGGCTTCCTCGTCGGGCGCTGGCGAAGACTCGGGCCGCCGTCGCCGTGGCGGCCGTGACCGGCGCGATGTCGGTGGCGACGCCATGATGGTCGACCGCAGCGAGCGCGACCGCCCCGCTCCCCCTTCGTCCCGCCACAACGACCGCGACCGCCCGACGGCGCTCGTCAGCGCTTCGGCCGCCGCCGCCGCTGCGGCCGCGTCGGCCAAGATTTCCGTGACGAACCTCGACCGCGGCGTGACCGAGGACGACCTGCGCGAGCTCTTCAAGCGCATTGGCCGCGTCAAGTCGGTGCAGCTCTACTACGACAAGAACGGCCGGTCGCAGGGCACCGCGCACATTCACTACCAGGCCAAGGCCGACGCCGCCAAGGCCATTGCTCAGTACAACAATGTCACGCTCGACGGTATGTGCGCGCCGCCCCTTGCGGGATGATATGGCTGCTGCCGCCCTCTCTTTCATTTGGTCCCATGGCGCTCCGGGTGTGCGTGCGACGTGGTTGGCATTTTTTTTTTTTTTTTTTGATGATGGCTCCCTGTGAGCACGTGCTCGCTCCGCTCGACCCATTTTCTTCACTGCATTCGTCACCCGCATCTCCCTCCGATTTCCACCCACCACGTGCTCGCACTGCGCATTTTCCGCTGAATCGCGGTGGGGTTGGGCCGCTTGCCGTGCCACTCGGTTGGACGACGGGCGGTGTCCCGTGCGGCGGGTGCGATGCGGACGTAGTAGCCCGTGCCAACTTTCGACGATTTTATGCCCGATTCCCGCGACAGCGGCACTTCCCCCGTCCATCTTCTCGACGCTGCCGATGGATTGATTCGTGGGGCGGCCGTTGTGTTGCGTGTGGGGCCGCGCGAGGCCGGATCGGTGTTGCTGCCGCAATCGGGCGCCGTTGGCCCAGTTGTCGAGGCATGGCCTGCGGTCGTGTACGCGGGATTACGGGTCGCGACGTGCGCGCCTAACCCGGTGCCGACGCGGGCAAGATGAAGATGAACCCGATCAAGCAGAGGCCGACCGTCCTTCGGGCTGACCGCCCGGGACTGGACGTGCGCGCTCGCACGCACGCTGTTTATTTTGCTTGCACCATCTCCCTCCCAGTCGCCACCCACCAGCTGTTGCCGCTCGACCATTCACCAACTCCCGTGCCGCCGAACCCGCGCTGACGTCCGCTTCTCGCATCCCGACCCACCATCACGCACTCGACGCTGTTCACGACTGCCATCGACTTGCTGCTCGCCCGCTCCATCAACTTCACGCTCGTCACGCACGCACCCAACTCGACTCGACATGTTGTTGATCACGCTCGCAGGCCGCCCGATGCAGATTGAGTTCGTCGTTGCTCCGAACGAGCTGGAGCGCCAGGTCGCGTGAGTATCCTTTTGTATTGCGCGGTCGGGTCGGCGGCGATTGCATTGCCGAGAAGCTCGGGATCTGCAAGTCGCACTGGGCACGCATGTGCGCGTTGGTCGATCGTCAGCAAGGCCCACTTTCTCATGCACCGAATTGTCGATTTGCACGTCGGCCTGGCGGTCTTCCCGCACTGAGTTTCGTTGCTGTCGCCGCCGTCCTCGTCCGCGCTGCCTCAATCCGTCCCGTGCACGTGTTCCTGACGCCCGTTCGTCCGCTCGTTTTATCTCTCTCGCAGCGCCGTGACCCGCACCGTTGCTGCCGCTGCGCCCGCGCGTGCGGCCACGCTGTCGTCGTCGTCGGCGCCCAAGGAGTCGGAGGGTTCGCGCCGGCGCGGCCGTCGCGGCGGTCGTGGCCGCGACGCGCGCGCGTCAGGTGCTGACCGTCCGGAGCGTGCCGAGCGCGCGGCGCCCAAGTCGGCCGGCGACCTCGACCAGGACCTCGAGGCGTACATGGCTCAGCGCATGGTACGTGTCCGTGCTCGTACTTCCGTTCCGCACCAAGGACAAGATCCTGACCCAAACACGACATTGATGTTCACGCACGTAGCCCGCTGCCGCGGCCCCAGCGGTCGTGCCGACGGGCGGCGACGCCATGATGACCGACTAAGCCAAGACGAGTCGGGACGGCTCTCGGCCATGATGTTGCTTGGTGTCCCGTTTGTTTTCGTTATTCTTGTTTGATGCCACACAGCCCCCAAATTTATCACCTTCCCAGCGGCAGTTTGCTGAACTCAATGTCGTTTGTGTCGTGGCGCGTCGCGCCCGCGCGCGCTCGCCGTTTCTTTTCGTGGTTGTCGTTGAGTCGCCAATATTTATCATGCTTTCCTTCGCGTCCGTGGTTTTGGGCTGATGAGCCGGCGCTTTGAATGACTTGTGTCCAGTGATCAACACCTTTGCCTCGCCTGTTGCCGTGCCTTGATCGTTGATCTTCAGTGCGTCACCCTCCACACCATCAGCACGAGAAACCGGTCTTTAAATCGACGCGCCGACAAGCTGGAACTTGCTGCAAGCAACTGGGACCCGTCTCGACAGCGCGCCGTCAACGATTTGAACCAAGACTCGCCCTTATCTCGCACCTCTCCGCTGCAAGCCCGACCCGACGGTCCCTGAACCGACTGTGCACCAACCCGCCAAGCACCGACACCGTTCCTCGACCACGAACCAAACTTGTCATGATGGCTGCAAGCGGCGCGCCGTCCGCCGATGCAGGTACGGACTCTGACCGCATCGGGGATGCAGGGATTAGTGATCAGGACACGGATTAATTCACGCTCGCGCCCTCCCCCTGCTCTTCGTCGACGGGCACAGCCATGGGCCGAGATCATGCAAGCGCTGCAAGTGCAGCTGAGCCCGACGGCAACGCCCGAGCAGCGCCGTGCCACGTTCGACGTACGGTCCTCGATTTGCACGCTCTCTTCCCCCCCCCCCCCCCCCAGGCTGACACTCGATCCCTCTTAGCTCCTCAACCAAGTGACCGAGTCCCCGTCCGCGCTCGCCGTCGGCTTTGCAATCGCTCCCGCAGCCGCAGGCCACGACCAGCGCGTTCGCTTCTTTGGGCTCAAATGTCTGGAGCACCAGGTGCGGTACGCGTGGAGCTCGCACTCGCCAGACGCGCGCGCGGCCGCCGTCAACGCGCTCGAGCGGCTCGCGACCGAGGGCATAAGTGCCGCGGGCGAGTCGAATTTGCTCAAGACCAAGCTTGCGGCGGTGATTGTGGAAGTTGCGAAACGCGAGTGGCCGCAGACGTGGGACTTGAATGGGGTCTTGACGACCATGTTTGCCGCGTCGGTACGTTTCCATTTGTACATCGTGGAGGTTGGGAAAGCGAGGAGACGGACTGATCGAACCGGGCCGTTTCTAGCCGACGCACAAGGAACTCGTCTTTCTCGTCCTCACAGGCCTCGTGCAGGACATCTACGACGTGGACTTTTCCGACGAAGTCGTGCTCACGCGCAAGCGCGTGCTCATGAAAGCCGTCAGCTCGATCGTGCTCTCGGACGACCTCTACGCGCAAGAACTCGCGCGCGACCTGAAACCCTTTCAAGCGGGCACCAAAATCAAGGAGGTCGAGTACGTGCCCGGGGAGCAGGGCCGTGTCGGCTGGTTTCTCGCGACCGTCATGTTCCTGCACCCGGTCGTGATCCATGGCCCGACGCATGAGTCGGCACCGCTCGCCGTCGCCGCACTGCACGCGCTCGCGGCCATGGTGCCGTGGATCAGTGCAACTCTGATGGCGCAGGCCGGACTGATCATGGGGCTCGCGCAACTGTTGCCCGCGGCGAAATCGGTCCTTCCGGTGCAGTACGCGGCGGCCGAGACGCTCTACCTGGTCTGTGCGCGCAACTACCCGCAGCCGGGCGAGGTACAGACGCTGTTTGAGCCGTTTTTGGACGGCGGGATGGTCGCACTCGTCGTGCAGACCTTGATCGCGCTCGACCAGAACGATATCGACGCGTTTGATGTGATGAAGTTGCTCGTGCAGGCGATTGTGGATGTCGGGGTGCGGCAAGTGTGTGCGAAGGCCAACGTGGCGTGGATTCCCGCGCGGCTGGCCGCGTATATCTCGACGTTGCTGGAACTGCAGCAGCATCCGTCGGTCACGCTGTCGACGTCGATTGTTTCGTTTTGGTTGACGGCACTCAAACATCCGTATTTGAAGGAGGTGCGTTGTGGGTGGCTGGTTGTGTGCGTGCGGTGCAGAGCTGGGACTGACGTTCATGTCGAAATCTATAGTCGGCGCCCATCTTGGAAGCTCTTCCGCGGGTCTTGGAAAAGGCGATTGTCACCTTTGAGCGCGTACGCTGCACACTTCTCCATTCTTTTCCTCGCGACATGAAATACTCACTGCCGTCGGCCCCCAGAAAGCGTCCACCGACGAGTTCCCAAACAAGAAGCACCGCGAGCGCGCCGAAACCGCACTCAAGAGCCACACGCAGTCGGTCGTCAAGCTCGTGGCCGCCATGGCTCCCACCGCTGCCGCGCAATGGACGCTCACGCAGCTCACGGCCGGCAAGCACCTGCAGGGCGTGCTGGCCCTGATCGACGCGGGCGCACAGGGCATGCTCAAGGACGCCGCAGCGTTGCGGCAAATCTACCAGTACCTGCTCTCGCGGCTCGCGCAGGCCGCGGCCGACCGCGACTCTCAGCAAGTGCTGGCACTGACCCGGTCGGCGTCGCACTGTGTCGGCGCGATCGGGCAGGACATGGCGCCGCTGCTCCCGCTGCTCGAGACGATGATTAATTACTCGACTGACGACCGGCAGGTGCGGTACGCGATGCTCGGGCAACTGTCACGCGTCGCCCTCGCCGTGCCGGACCTGGTCCTCGCCCTGTCAGCCGATATTGAAAAGGTCGCGACGCAGCTGCCGTACGCCGAAAAGTGCCACGTCATCGAGTGCTTGTTTGTCGCGATCGTGCACACGACCTCGCTCGACCGGCACACCTACCGCCCGAACCCGCGCGCCGAAGAGATTCCCGAACGCGTCGCGCGCACGCGCGCGCTGCTGGACCCGCTCGTGTCACAGTTTTCGAGCGACGTGTGCGAATTCGTGCCGACGGCCGAGGCGCTTGTCGCGCTGTGCGACCCGCACGCGGATCACCGGCAGCACCGGTCGCAAATTATGTTGCCAATGGTGACCTTGAATGCAGTTTTCAAGCGCGCGAGGGCGAGCTGGTTCCCGGCGGTGCTGGACGGGTATGTGGTGGAGGTAGCGCAGCGCGTCATGGGCGTGATTCAGGCGGCGCACGCCTTGACGGATCCGCAGGTCGCCAAGGCGGTGCCGCTCGTCAAGGCATTGCAGGATATTCCGGTGTATATCAAGCAGGCATACTTGCGTACGTTTTGCGTTTGGTTTCTGAACTCGGGGAGAGTGTCGTGGAGCTGACGATTCAGAACAGAGCAACAGGGGAGTCGGGCGCCACAGACGCCGGCCGACCACCAGCTGCTCAAGATCCAGATGTGGATGGAGCAGATCAAGCCCAACGCGTACGTGATTTTCCTTTGCCCGGCACCGACCGGAGCGAACCCAGCTGACGCAACGCTTCTTTCTCTTTCTACCAGCTACACGCTCCTCGGCCACCTCCTGCGCCCACCATTCTACGCGATCCCCAACATCGCGCAGCACACGATCCAGGCCGTGTTTGCCAACATCGCCACCGTCGAGAACCGGCACATCGCCGCGCTCCTGCGGTGCTTTGTCGAGCCGCTCGTCGTGCATTGTCCCGCGTCGGCGCGCGCAACCGTCGTCCTGCCCATCGTCCCGGAACTGTGCAAGTTTGTCGTCGACCGGCTCACCAAGGAATGGACGCAGCACACGCTCACGCTGACGGGCGAGTCGGCTCAGGACGGTTGCAGCGACGGCGAAGACGACGACGACAATGACGATGCCGGCGAGGGCAAGTCGGGCCTGACAGCCGAGATCGTACACGACCGGCAGCTGCGTTCTCTGACGGTCGGGTTCATGGACATGCTGAGTGTCTGGTTCGTGCAGAACCGCAAGCAGGCGCACGCCGAGCCCGGGCTCGCCGAGTTTGTGTTTGAGCGCTCGAACGTGACGCTGCTCGAGGCCGTCGTGTTTGCGCTGCTGTCGATGTTCCGGTGCGGCGAGCCCGCGGCCGTCGCCAAGGCCCTCCAGGTGCTCAAGGCGCTCTTGCCGCACTTCACGCAGGCGCATCATCCGGTGCTGGCCACGTTTGTCGTGCGTGGGGTCCTGGCTGGGCTCAAGCACCCGGCGCACGCCGAGTTGGCTGAGCTGATGTTTGGGTTCCTCGCGCATGTGCTAGTCGGGCCGATGGGCTCGCCGAGCCGCGAAATGGTGCTGCAGACGTTGCTCGAGGAGGGCGTGCCGCAAGCCTCGCTGACGGTACGTCGCTTGACTCCACTCTTCCGGGAAATGATCTTTCACTGACCGTGCGCTCTTTCTCCACCAAACAGCTCTTCGCGCAAATGTGGCCGACCTACAAGTCCGACACCGACCGCGAAAAGGCCGTTCATGGTCTGTTGGCGCCGCTCGTGCATGGCGCCGTCGGCGACCGTGGCAAGCTGCAGAAGTCCGCGGCAGTCACGGCCGTCAACAAGGTCATGATTGCGCCGCAGTCGGCGGCAGATCACGGTGGCGGTGCGGACGAGGACGAGGACTATGGCAGTTTGTTTGATGAGAGCAACGCGCTCGACTCGGTGTTGTGATCAATCGGGCGGGCGTGAGTGGTTGGTCTGGTTGTTTTGGTGTTGTTTTTGCGTGTTGTTTTGGGGCGGCAGTTTATCACATCTATAGTTCAAAGTGTTTTTATGGGATTACAACGTGTGCTTTGTGGAGCATCAAATCGATGCGCGCCTTGCATTGCACTGGATATTCTGCGAATCAAGAAACGCAAGCAGTAGGCGGCAAAGAGCGTTGATGAGCGTCTTGGCTTGGAATGCCATGCAGCTCGCTGCAACACTCCGAGAGTGATACGCAAAGCAGCACAACGTAACAACAAAGAAGTGCAACGAGCACGAACGAAAAACGTGGAAAATGGCTGGACCGGACCCCCCGACATTACCGGGATGCGGCACGCAGGCTTTGAATCTGCAGTGGTCATAGCGCGCTGTGGCCAAAGCAGCAAGCCGTCGAGGGCAGAGAAATGCGCCAGAGCCAGGGTCACCTGCACTACTCTTCCCCCGATGATAAGATGGTTTGGCGCGAGTTTTATAGGTATCCACCAGCCAGGAAAACGAGGCGGCTGTGGATCGTCCATTTGCCGTAAATTTTTCGAACGTCGCTTGCCTGACCACCTCCTTGCTGGATCCATCCCATTCACGCATCCTGCGGTGCGGCACTTCTCTGCCCTCGACGGCTGGCGACTTTGGCCACAACGCGTCATGACCGCTGCAGATTCAAAGCCTGCGTGCGTGCTGCATCCCGGTTATGTCGGGGGTCTGGCCTAGCCGAAGTTAATTCATTTTTTTGTTTTTGCGTTGCTTTTGCGAGCGACTCTGTTACTCTGCCCACCCTCGGTTGCACACTTTCTGAGCCGTGCATGTCGCTTTTCGCTGTGTGACCTGACATGCTGATGCTGTCCTGCTCAATCCATCATTTGATAATTAGCTCCCACGCGTGCACAGAACCACAGCTTCTCTGTCCTTCGCAGTCACGCTCAGATTGCGCGACCAGCAGATTGGGGCCTGAACCGGCGCTGCCCAACGAACAGTCCATTCTCCCCGCACTCCGCTGTCATCGCGCTCGTCACCTGGACTCGACGAAACGCACCAACGTCTCTGCTCCAGAATTCGTTGCCCCAACCAGCCTTGCAAACCTGCAAGCCGACTTTTTGCACCGATTTATTGCACACATCCTTGACGGCGACCGCAACCCGAACAATGCCAAATGTCTGGCCGCCCATGCCGCTTCGGTGCCTGTCCCTGTCGCGCTGCTTCAGACCTGCAAGACATTGATGCTCGCCGTTGACGAAGCGCTGCATTGGCATGTCGAGCTCGGCCTCACGGTTTCCCAAGACGGCGAAGATGGCGCCAAGTACCTCACTGCTGAGCTTGTTCGCTCTCCCGATTTGGCACGCATTGCAGAGCATCAAGGCTCCTGCCGATATTTTGCCACTTCTTGTGACTGGTGACAATTTGGACGCGCGTGACACCGTTTTTCTTGAAATTGCGGGTCGACATCATTGGTTCTGCCGATGCTGCCTAACCAGATGCGCATCTTGGTGCGCGTCGACATTGTTGATCAAGTTCTGCCCAATGCGTGTCTGGCGCTCCTCGCGGCGCAGGCGCCCTTCCCAGCACTGACGAAATTGACGGTCTGTCGTACATCTTTGGCGCACTTGGCGATGACGGTCATAATGCCAATGCTCGACAAGCTTGTGATTTACGTTGTCGACCACCCAACAGTCGTTGATAACACTCCGTGGCTGTCGGTCACGGATGTGACCATTGTTCCATTGACGCCAACAGTCGAATGGACCCAGGTGTCTGGTGCGATGCTCGACGCACTTCCGCGGCTTGCACGACTGAGCTTGCCGACCATCATGTCCCCACGCTCGCAGCGCTTACACATTTTGACGGCACGCCTGACATGGCCTCGTTTCGTCATGCTGTCCCGCAACTCGCGCTCTAGACTCTGGGGCCAAGCATTTCCAACAACATGCCACTGCGTACTCTGCCCACCAGCTTGGCCCACCTCGAGCATGTCGGCGTCTCGTCGCTGCACCCCCGGCTCATTGAGCAACTGTCGCACACGCCGCGACTTCGCTTCCTGCACACGCATCGTGTTGACCTGAGTGGCGACTTGTCGCTCCCCATCATGAAGCTCGAGTATCGTCAAGGGAACCTCTTGTGGCGAGCGCTCCCGCAAATGAATTTTTTGCGGCGGGCCTGCTGATGCGGTTGTGATCCACGTCGTTCACGTCACTGACATTATCGACGCGTTGACGGAACTGGAAGCGGTCGTGCGGTGGATGGCCGAGATTCAAGCTGACACAAGCGAGGTTTCGTCCAAGCGGGTCGCGATCGTGAATGAAAATGGCCAGAGCGATAAGATGGACGGCCGTGTGCCTTTCCTGGTGGAGATGCATGTTATGCGGCTTGTTTGCCATGCCGCCACCTGCGCTTCGTAGATAACTATACGTGCGCTGATGTATTTGTGTGGGGATTTGTGTTCCTGTGTTGGCTGGCTGCTCTCAGTTCAGCAGCCCGTTCGACGGTGCTTCACATCTTTTGCAGCAAACAGCCACAACAAACAAGCAGCTGACCACCAGCAAGGAACCACAACCAACCCCACTTGCCATCGGCTGCAGACCATCAACACAAGATCCAAGAGCCGCCACTACTACATCCGACCACTTGCACTGCATACTGGCTCCATAGACGAAACGACCACAATGCAGGCAGCTCAATTATCTCAGGACGCGACTGAATCAAGTCGCACCAGCTCGGCCATCTGCTCCTCTGACTTGTGTGCCGTACCGTCACGCCCAGCATCGGCCAGTCTTGCCGATTTACCAACGGACATTTTGCGTTTGATTGTCGCGCGTATTCTCGAAACAGACTACGATTTGACCTTGGCAGGATGCTTGCCCGTCAGCGCTGCGGTGGCGCCTGTACTTGTTGCGCTGAGCCGCACTTGCACTACTCTCAAGCGTATTGTCGATGCCGCGCTCCACTGGCATCTCACCATGCACCTGACTGTCTCGCAAATGGCTCACAATGGTGCACCTGACAACCTCCATTTTGGGATTCTTCCCGAAGGAGAAGTTACGTTGACGCCTGAGCTGCCCGTCATGAGCGCGGCCAGTTGGGCGGACCTTGCTGGGTTGGCGCCGTCGATCTGCAGCAACGTGACGGCCACGCTTGTGCGCGTTCCCAGGTTTGGCCCCGACGTGTCGACTCTCGTGCTCCCGGCTGGCCGCATTCGGTCTCTCAGCGTTCATGATTTGATACCAAGCATGCGCTTCCTAATTCGCGGAGACGACGCAGCGCTTGAGTACCATGCACTCGCCACCGCTCTCGCGCAAATGGCAGCGCGGTTTCCAAACCTGACTGAGCTCTCCGTCACGTTGCCGGCTGTGGCCCTTGCCGAAGCACTTGCAATTTTGAGCCCGACTCTCGCCGGCCTCAGCGTGACTGTGCTGGACGGCCTCTGGAATGCGTTGGCGGCATCTGTGCACCTGCTGCGCCTTTGTGAGCTGAACCTCACCCTGACCAATGACAATGAGGTCGACACGCTCATGAAGGCACCAAAACTGGAAGTGTTGTCGGTGTCGGCGTCTAAAATTCACCCAAATGTGGTCGCTGATCATATCCGCCCACTCGCTGCGTCGCTGCGCAAGCTGTCCCTTGTAAGCCACAATTTTGCTGGACACTTGCCTGAACTGTTGCTTCAAGCTCCCCCAGTTGTGTGGTGCACTTTGCGCACTTTCCATGGCTCTGCCGACATGCTTTCCTTGCTCATTGCAGGTGCACCCATTGATATCCGCGACTCTGTTTTCCCTTTGCTCCGGTCCATGACTGTCACAACCACGCGTCGGTTTGGTCCGATATCCACGAAGATGCCAGAGCTATCAGGGCCGTTGCCACGTCTGGTGCGCGTCAAAGTAGAGAATCTGGTAGTTACCAACGCCCATCTGGTCCACTTTGCAGCATACGCACCGCTCTTGGAGGGTTTGTTTCTGGTGCACTGTGTGCGCTCTTCACTGGATAATGACTGCACACCCACGACATTTCCCGTGCTGAAGCGGTTGACAGTTTCGTGCTTTCTGCTCGCACATCTTGCCGCAGTCGCCGACATGCCTGTGCTCGAGAAACTTGCAGTCTATGTCGACATTGGCCCACAGGGCGGTACTATTACCACGGTCCCATGGGCATCCGTGAAGGAGCTGATCTTGTATGCCAAAAACCCGTTTGCGAGCCCTCTGCACGTGCACAGCGCGACACTCGATTCGCTTCCGCAGCTCACGACGCTGTCCGTGATGCACCCGATCCAGTGGGCTGCTGGTCACGCTCCAACGCTCGCATTGGTGACCCGGGTCCATGCAAGCTCAGCGACTGTCGCGTCGCTCGGACCTGCAGCACTTCCGAGGCTTGCACACTTGACACTGTCAGCCGATTCGAGCAACATGCTCCTCCTCTCTCTTCCGTCTGTTGCCTGCCTCGAAACAGTCAATGTCGACGCGATTCACCCACGGTTGCTTGAGCACCTCACGCACGCGCCGGTACTGCGTTCCCTCCATGCGCAGCGCGTCGATTTTGGCAGTGACACGCTGTTTGACGTGCTGACGCTCGACTACCGCCAGGGACATCCCGTTTGGACAGTGGTTCCAAAGATGATGATCATTGGCCGGCCTGCTTCCACGCTTGCAGTGCATATCGTGCACGTCACTGACGTTGAAACCATGGCCAAGGAGCTCGAAGCAGTCGTGCGGTGGGCAGCTTCCACAAACCGGAAGATCAATGATCATGGCCAGGATGAGGGTTGCGCGCAGTTTGCGGTGGACGTGGTTGTCGGCGCGGCCGTAGACGCTCTCGTTGCGGACCACGTCGCGGGCATGCTTGCTTCGTTTGCACCGCTGCGCGTTGTGGTGCGCGTCCAACTGGCGTGAGCCGGCCGAATCAGCGCGATGCAGCTGCTGGCGTTCTTCGCCGTGTTGGATCTATTTTGATTCTTCTTCCGGGCATAACAAATTGCTGTTCATGAAAAACAACCTGCGAGGTCGTGCCGTGGTGACAACGAATGAATTTACTTTCTCGAATGTGTATTCGCACCGCCCAGACAGTCACTTTGAGATTGAGTCCAAGGCGGCGTTTCCGTTTGAATCTTTTGCCGATTTGGACAGTTCCCGCTTGCATCCCGTGTGCCAGCAACGCGGCAGCAAACAGCTTGGATCACAGTGGCCTCCAAAACTGAATCACAACCGTTACCAATGCTCAATCAATATCAATGTGTTTGTCAGAGCCCCCTCACCCTCCTCCGCAACTTCAGCCCACACAGTCTCCCCATCCGCCAGCTACGCCCCCACTTCGGCTACACCGTTCGTCGCCGCCTCCCCCGGCACCGTCACCGACACAACCACCAGCGACGCCGGACACGGTACGTCCTGCCAGATCCCGTCAAACTCGCGCGACTGGCGCACCGGTACGAGAACGGATCCGCCGAGAATCGGTTGGTGCGCGACTAATTCGACGCGGCCCGCCCAGACGGTCGCGACTGTGCGCGCCGGCGCCGAACACGCCGACGCGAGGACCGCGAGCGCCGGCGAGTCGCGCGTCATGGGGATGGTTGCGTTCAGCGGGACCGTGAACTGCGCCGATGTGCCACGCGCGACGCGCGGGAGTGGGCCGCCGTGGCCCGCTGCGAACGGGACCGAGGTCGGCGCGTCGTGCTTGGTCGCGAGCCTACCCTGGGTACGTAGTGCGCAGAAGGTAAGCACAATTCGGGATCAGAGCGCCTGCTTGTGCACACGAAACGCACCGTGAACCGGATCGTCTCAATATCGAGGTCGGCCGAGAGATGGTTGCTCAGCGTGAACGTGGCCTCAAGCTCGACCGTCACCGACAGCGTCGCCGCGTCCCAGTGCACGCGCGGCATGCCCGGCGGCGCCGCGCTCAGGTACGTGTACGAGTCAAGCGTGATCATCGACTGGACGTCGCCAAACGACTCGATCTGGACGGTCGTGCCGCCGTCGGTCGCACCGGGGGTATCGGCGCGCTGCGAGGTCGCTTTGACGGTCGTGGCGGGAGCGCGGAAGATGCCCAGCGGCGGGACAACCGACGCGGTGGTGATGGGCGGCGCAACGGCGAGGAACCCGAAGAGCAGCGCGATGAGGGTGCCCAGGATCAGGTGGGCACGAGTCCCGAGCATGGCGGTGGGTGGGGAGGATGGCCGGGTGCACAGAGGGTGCGTCTTTGAGGGGATCGGGTGGTGAGGTGGAGCCCAAGTTTGTGCGAAAAGGCAGCGAGGTTGCCAGGAGCAGGAGGCACGGGACGGTCGAGCCGTTGCAGGAATGGCGGTGCGGTGCGAAGAGCCGTCGACAAGCAGAAGCGTGAGAGAGGAAGGGGAGGGAGGACGGGGAAAGAACGGAGCTTCGGCACCGTGGCAGAGGAAGCCGAAGCGAAGAGAAGAGAAGAGAGCAAAGCAGGCGAAATGAACAGACACGCAAACCACTCTCAAATTGTCTCGCATCTCTCGTCAGCCCGCAAATGACTCGAAAGCTCCTCCATTTGCTCACGACTGACACGACTAAATCTACTGCTTCCAGACACTTCGCCAAACTCGTTTGCGAGCCGACACTCTCACCACAGCGCCCACAACTTGCTGCATTGGAATAAGAATCAACGATGGAGGTCCAGCCACCCGCGCTGGCACTCGAATACCCCGTCGAACTCGGCGCCTCCCTCTCATTGTCCGCTGCCGACCTGGACCGCATCCGAAATGGTGGCGATGATTTCTATCTGATACCGGAAAATTTCCAGGAGAACGCGCCTAATCGTCGGCACCATACCGGAATTATGATTATCCAGAAGACGGCCAAGCAAGGCCATCAGAATTGGGGCAGTTCCAGCTTGCCGTTGACCAGCACCAAGCTGTACGTGCGACTTTATGGCTTACAATAGAAATGCTCGTGGTAAAAGTCCACCGCTGATCGTTTTTACGCGTTCATCACTTGTAGGATAGTGATATGACACAGGTTTACCTGGTTTTTGATTCCCCGAATCAGGTCGATTTGATCTCGCCCGTCATTTCCCTTTTTAGCGCGGCCTGTCGCTCACTCCCATCCTTCTCGTGTAGCGCTACGTCCTCGAACGACTCCCCTGGCTATACCGCCCGCCACCGTCTCCAAGCCCGCCCGCTGCTGCAGAGCCTCGCACCGCCCTACCCTCGGCCCCTGCTTCCGACCGCAACGCACGCAGTCCTTCGGCCACCCCTTTCTACAAGACGGTCAACGGGTCCTCATCACCCGGCGACGGCGACGTGCTGATGGCCGACGTGGAGCCGTTTGAGGATGTCGGGTTTGGGCTGGAAGAAGTGCTTCCGCCCGCATCCTCTCTGGCGCCCGCATCTGCGCCGGCACCTGCGTCCGCACCTGCAGCCGCCAGGCGGCCCATGTCGCTGGCGGAGAGGTTGGGGTTCGCACCGGTGGATGAGGAGGAGAGTTCAAGTGACGATGATGATTGACGCAGTTGCATCAATCGATGATCCTGAGTTTGTATTGCCCGTGGAAATGGTCAGCAACATGCAAAGGCAGTAGCAGCACAACGTGTCCTATTTCCGCATCAAACCGCGCCAGTCACCCCGCAAGCCGGTGCCGTGTCGCCGCCGCTCCTCCAAGTCCACCCGCAGCAGTCGCCGCGGCCGCACCGAGTCCCCCCACACTCGCCCCCGTCGTCGTTGCCGTTGCGAGTCCCAGCCTCGCGTCCGACCCCGGCACTGACTTGCCGGTTGCCGCTGCTGCTGACGGCGGAATCGGATAAAACTGCTCGACGATTTTGAGCACTTCGAGAGGCGTCGATGCCGGCTTTGTTTGCCCATGGCTCCGACGCGACGGGCCCGCCGTGACCCCAACGGGCGGCGGCGGCGGCGGTCCCGGCGGCCGATCGGTACTCGCGAGGTTGCGCGCGACGGCGCGGTGCGGGCGAACGTGGTCCGGGTCGCGGTCACTGAGCAGGTTGACGAGGTGCACTTTCAGGTCGTGCACGGTGCGCACGTGCGGGAAGTAGAGCTGCAGCTGGTCCGGACGAATGCCGCTGGATGTGGTGGAGAATGTTGTCGTGAGTTTTGGAAAGTGAGGGGGGGGGGGGGGGGGGGTGGAGAAAATAAGGAGCAGAGGTGCACCTGGCTTCGAGCGTGTTGAGCAGCGGCAGGTGCTCCTCGCCGAGCTCGTCGAGATGGTCGACCAGGTACCGCAAGCGGCGGATCACGATCGTTTCCATGGCCCACTGCTCCGTGTTCTTGCGGCTCGTCTGCCGCTTGACGCTCTTGTGGTCGTAGTACCGAGACGGCGGCGGGCGAGTCGACAGCGCACTGCTGGTCGATGTCGACGCCGTTTTGGTCCGTGCGGGTGGTGTGCGTGACGAAATGGGACGGCGTCTGCGCGATGCGTCCCCACTAGGTATCACCGGCGGTCAGGTTAGGGAGCAAGTCGAATGCGGCAGAGTAAAAAAATGAAAATGCGCACTCTGGCTCGGGCCGAAGCTCTTGATGCAGCGACGACGACGAGGCGTGCACAAAGTCCGTAGGTTGCGGGGATAGGGGTGGGGTCGGGAGCGACGAGAGCGCGGCTGGATTCGACGCGATGGCGGGTGGACTCGGTGCGGGCATGCCGCGGAAATCGAGCAATTCTGGTGGGAGTGGAGACGGCGACGGACTTGCGTCCTCGAGGACGAGCCTGGTCATCGATTCGGACAGGCGGGACGTAGGCGGCGTTGGCGCAGCTAGAGGCCCTGCTTCACCGCTCGGCACAGTCGCTTCGGCGAGTCGCGGACTCGACCCCCATGCTGTTGGCACGGCGGCGGGACTGGGCCCCCCTGGTGGGTTGCCATTGCTGGGATGCGGGCGTGCGGGGACTGCCGCCGAATCGTCTCGAGGTAAATATCGGTGAGACGCTGCCGTCGTCGCCGCAGTTCGTGGTCGAGCCGTTCTCGGTCGAGCACCCGCGGCAGCGTGCGAGGGCCGCATCGAGGGTTGGGAACGAAGTGCAGGAGCACGAGCTGGTGCCGGTCGCGGCGGACCCGGTGGTGGACCGAATCCCTTGCACGGAAACGACGCAGCGGCGGCCACGTCCTTCGGGTAAGAGCCGGCCGGTACATAGTACGCTTGCCGTGCCCCCACGGCACGCGACGACGGCGACGACGCAAGCGGCCCTGGCCCCGGGGCGTCGGGCGCGCGGGTCGTCAGCCGCAGTGCCGTGCCGTGCAGCTGGAAGCCGAGGTCGGCCGCGTTCATGGCGGCTGCGAGCGCAAATACGGCGAAAGGAAGGACGAAGAGCGGCGTAAAGTATTCACGGCGGGCGCCGAGGGTGGGAGATCACTGCACAATGGCCGGCGCGTTCGATCGGGAAATGAGGCAAGTTGCGAGGTGGACGTTGATACGGGCAGCGTTCGGGTAGAGGAGCACGGTGCCTGCCGACTTGGCGGAGGGGTGAGAGAGACGGCAGAGGTAGTATTGTCGATTTGCCAGGGGTGCTGGCCTGACCCCCACGTCTGATGCCTGGCGACGTGGTCCGAGCGGAAAACGGGCTCGCTGGACCGACGCGGCCAAGCTTGGGCGTGCTTGGGCGGAATGCGGCGTATTGCAGTCAGTGACGGCGCGGCGCGGGCGCGTCGTGGTGGTGGACGTCTATAGGCATCGTGGCAGCAGCGGGAGCAAAACGCCGGCGGCATCCACTGACGGAAGTCCTACGACAACGGCAAGTCGTGATTTGGCCATGATATACGCGGTCATGCCGTTATTTGACAGACATGGCACAGACTGGCAGATCCCAGTCGGCAGCACAAACGCCGGCAGGATCGACGAGGTGTATCCAGCGGTTGAATCGTTGATGTTTGCACTTTCTAAATTTCCGTCTTGACGAAAGAATTGGCCTTGGCGGCCAGGCTCTCACAGCTGATGATCGGCAAGATATTCAAGCATTTCTGGCGTTGTCTGCGATGGAATTGAACACGACCTGCTTCCACAGAGAGCGATCGATGCCTGTTGACAGCCAACACGCTTGCTTTTAAGTACTTAATGCTGTATTTCTCGCGAGGCAAGGGCCCCTTGGCGACGCTGACGACGCTCGCTGCACTCCAGCGCCGGATCGCTCTGCACGCCGCGGACCAGCACGATAACAAGACGCTGCTTCATAATAACTCCATGCAGTCCTCTCGCAAGGACGGCGACATGTCGAAGACGGCGCTCCGCGGCGCTGTGCAGTCACCTCCCAAGCACGACGACACGTCGTGGCTCAAGCGCCATTTCGCCATTCCCGCGACCGTCATGTACGGTCTCGCTGCCTACGCTGTAGCCGTGACAGCCGTGGCCATTTGGGCCATCTCTGCCGGCAACTTGTTTGGCCACGCATCAACGAGTCTCGATACGGCCATTCCGACCAACAATGGAAACCAGGCTCCTCCGCCCACGACGCGTTCAACGGGCACCAGTAGCGTTGATAACTTGGCCATTTGGCCGCGTCCGCGCACTCTGAGCGCGCCCGCCGATACGACACGTAACGCCAAAGTGCCGCTGCCCGTCAAGGTCATTTTCGATGTGGCGGGTTCCGATGCGACTACTGTGCTCCTGCCTGCCATCGACCGCGCCAAGCGTGCCATGTTCCCGTGCTCGGACCCCGACTCGTTTGTTTCCGTGGCTCAGAGCGATTCCACTACGCCAACCACGTCAAATGATGCTGGCACGACGATTCGCATTGTTGTTCGGTCGCCCGATACCAGACTGACGGTCGCCACGAGCGAAAAGTACTCGATCGACATTGGCGCCATTGATAACCACGCTGTCGACGTGACCCTTGCTGCGTCGACCGTGTATGGCGCGCTGCGCGGTCTCGAGACGCTCTCGCAGATTGTGCAACCGATTGATGCCAGTGCGCTCGACGTGGCGGTTTTGGCGCGCCCCTTTGGCGACAGCAACGGCGCGATTACGCTCGACATGTGCGGCGGCGGCTACGTTTTGCAGGCCGCTCCGCTCTCGATTGTCGACTGGCCGCGGTTCCAGCACCGCGGGTTCTTGCTCGATACGGCGCGCCATTTTTACCCGGTCCCCGTGCTCTTGAAGGTACTCGACGGATTGGCCGCGACCAAGCTCAACGTTTTTCATTGGCACTTGTGTGATAGCCAAGCGTTCCCTGTGGTGCTTGCCAACATGCCGAACCTGGCTGCCAAGGGCGCACTGTCGCCTGCTGAAACCTACTCGGAGACGGACATTCTCAAGGTGGTCGAGTACGCCAAGCTGCGCGGTATTCGCGTCATCCCGGAATGGGACGTGCCGGGCCACACGTACGCGCTGTCGCGCGCGTTCCCCGAGATTGAGACTTGTCCGAATGCCGCACCGTTCTGGCAATGGGGTGCGAGCCCGCCGACGGGTCAGCTCGACCCGACCAACGACAAGACGTACGAGGTGCTCGACGCGATTATTGACCGATCGGCCAAGCTGTTCCCGGACGCCTACGCGCACATTGGCCACGACGAGATCAACGCCAAGTGCTGGTCGCAGCTCGCGGCACCCAACGCGGCCCAGGGCGATATCGCGGCTCTGGTGCGGCACTTCCACGACCGGTTGCGCCCGTCACTGCAGTCGCACTGGCACGACCGCAAAGTCGTTGTCTGGGAAGAGCCCTTTGCCGAACTCAAGATCCGCGAGCGCGACTCGATTTTCCAGGCGGTGCAGGTGTGGACCGCGTCCAAGCCGGACCTCGTCCGCGACCTGACGCGCGCGGGCAAGCAGGTCATCCAGTCGCCCGCGTCGGCGTGGTACCTCGACTGCGGCCACGGCGCGTGGGTGACGAACGGCGGGCTCAATGGCGTTTCGACCAACTCGTGGTGCCCGTACCGCCCCTGGTTTGCCATGTACGACTACGAGCCGACGCTCGATAACTGGCACGATGCGGAGCCTGGATGGGACGCGACCGTGCGCGTGCCCGAAGCGGGTGTTCTTGGCGGCGAGGCGTGCCTGTGGAGCGAGCAGGTAGATGCGAGTAACGTCGAGACGCGCGCGTTCCCGCGGCTGCTCGCGGTCGCTGAGCGGCTGTGGGGGCACCCAGGTATGGATCCGGGCACCAATGTCGGGTCGGCGATTGAGCAGCGCGACCGGGTCGCGCAGCGACTGCATGTCGCGCGCCATGCTCTGCTGCTGCGTCGCGGGATCCGTGCTGAGCCGGTGCAGCCCGCGTGGTGTGAGGGACGCGTTGAGTTTTGCCGTTGATTTGATGGTTTGTAAGAGCGGATTCTTGCGCTCGGTGGAGCGTGCCCTTGTTGTCTGTTTGTACCAAATGCACGTTTGTCGTTTGGTCACTTCTGTTGGCATGTGCGGGCCGTGGACTTGTCTTCCAAGTCATGCACGCTGCCTGACTTCGCACGCACCCCCACCTCCAGGTTGCCAACACTTGCCAAGTTCGATTTGCGTACCGGCCATCCTGCATATGTCATTGCCATGTCCGTTTATCGTGCGCTCATTGTTTTTTGTCGGCTGTTGCAAGGACGTCCATTGCCAGGATTGAAAGTCGGTTGAGCGAGCGATAATTGTTGCAACGGCAGAGATAAAACATATTGCATTGATTCCAGCTGCATCCGTCAGATGTAGAAATCATGGGCGGAACGACCGGCGGTGCAAGAACTATGGAGCGTGATCATGATGTTTCCAGGCCTTCCTTGTCCGCTCACGACTGGCTTAATCGTACAAGCCGAAGGTCAGATCGCAAAGGGATGAATTTTCTTTGTCGATCAGTCGCGATGAAAACGACGGCGGACTTGCTAATTTACTATGCGAACTAAACCATTGTGGAAGCAAGGATTTGGTGGAGCGTCACATTCTGGCGCAAGGATATTTTTGGATCCAGACACAGTTGTTGTTGTTCTGGCCACCACAACATCAACCTATCACGCCGTGATGCACGGGACCGTGAACACCTTCAACCATCGTCGAGCCCTTTGCATTCAACTGCCAGAAAGACACTAAGCAACACTTGACCATGGCTTTACTGCCTTCCTCGTTCTCGCCCCGACTTGTCATCGAGACGCCGCGCGTCAACCGGATTTTACGCCCGCGCAAGGGCAAGCTCGAGTACTACGACCGGACTGTCCGTGCGACGCCGTCAGCATTGCATTCCGACACCCAGGGCTCGCAACCACGTGCACGAAAGTCATACACCAGCAGCAGCAGGAGTATCGCACAGGAACGGCCGCTCGGCTTGCCTCGCCGTCGTCGTCAGCCGGGCCAACTAGACGTTTCCTCGGCAAGCAAGATCGCTGATAATCCGTGACGGAGCCCCACGATTGCGATTAACGACGTGTTCCGTGACGTCTTGGCTCGCACGTCGGCTGTGGGGCTGTCAACGGACCGCTCGAACCCCAGCAAGCCGGACAAGGCTGGCAGCGACCAGCCCCTCTCGCTCAAGCATCTGCGGCATTCGCTCTTGGACGCGAGCTGGCCATCCGGCGAAAGTCCGTTCGAAGGGCTCCCGGAAGTGATAGCTCGGACGGTGATGAAGCGCCTCAACACGAATAACGGACGGAAGACGTTTGCAGATTGATTCCTGCTCATCTACGGCGGTATGAACAACGGGCCCTTCCTTCTATTTCATCACATCCATCGACTTGTCGCTTCCAATGTTTCTCACGTTCCGCATGACTCGCTCAACCTAGATTTATCCTGCAACAGGAGGCAACGGAGCTCTGCATCCTCCACGCCCAGTCGCCCGCCATTCTCGTCGGCCTCTTACTGGCGACCGTCGAGTATTCCTGCTCCTTCCTGTTCATGACGCTCGCGCGCGCGCTTTTTGCGCAACGATTTCAACTGTTGCTGACACTCTCGCATCTCGAGACCGCGTTTTCGCTGGCCAATCACTTTGATCTCAAGTTTGCCGTGCTCGACGCCTTTTGTGACCAGCTCTCAGCCGAATACGCGCTGCGTGACACGTTCCTGCAGTTTGCGTTGCGTCTTGCTGAGCGCGACGAGCTCGACATGGCTCTGCAAGCCGTCGGGCACGTGCTCGTTCGCACATTGGCCCTGGCCCGCGGTTCGGCATTGGATCTTGTCGAGTGGGCGCGCAAGTACGTTTCTCTGGCTCTTGCGGCCATGCGTGTTGTGCCCGGGGTCGGTGTGACAGTTTCGGCCACGATTGACGTGGCCACAAACTCGGACCTGGCATTGGCGCCGTCAACGCTGCGATCCGATCTGCGAGCATCAAGACCACAATCGCTGGCCCTCTTGATTGATGTTGCGACGCTTGAACAACTCAGGCGCGTCACGGAACGGCTGCACCAGCATTGACTCGCGGCGCACGCGATGCCGATTGCCGAGTACCTGCTTGAAGAGCTTCACGGTGCCGCGATGGACGTGCGCTCGGTGGATTGTGGAAATGCAGGATGAGGTTGAGTCTGCGGTTGGCGACGTGCCAAAAATGTTGACACCAGCGACGGCAACAACATCCACGCCGGCGTGGTCCCGGAATGGTACGTGATGATCATCGATCTGGACCCACGCTTTGTTCGTTGCTTGACTCGCTCTCACTCGACGGTTTTCGAGCCCATGATTGGTGACTGGGTGCCGTCGCCGGCGCGCAATGCCGACCCTGGACTCAAGCATGTCCACGCGGGAGAGCGTCGGCCGCGAGTCGCAGCGACACCCGTGCCTTGGCAGCTGCGCTCCACCCGGAAACGGGTTTACACCTCGGTGCCGAGTGCAACAACACCTTGTCCCCCGGCCAAGCGTACACGGCTCATTTCCTGCAATCCTGCTGCGCCCTCGGCATCCTCGCTCGCCCGTGGAGGGCAGCCGCTTGTGCTTGTGTATGACCCAGTGCCCGACGAGTTTACTCTACTGTAGCGTCGCTCGATTTCGCATCTGCATCACCCTTTTCCGGTAGTAGCCATTCAATTGAAATCATGTTTGCGGATTTTGTTGCAATCCAAGCCTGCACGCTGGCATCGCGTCGGTTGAAGTCAGGGATCGCCCGAGCGTCTGCAAGTCGCCCCAGTTCATCAGCGACGCACCACTGACGTCAACAACTCCCCGCATTGTTCAAGATCTAGGCATGGGACGACGACGTTTATCACCGAGCAAACAGCGACGTGACGGTGGTGAAAACCTTGATCCAAGTCGAACAGCAAAGTCTGTACCTCAAGCGATGCCCATGAGTGATTCTCCCTCGACTTTCGGCCAAGACACGTCTGGTGGTGGCGAGCACGGCGCTCCTGACAAAATGGAACCGCGAATCACGCTCGACACGCTTCCGGTCGAGCTCTGGGCCAAGATTATCACGCACTTGGCCAGGCAGCTTGAGCTCGACGCAATCGCCCACGCGCAAGAACCTACCAGTCCAGCAGGAGCCGTACGCCGACGATCTGATCTCGATCTCGCTGCGCCACGGGATCTCCTATCCGTCTTCAACTCGTGCGCGCTGTTCCGTCACCTGGCCGCGCCGCATCTCGCAACGGCCGTCCTACGCGACTCGCCTGTACTCGTCCCGTTCCTCGGCGAGCACTTGATCGTGGCGTACCAGGAGCGCAGCGCGCGCCAAACCGCAATCACGATGGCCGCATTTCACCCGGACACCCTCCCGCCGGGCGCGACCGTGCCCGTGCCTTTGCCGCCAGCTGTCCCGGCATTTCACGGATCGAGCGCGTCTCTCGCCCGTGTGCAGGCGCAGTTCTTGCTCCATCCTATCGCGACGCCGATTCTGGTGGGTCTCGCCCCACGACTGCCGACCAAAATCGCCGACTTTCTCGCGCAGCGCACGTTGCTGCCGGCCAAGCACACGGCCGAGTTTGAGGCGTGGCACGGGTACTCGCCGACCGACGACGAGCTAGCGCTGGAGGCGCAGCGCACGGCATTCTTGCGCGAGTGTGGACGGCTTGGACGCGCTGTGAGTGCCGCGTGGGTGCAGCACGAGGTGACTGTCTTGACGTCGCGTGCGCGACTCGCTCGGGATCTGGATTTGCTTGCGCGCGCGTCCGGATGGACGCCATGGTCGGCCAAGGGACGCGATGCGGTTCAGGCGGCGGTAGCCGCGGCGTTTCCGGGCTGGCCAGGGATCAAGGGGGCTGGATCGCGCAAGAGCGGGGGTGGAGCGGCGGCTGCGGCTCGAAATGCCGATGATGACGACTGGACGGTTTCGGGTCGCGCGCGTAGTGGACGACGGGTGCGGCCACAACGTCGGAGCGAGAGCGACGACGACGAGCGGTTCCAGTTGCGCGGTCTCGATAGCGCCCTCGACGATGACAACGATTACGACGCGCCACTCCGTGACGCAGTTGCGACCACGGGCACCGTCGTTTGGTCTCTGCACGACCTGATGGCCCGCACGCTTGCACCCGCGTCGGTATCGTCGACGCCACCGTCTTCGCCGGACCAAGCGCTCCCTGGGCCCGCGGATGTATTGCTCGAGGGCCCACGTCGATCGAGCGAGGCAATTGTCGCGAACGAGATTGACCGCATTTTGCGTTTGTAGCTCTGCCCGCGCCGGACACACCACATGCCGTACGGTTCCCGCCGACGATCTCGTCGTATGTGCGCCGGCTCGTGCACGAGCGCGCGCAGCTCATGGGCCTGGCGAGCCAGAGCTATGGATCGGGTCGGGGTCGGTTTTTGGTCGTGTCGGACCGTGCGCTTGGTCCGCAATAGCACAACAGATTGTTGGCTTTACGGGGATGCTCCTGAATGCTCAAAATCGCTTCACGAACGACCTCAGCGGGAGGGACCCATCGTCGCTGTTCTCGGAAACGTGACCGCGTTTACCTGCCTTGCGCAACGACAAAAGCTCCAGGGCCGGCCTCGAGTGCTCTCCACCAAATAGACCGAAAACGCTTCACAACTGACCGCATACGATTATTGCCTCAAATCGGCGGACTTTCTTTGGATCAGCAAACTCAGGTCGCCGCCCCCGATGTTACAACCTGTCGCCATCCACGAGCTGTCAACCGCACGCGGCCCAATACGACGGCCTTCCGTCGCCCGCTCTCGTCGCCATGAATCCCAGCATCTATGCCCCTGAAATCCACGCACTCGGCGCTGGATTCGATCCCAAGAAGCTGCTTCGCTTTGCTCAGTTCCCGCTCGACAGATTCGAGCAACTAGTGCGGCGATCACCCGAAGCGCGCAAAGTACGCCCCATCGACCTACCAATTGTTCCCAGACTTCGAATCTTGATCCCGTATCCGCATGCCAGGCCGCGCTATATGGCCAGCCGCTCCCGCTCCCGACCGAGGACCAGGACCTCGATTCGTGGCAGCTCTTGAGATCCAAGACGGTCCAGCAACAACTTCGGCGGCTCGCGGCGGCCTTGATGCTGCAAACTGCATGGCGCACGCATCAGAATCGGCTCAAGTGCACGTATGTCCGGTTCGGCACCGTGAGTCTCGCCACGCTCGCGCAAGCGTCTTCGGACCATGGCGGTTCCGTTGCGTCGTCGGGCCATGCATCCGCTTCCGCGTCGCGCCCCGGATCCGCTTTCCTGCCCCGTCCATTATCCCAGCTCGATGTGGTTCTGGACCATGCCGCTGCCGCCGCAACGCTGCGTCGCCGACAACACTAGGCATTCGGCCGACCATTGCCTGACCTGGCGTCCGAACTCGCGGTCCAGGAACGCATGCTCGCGCAGTCCCGCGAGTACGCGCTGCACATTGAGCTGCTCGGGTGGATTCCACCGTACTACGACGAGTTTTGCGCGATGAAGCTGCAGGCGACGTGGAAAATGCACCGCGCGAAACGCGCGTTGCGGCGCACGCTCGATGCCAAGCGCGTGGGGCACGGGATCAATTATCTCGCTCAGGAGCAGGAGAGGTTGAACGTGCTTGCGCTGCGCCAAAACCAGGATCTCGCGGCAATGCGGATTCAAAGGCGGTGGCGGCAGCTTTGGGTGCATTGTCATTGTGATATCACGTTACCTGATGCTGGATTGTTGATCGTGCCCTTGACTGGCTCCGTGTAGTCGCGGAAAGTCTACCATTACCTGCGCAGCCTCATTCTCACCCGCGAGCAGGCCGACCCGCGATCGATTCTCAAGTTCATCAACCCAAAGGAGTCGCAGCTCATGGACTCGGCCGCGGGCGTGCACGTCCGGTTCCGGCTCGGCGGGGTACGCTCAATTTTCCCGGAGGGGCTCCTCCGCAGCGATCAAACTCACGCTTGTCGGCAGTGCAGACTACGTTCCCGCCCACAATTTACTACAAGATTTCCGTGAACCACGCGACGATTGATCTCGGCGCGTTTGCGCCGCCCAACTACGCGAACCCCCTCGACACGCAGAAGAGAACGTTCCGCACATTCTCAAGGGTTCTTCTCGTGCGATTCCTCACCGTCTCGCGTTGCAAAAACCTGGTACAAGCGGTTCGAGAACAACAGCTGGCGGCCCATCATCCAGTCGGCCAACGTGCGTCTTCTCCACCCACCCGTCGCGTCTGATAGCCGTTCACTGATCGTTCTCACCACTTAGCCATTCGAGCTCCTGCAAGACCCCGTCTACGTACAATCCTCGTACAAGCGCATCGAGTACCCGCCGCTCCCGTCCGTGCGGCGCACCGACGTCGAGCGCAAGCAAGCGGAAGCGCAAAAAGGTCGAGTGGATGCGCAAAATGTACGGGATTGCTGGCCCTTCGCCACCGCCACCGGCCGCTGCCGACAGAGACGACGAAGCCGATGCCCTCCCGGACCTCGACAACGGCATGCTGCAGTGGAGTGCCGCGCTCGACTTTGACCAGTATACGCGCCACTGGTACGGGCTCGCGACGACCACGACCGACCATGAACGCCGAGCGGCGCTTGCGGCTTTGCGCGCGATTGGTAGGGACGGGGCGGACCGGGCTGAGGATGACGAGGATGAAATGGTGCCGCGGCCGGCGGAGGTGATGGAGGGGGAGAGGCCGGGGTCGGTTGCGTCGAACAGCGCGTCGTCGGCGCGCAGCTGTGGGCCAGCGCAGGATGTGCGGTCACTGTTTCTGTCCAACTTTACTTGAGGACGAGAAGAAGGAAGACAGTGTGAGGTGGACTGCGATTCACGAAGCTTGGGAATATGAATGTTGTGTGCCCTTGTTTGTTGATGTGCGCGTGTGGAGAAACGATTCTGCTGGTCGCAGCCGTGAACAGAGCACTATGTCAAAGACGGAGCTGGGCCGCTCGACAATGTGATGGGTGACTGTGTGAAACCAATGAGATGAGAGCACGAGGATGGATCCGAATGAGAGCCGGGCTTTCTCTCTTTCCAACGTCGTGACCATTGATCAACCCAGTATCAAAACAATCCACGGTGGGTAATATCCGCGAAAAGATGGAAAAGCTGTTTGTCAACAGCGACACCGTGTTGGGGGGCTCGTGCCTCGACAATGCAAAGGTATTTATACACGGCGCGACTACGTATGTAGAAACGAGCGAACGAACTGCGAATCACCAAGGAGCAGCAGCAAGTCTGGTAGCGAAAATGAAACAGGGAACGTAAACGACCAAAATGTGTTGGGGTACGAGGCAATGGACGGCGAGTCGGCAAACGAGCAAGGTCCGGGAGCGTTACGGCTGCGTCTCGCTGAGCTTGAGCCAGACGTTGAGGAACGTGGCCGCGAACAGCGAGATAACAATGAACGTAGGGCCACCACTAAAAAGGAGAGCAAAAGGGTGAGCCGCCGTTATCGAAAAGAAACATGGGGATCCGCGAAAGCAAACGTACCGATCGTCATACGGGCCAGCCTCGCGGTTGCGAATCTTTTCCGTGCGCCACAAGAACAGGTAGAGGCCGTAGGCCATGATGGCCATGGCGTTGAGCGTGAACACGACGCCGGCAATCTGGCCGACCTTGTCGCCCCAGTTCATCAAACTGAGCGCGAGGGCCGCAATCACCGACGAGAACTGCATCCACGCGAGGAATGTGCGCTCGTTGGCGAAGAACACCTTGGGCTCGATGCGCACGGGCACGACAATGCGCTTGCCGCCCATCCGCTCCGGGATCTCCTGCCCAAGGATCATGGGTCCGGCCGACGACGATGACGCCGTCTGCTGCGCCTGCAGCTGCTCGACAGCGACACGACGCTGCTCGCGGCGCTCGCGCACGTGCAGCTTGCGCACGAGCGACGTCATTTGCGCGAGAATGCCCTTTTCCTTCTTGACGTTGACGCTGCCGCCGCTACTGCGCAGGAGCGACGACCGCTCGTCGACCATTTCCGAGTCGTCTTCGTCGTCGACGAGCTCCTCCTCGACCACCTCAATCTCGCGCGCCTCCTCCTCGTCGCGAATCGTCAACGCGGTGTGCTCGCCTGCGCCGGCGGCGCCGTTCAGCGACACGGCCGGCGACGGCTTGCCCTTGCCCTTGCCCTTGAACCGCACGCGCGTCTCCTCGATATCAAACGGCGACGTCGGCATACCGGAAATCATGGACACCTCGTCCTGCACGGTGGTCACGGCCGCCCCGGCCGGCGGCTTGCGAATATCGCGGTCCATTTGCGGCAGCCAAAACGGCAGCAGCGAGACGCGGTGCTCGAGCAGCGTCGCGCACCCGTGAATGAACTTGGAGAACTTGGGCACTTCCTCGACCAAGTGCGAGTTGACCAAGTCCGTGACCCACGCGGGGGGTTCGGCGCCGAGCTGCGTCTGCAACTTTACTTCGAGAATTGCGTACGGGAACCGGCACACGTCCGACTCGGGCAGTTGCGAGAACGGCCAATCGGTCGTGATATCCATACGGCGCCAATTGTCGTCGGCGCGGCGCGCGCCGTCGTAGTTGTCTTCGCGTACCATGGTCAATTCCGTGTCGAGCGAAATGCGCACGCGCGCGTCGCCCGGGAGCTGGAAGGCCGTGCGGTTGTAGAACGTGCGCAGCGTCGGGACCAAGTGCTGTTCCTGGATCGTCTGCTGCACCTCGGTGAACAGCGTCGTCAAGACCTCGAGCTCCTTTTCCGACTTTTGGTTGCGCTCGCGCATCTTGGCCACCTGCTTGTCGATCGAGTAGGTGCCGCGCATAAAGTCGTTGACGTACTTTTCCTTGAGCGGGAACCGTTCCTTGACTGACTTCTCGCCCGTCCAGTCCTCGCGGTGCGTCTTGCGCTCAATGAAGATCTCTTGGTTCGCGACGGAACCGTACCACCGGAACCGCACGGCTTGCGCACCCTCGTTCTTCTCGAGCCGCCCCTTGTAGAGGTCAAAGTTCTCGTTGTCGAAATAGATGGACGTGATGGCCGGGTCGTACTCCTTGGTCGAGCCAAAGACGAGCACGGGCAGGTGCTTGAGAATTGAGAGCTTGACTTCGAGCACGTTGTCCGGGTGGACCCAGTACTCTAGGAAGAGGGGAAATCGAGCACATCAGGCCGACCGAGCTGATTGAGATTGTCCCGAGCAAGGGATCTGGGCAACAACGTACTGGTCGTCCTACGCACAAACGACTGTGACCCGCCGTCGGCCTGCACGTTCTTCCGGTTGGCCTCGCCGCCGTTGCGCACGATATCGTAGAGCTTCGACAGCTTGAGAATCAGCACGTCAAAATTTTCGCGGTAGAACGGGTTCGCGTCCATTTTCTGCAAGAACGCCGGCTTGAGCGTGAACGGCGTGTGCTTGTCGTGCTTTTTCAAGCACTTCAGGAACCCCGTGTAGTTGAGCCGCGCAAACTTGGCGAGTTCGTTGGTCTCGTGCGTGATGCGCGCAATCTCGTCCTCGACACGGCCAATACGCGTGACCTGCGGCGTCGCCGTCGGGTTGTTGACAATGTTGTTGATGATCATGTCGCAGTGCTGCGCGCGCCGGTTCAGCTCGCCCGACTTGATCGACTGGAAGTTGACGACCTTGGTGAGCTCGTCGGTCAAGAAGGCAATAAACTCGTCTTCGAGCGCCTGTGGGCACGCGTCGCCCTCCTTGGCCATGGCCTTGATCTGCTTCTTGGCGGCATCGTAGTCTGGCGGAGGCAGATGGCGTCAGCGAGCGTCAAGTCAGATGCCCTAACGGATTGCGAGTCGCCATTCGCGGACCAAGTCGACCTACCAATGTAGTAGAATTTCCACTCGGGGAACTGCACCGTCTGCAGGTGCGCGCCAAACTTCATGGTGACAGTCGCCGGCGAGAACGGTCGGCCACAGTCGCGCAGCGATCACAGGAGTCGGGCCGGTTGTCGGTCGAGTCGGGAGCTGTTGGCCGCTGCAACTGGCGGCGCAGCGCTGGTGCGGGTCCAAGTTGAAGAGTGCGGCAAGTCAAGGACCGTCGTGGTGCGGTGCAGGAGCAGCAGCAGTTGGTGACCGGCAAGCTTGTGGAGATGGTGCTCAGGGGTCCGGCTCGAAGCCTCGAGTGTCGGGATTCGACTCGTTGGTTCCGTCTTTGAGCGCAGAGGTTGGCACGGAGTTGCACGTCCTGTGCACGGCCAATAGAGCGCTGCGTCTCTGTCTCTGGAGATGGGAGAACGGCGGTCGATTTCATTTCCCATTACGGTTTGCACGTTTTGGATGCAACACGGCTGGAAAACGTGCAAACGGCAACAGCGTCTCGCATCTCCAGCGTGATAACGGCGTGTTTTCCACCGCACGCGGGAGGCCCGCTCTCACCGACCCTTTCGTCATGTCGATTGCCTTGACACCTGCACCCTCTGCGATCAGAGACCAGCACAAGCGACTGCCCGCAAATCAATTTGGACCGAGCTGCGACCATTTTGGGCCCGATTAGCCCGCTAAGTCGACGCCAACCTATCCATTCTCATCCAGCAACCACGATGCAGCTCGGGAAATCGCCCTACGCGGCCGCGTTTGATGCAGCCAATTACCTCGACGACTTTTTGTCAAGTACGCACATTGGACCAACAATAAACATGCAATGGAATGGATTGAACCAACATTAGACAACGTTTATTCCAGGTCTCGACAACTTGCCCGCCGAAGTGCAGCACCTGCTCACCGAACTGCGCGAAAAGGACGTTCAGTACCAAGGTTCGCTTCTCCACTCATTATTTCCTCCATCACGACCACGCCCTCACCATTTCCCCTGGATAGAATTGTCCAACGTCATATTGCAAAAGCAGAAAAAGCTCTACAAGTACGAGCGCACTGACACGACGCCCACCTCGCAAATGACCCGGCTGCAAGACGCCATTCGCGCACACTACACGCAAGTCGCGACGCTGCAAGACGAGAAACTGCTCATGGCGCGCAAACTCGTCGACCTGATCGACCGCCACATCAAGCGCATGGACGCCGACCTCATGCGCGTGCGCGACGACTGGGAAGACGTTGCGCGCAACGCCGTCGCGACCGCTGCCGCCGCCGTCGACGGAATCGCGGCCGCGCGCGCGCACGACGATGGCGGCGGTGGAGGCGGCGCGGATACGCCCGTCGTGGGCTCGCGCAAGCGGCGTGCGGCCGGTGCTGCCGGTGGAGCGGAAACGCCGCTGCGCGCGGGAAGTGTGTCCGACGCGTACACGACGCCCGTCGCGCAGATACTCGGCGCGGTCACGGCGCACGCGACGGGGTCCACGGCACGGTCGCGCCGGAAGCGTGCGCGGAAAGCGGATGAGGTTGCGGATGCGTTGCCGGCGGCGTCAGTTGACGCTGTGTGGACGCCGCTCGCGATGCCGCCGCCTCCACCGCCCCCACCGACGGCCGGGCCCAACGTGACGCTCGTGGGTGCCGCGCCCGCATCTTCAGCGCGCCGGCACCGCGCGGCGGGTGGAGCTGCCGCGGCGGCGGCGACGCCGGCGCAGAAGAACGGTCTGCCACGTCGTGCCGCATCAGCGGCAGCCGTGGCAGCAGCGACGCGCGCGGTTGCGGCGGATGACGATGACGACGATCTCGATGACGACGATGCCGTGCCCGATGACGACGAGGATGACGATGACGATGCGGATGCGGGCGACGAGGATGACGACGACCTCGATGCGTCTGTCGGCGACTCGGACGACGAGGTGCGTGCGACGCCCGTCCGCCCGACCTCCGCCGGGTCGCGCAAGCGCGTGATTGTTGATGACGACGACGAGAGTCTTGCGAGCCGTGCCGCTGCCGCCGCCGCCGCACCCGTAACGGCCGCGACCGCCGCGCGCCGCGCCAGCACGACCCAACAGCCCAAGCGCAACCGGCGCGGTGGGGCGGGCAGCCAGCGGCAAGCGCAGGCAACGGCTGCAGCCACGGCCACAGCCGCAGCGGAAGCAGCAGCCGCGGCGGCTGTGGCGTCGTCGCAGCAAGTGATTGTGGAAGAGGAGATTGGCGACGACACGCCCTACTGCTACTGCCGGCAGCCGTCGTATGGGCAGATGATTGGGTGCGACAACAAGCGGTGCAAGGTGGAGTGGTTCCACTACGAGTGCGTCGGGCTGCCGGCCGGGCCGCCGCCGGATCTGTGGTACTGCCGTGATTGCGCCGCGGCACTGACCAAGGCCGGCGGGCGCGCGTGAGAAAGATGACCGGACGTGGAAGACGCGACGCGGCGCGACGCGATGCAAAGGTGCATCGACGATGGGAGGCCAAGGGCGCGATTTAGTGACCACATATATCGCAAGTACATATTTACGTATTTTTATGCGCGCGATCTGAGCTGATAAATCGTCCTCGTGAGAGCTGTCCCACGGTCTGTTTTTGCATGGGTTGTGAGCGTTGCGGTTGGCCAAAGTTGACGTGGTGTTGCACGCGCGGCCGTCCCTCACCGCAACGACGCACGGCCCGTGCACACGCGTTCTTGCTTGGACGATCGCTCCCCTTCGTCAACAAAAGCGGACCCCAACGCCGTCGCTGGGTCCTCGCTCCCCGACCAGACCTTGGTCGTCAGCAACCCGTTTCCAGCACCGTGCCGCCAGCGGCGCGACCCGCACAAGCAGCTGCAGCAACCCCAAGAGCGCGTCATCAACGCCATCCCCAACCACGCTCCAAATCGCCTTGGATTCATAGCCCCGAATCGACGACCCCGAAATCGCGTCTGATCATGCGCGCGCCCATGCACCTGCTCGCGATCGTCGCCCTCCTGGTCGCGGCCATGGCCGCTGAGGGCCGCGTCCGGTACGCCACGATGCCGTCGATGTGCGCCAGATAGCCGCCCGTGAATCCTGACGCGACGCGATGCGGATAGTATCCCGCTCAAGAAGCTCGAGCAGTCGGGCGAGGAAGTGCTGCGCAGTCTCATGGCCACGCAAGCCGGCCTGCAGCAAAAGTACATCATGTCGCGGCTCGGCCACACGCTCGACCTCGGCGCCTACACGGTTGACGCGGCCAAGAAGAAGAAAGACCCGAAGGAGCCGATTCACGGCGTTCCACTGAGCGACTACATGAACGGTACGGGTTTTAGCGATTCGCGATACCCGCGTGCGCGCATCGTGCGGGATGCTCACGACCTCCCCTCTTGCCAACAGCGCAATACTTTGCCGAGATCCAGATCGGCACGCCCGGCCAGTCCTTCTCGGTGGTCATGGACACGGGCTCGTCGAACCTGTGGGTGCCGTCGACGCGGTGCATGTCGATGGCGTGCTGGCTGCACCGTCGGTTCGATGCCAAAAAGTCCTCGACGTTCCGCAAGAACGGCACGCATTTCGGGATCCAGTACGGATCCGGGTCGCTCGAGGGCATCCTGTCGACCGACACGGTGACGATCGGCGACTTGGAGATTCTCGACCAGACGTTTGGCGAGTCAACCAAGGAGCCCGGCATCGCGTTTGCCGTGGGCAAGTTTGATGGGATTCTCGGGCTCGGGTACGACAATATCGCGGTCGAGAAGGTTGTGCCGCCGTTCTACTCGATGATCAACCAGGGCTTGCTGCGGCACCCGGTCTTCACGTTCTGGCTCGGCGACGTGAACAAGGACCCGAACGCTGGCGGCGAGATTGTGTTTGGCGACATTGATCCGGCGCACCACACCGGCAAGATTCACTACGCGCCTGTCGTGCGCAAGGGGTACTGGGAGGTCAAGATCGAGGCGCTCACGGTCGGCGGCGAGGACTTCCCATTGCTCGGCAACGCGACCGCCGCGATTGATACGGGCACGTCGCTGATCGCTGGCCCGATGAAGGCGGCCGACGCCATTAACAAGCTGATTGGCGCCAAGAAGAACTTCCTCGGCCAGTACATGATCGACTGCCGTAAGCTCGACTCGATGCCCGAGATTGCGTTCCGGTTTGGCGGCAAGGACTTCACGCTGCAGCCCGAGGACTACGTGCTCAAGGTCGCTGCGTCGCCGATTGGCGGTGGGGGCGGCCAGGAGCAGTGCATTTCCGGGTTCATGGGCATCGAGATGCCCCCGCAGCTCGGGCAGCTTTGGATTGTCGGCGACGTATTTCTCCGCAAGTACTTTACCGTCTATGACCTCGGCAACAACCGCGTCGGGTTCGCCCAGTCGACGTAGCGGGTCATGCTGGCCAGTCGGAGGGCGCACGCGCGCATTTGAGCGGTCGCATCGCGGCGGTCGGGGACGCATCCGCAAGCCTTGTATCGTTATGATTATTGGGTGTTACCGTTGTTGTTACCATCGACGCTGTGGCGAACCGTCTGCCGGAATGAACATGCTTTGCCGTGCTCTGTCGAGCTCAACCATGCTCCAGTCTCGCTTGCTACGCCTTTGGGCTGTGCTTCCCGGCATGCTCTCCGCTCGACCGCCGTTCGATAGAATAATTCCTATTCAACCACAACCCAGTCGACCAAGGCTCTCTGTACCACGCCAACGCGGGTATCCACCTTCTTCATGCATTCTCTTCGCGATCCAACGCGAGCCCGACTATCCGCCGCGGCCAGTCCGCTTCGCGTGGCAGTCGCGCATCTCCTGGATCCGCCGCGGCCCGACCGTAAACTCCTTATCGTCCGACCGCCACCACGGCTCGTCACACTCGTCGTCATTCACGGCCTCGTCCAAGTTGAACACGTGCGCCCACTGCCGGTTATTCACGACTCGCGGGCACCCCGATAAGTCCATCCACCCGAGTTTCGGGCACGCGGCCGCCAACTCGCCGAGCACGACGACATTGCTCACATTCGCCTCGACGAGCGTGACCGCCGCGAGGTTCGCCGGCGCCGCCTTGACCAGCGCGGCCACGACCCCGTCCCCGACCATCGTCTGCTGCAAACTGATCGACCGCAAATGCGGCATCCGCGCGACCACCGCGGCCACGGCGGCATCGTCCGGCACGACGCTCGGGTCCGTGACAGACCCCATGGCAGTACTCAGGTCCTCGAGAAACGGCGCGACCGCGCCGAGCGCACCGACCGCTGCGGGCGTGAGCGGAACCCCCGACAGGTGGAGCGCTCGGAGTTCAGCAGTGGCACCGATCGCGAGCATCAAGTTCCCCCACGCGCCCGGCGGGATCTCAATCTCGGTGAGCGCGAGGTACGCGAGCCGGCCGGCAGCGCCGCCCTGGACAAGGGCCTCGGCAAGTAATTCGCCCGTACGCGCCTTGTCCCCAGCCGCCGGACCGTACCGAGGCGCGAACCGCGCCTGCAACTCGAGCCGTTTCAGCCCGGGCGCGTGGTCGACGAGGTGCGCAACGGCGGCCGGTGAGTAGTCGTAGACGTTGTCGATGACAATCGTGTGCAGGGTCCCGGCACCGGCCACCCGCGCGACCGAGTGCAGCGTGCGGTCCGTCAGACCGGGTGCGTCGGCGGGTGGGGCGGGTGGAGCCGTGGGCGTGCCTGGGTTGGGAGTGTTGTCGGTCACGGGGCTCCCGAGGGTACGGAGCACAGGCTCGGGCGACTTGAATGCTGCCGCCGCCGCAGCAGCTGCAGCAGCAGCCGAGTCTTGCGACGGCGGAGAGGGCAGCTTGACCGCCGACGCGCGACGCGCCTCGGCCACCGTCCGCGAGAACGGCAACGACAGCCGCTCGAGGTCCGGGCAGAGCGACACAATTGCGTGCACATTCGCGTCGGTCATTTTCTTTTCGGCAAACTCGACCACGCACTCGGCGAGCGGCAGGTCGCGGACCATGCGGCCATAGTGCCGTCCCTTGGACGCGCGATCGGGCCGATCCGACTTCAAGAGCGCATCCGTGAAGAACTTCTTGGTGGATTGGTACGACAGACGCGCGAGCGGCGGGCGCGCATACAGGGCGGGTGCGGCCGCGGCGAACATGGCCCGCGACGTGGGCAGCGCCGCGACGAGCGAGGTGCGGTCGCGCCGGTCGGTCGCGTCAAAGCAACGCGTGAAGATGTGCGATGTCCATAGCGACACGGGCAGCTTGCAGAGAACTGTCGCGACGGGACCTCGCGAGTCCGCTGCCGGTAGAGCAGCGGCAGCGGCAGGAGACGCGGCAGGAGCGCTCGTATCGGGGACGGCAGCGGGCTTGACTGGTCCCGTCGCCGCGGGTGCGGCGGCGGCAAAGTCGGTCGTCGTGGAAACTGGCATGGTTGACGCTGCGTAGTCAGGAACAAATATCGACGATGGCTGCAGACGCGTGCGTGCCGGGTTGGATACGGCAGGGAGTTCAGGGAGGACTAATATGTTGAAGGACGCGTTTCGGAGGGTCGCGTTTCGTCGTTGAGGGTCGTGTTTCGTCGTTGAGGGTCGCGTTTGGCTGGGCGCAAAGCGAGCATGGCCGGTGGACACTACGTCGCGCAATCGATTGCGGCTCCTCGCTCTGTCGGCGGGTGCCAAGAATGCCGGGAACAGCGGTGTTGACGGCGCGAGGGGGAGAACGCCATGTGAAGTAATACAAGTTGTTTGATCACAGAATGTCTCGCGCCCTGAGCGCGTCGTGAAAGCGGCATGCTGCACGTGTCAGGTAGAGACATTTGCAGGGTGGAGAACGCCCAGAAAGCTGCAACAACGTCGGTCCGCACAGTTCTGCATCACCAGCGCCGGCCTCGAACAAGCCAACTTGCTGCAATCGCTTCTCCATTGTGTGTTCTTTCGATCAACTGCGCAGCCGATCGCCCTTTGGACCCAGCCAACATTCGATCAAGATTACCATGACCAACCAGGTTCATCAAAAGATGATCATTATACCAGTAGACCGAGTGCCCTGCCAAATCAAGCAATTCGACGCTCTTCTTTTCTTCCGCACTCTACCATGGCCGACGACCCTGAAACGGCGCGCCGCTACGCGGCCAAGCTGGTTCGCATGGCCCTGTTTGCCGAGTCGTCGAGGACACCAATCAAGCGCCAAGATATTGGCCAGAAAGGTAAATTCTATCATGGATGGACCCGTCACCATCCGTAAAATGGGAGCTAACGATGGTGGTCGCCATCCAGTGTTTGGCAATGAACGCGTCACGCCAAGCGCATTTCAAAAGATTCTCGGCGCGGCTAACGAGGAGCTCGGCAACGTGTTTGGTCTCAAGCTGGTCGAGCTGACCACGGCGAAATGTGCGCGACGCCCCTTTTATTGAAGCGCTTCACCTGAATTTCGCGCACCGAGCTCATTTCCTGCCCGATGTAGCCTCCTCGAAGCTCTTTGTCGTCAAGAACACTCTCCCCGCCGAGCTGCGTCTCGCCGCGGGGTTGCACACCGACGACCCGGCGCTCATGGGCGCCGTCTTCATGACGCTAACACTCATATACGTGCACGCCGGGTCCATCAAGGACGGTGCGTCGTCATCTCGATCCCACCCAAATTGCATCCACATTCCTCTCTCTGACCCCGCGGATTCCTTCTCCACCCGGTGTTTTCAGACGAGCTGCTCGGTTTCTTGCGTCGTTTTGGCATCAAGCGCGAAGGCGTGCAACTCAATGCCGACGACGCCGATGCCGGCAACTCGCTTGGGCTCGGATACAATACGTTCATGCGCGAGCTCGAAAAGCAAAAGTACATTGTGCGCACCAACGTCAAGAACGCGCAGGGTGTCGACCTGCAGGCGCCCGACGGCGGCGGGCCGCTGATGACGAATGCCTGGGGTCCACGCGCCGAGGTCGAGTTCCCGCCCGAGAGCTTGCACAACGCGCTGTGCAAGCTCTACGGGATGGCGCCCGGGTCGGCCGAGCGCGACGAGTTTGTCAAGGCGTTGCAGAGCGCCAACCAGATTTGAGTGGTGAGGGAGTGGATGGGGCGGGAGCGGGGCGGGCGAAAGGAGTCGGGCGTGGCTGTTTTCGACTTGTTTTTTTTTTTTTTTTTTTGGCTCTTCGTAATTTATTCCGGTTTTGATGGGTGGTGAATGTGAAGGACGGGTTGATTTGGCACTCTCTCCCTTGAGAACATTTCCAGTCAGATCACTCGTGCCATGTCGGTCAGTATTTAGGCAAGCTCGGCGATAAATACTTGTGGTTCCTTCCGCATCATGCATAGAGCATCAGCGCCGCGTCAGGAAAAAAAAAACCAACAAAAACTTTCATCCAGGTACTTCATGAATCAGACCCGTGGTCTCCAGCCTGCGCTCGTCAAGCATCGCCACAACAGTCCCGCCCTGAACATCTTCATACTTCCACGTCACAGTAGGAAACATTCCCATCGTGTGTTGGTCGGCTTGCTGATGCTCTTGCTGCCTGTTGTGATGCTCGCGCTGCACTTGTCGCCTGTGCGGCAGGAGCAAGTGGAGCGGCCAATAGAAACGATCGACTTGGCCGTATAGTGCGTCTTCGGTCAGACTCAAGCCAAAAAACAGCATTCTGTCGCTTGCGGTTCCAGACATTTTTGGACATGATTGTGCGCGTGGAAAAAGACATTTACGTCCAAACTTGTGCGCTCACCTTGCAGCAGATTGCAGCCGAGCTCGGTATGATCCCATTTCCACAACGCACGACACCGTTGACCGTAGGTCGAAAATAGATGTGCGGTGCCTGAGCAACTCATGTGTGTCGAGCCTGTCGGAGCAAGATGCAGCGGCATGTCGTGTCAAGTCTGCTTAAACGATTCAATCATCCAATGCAACGCAACGGGTATTACGTAACGTTAACCTCGATTGACAATGCGCGTCCGCCTTGAGCAGTGCATTTTTTCTTGTCCGCGCCCATCCGCGCCCAGCAACTGATTACCGCCCAGCAGCACACGCTGGTCCAACCACAGGCAAAACGCGCCACGCGGCCATAGCACCATCGACAAGCAACGGAAACGGCTGGCCAGAGGGCTGCCGTTGTGCTCGCCCGTCATGGCGCCATTTCCAACAACGCGCTCCTTTTGCTGAACACGGCTGACACCCACCACGGTCGCTCGCCCCGCTTGCACAGCGTCCTTTGCAGCACTCACAAGCACCTGCAGCTTGCCATTTGGTTGGCTTCTCCCCGACGTCGAGCAGGTCAATTATTGAGCAGCAGTGTCGTCGTACACACGAGTCCATTCACTCCTGGAACAAGGACGGCCCTACGAAGTAAACCACTGCAAGGCCTTTGGCGACAGATTTTTCCGCATCGACAATCTGCACCAACGTGCCCGATATCTTCGCACACTCGACAACCTGTTCCCCGATCCGGCGACGCTGTCTGTACCTTTCCCCACTCCGGTTTTCCTGGTCCAACGCGCGGAGCTAGCATGAGCGCGAGCGACATTGTGACGACGGACCCACCTGGTGTGCCCGTCGCGCGGGCCTTTTCTGCGATCCTCGGCTGGGTATGCTCGACTGCACCGGCACACAGCGTGCGCGCGCTCGCGATGCGGTCGTTCACCCATAATGGCCGTCTCTTGGGAGAGTAGACGTACTTTGCCGCATGGAGCATCAGTTTCTGGCCCCAAGTGATCCTCAATTTCCGCCGCAAGAGGTGCGTGACTTGCCGACTCGGTCCGTCCTCTTGCAGTCGTCGGTGTCTGATCATGGCATGTTTTGCAGCGTCGAAGGCCTTTCGCTCGATTTCCTTTCGTACAACATTGTCGGGTTTACGTGCTACTCGGTGCGGGCCTGCTTTCCTCTTTTCACGGCTTGAGATTAGCCTTGCTAACTTGTCGCCTGCTGCACCAGATCTACACGGTATCATTTTTCGCATCCGAGGTTGTGCAGGACCAGTACCGCGCGCGCAACAATGGCGCGTCGAATCTCGTGGCGCCCAACGACGTGGTCTTTGCCGTGCACGCGTGGATCATGACGATTGTGACCGGGATCCAGGCATGGCGGTACCATGATGTACGCTGTTGTGGCCGATTTTCACGTTTGCGACGACGAGCGACCGTTGCTCACGCTCAGTCGCCTCTTTCGCTCCGAGTAGAAAGCGACCCACTCGCTGTCGGTCATGTGCAAGGTCGTCATTCTCGCGGCCATGGGCTCGATTGCCACATTTCTGATCGCCATGGTCGTGAAGCCGTCGATTGAGGAGCTCGACTTGATGAACTTTTTGGGGTCGTGGAAGCTCGGCATGTCGTTGATCAAGTATTTGCCGCAGGTACGGCTACCGCTGCTCGCGGTTCGCCGGTGTACTCATGTCCATTGGTGCTCACGCCCTCTCTTTTGCATCACCTCGCGCCAGATGTTCATGAACTACCGCAACAAGTCGACGGCCGGGTGGTCGATTCACAACATTCTTCTCGACGCGACGGGTGGGACGCTCTCGCTGGTCCAGCTGTTCCTCGACGCGTGGATTGCGTGGCGCATCACGGACGGCCCGTCGGAGGGGTGGGTCTCGCGCGCGCTCAGCGGCAACGGGACCAAGCTGTACGTTAATTGTGGTCGCATCGTCTCCACCAATGTCGAGCTAAGTAGCAAGACTCACGCTTCACTTTTCATTCGTAGGGGCTTGTCGCTGCTGTCGCTCGTCTTTGACGTTATCTTTATTGTCCAGCACTACGTGCTGTACCGCGCGTCGTGGAGGGACCAGCAGCGGCGCGGGTCGCGGGCGTCGAGCGAAGTGGGGATCACGGCCTGAGCGAACATTGCCATTGTCCAATTCTGATCGCTGAAGCTTGTCATTGAAGTACAAGAGATTATTGCCAGCGCGTTCAATCCAAACACATGTTCACATGAATCACGAATCCACCTCCATGGCCGCATTCTCCCCCACTGTCGCGCCCCGTCCCCGACTCTCAGATCGAGATGAGGGCCGACTCGATCCCGGCTCGGGCGTGGATGCCGCACTGGCACGCGCCGACGCCTCGTCCGTCATGCGCGCGTCACTGTCGTCCATGGGCTCGTCGTCGTCGTGTTTCGGCTCTCCGTCGTCGTCGCCCTCGCTGTCAGCTGGCGGCGTGGGGTCCGACAGGTCGAGCCCGTACCGCTTGGCGAGCTCGTCGATTTGCTAGAGGTGGCCAAACCAACGGTCAGCGCTCCGTCGAACACAAATGACCAGCGTCAGAAAACGCACATTGGCCCAGGTCATGACGTCGCGGTCGAGCGCATCCTCCTTGTTGAGCGCCGCCAGCAACTCGGCCTGCGCCGTCTTCTTCACGTTCTGCATTTGCGTGACGCGCGCGTGGGTGCGCATCCGCGCCATGCGCTCCTGGTTGAACCGCTTGGCCATGAGGTCGTGCGGGCTAAGGTTCGCCAGTGCCTCGGCCTCGGCGGGCGTCGCTGCCATTTCGTCGATCGTGATCAGGTCTGGCGGGTCAAAGTCGAGACTATGCAAACCCACAATGACCTGTCTGTCAGTCACGGTACACGACTACATGCTTGGGAAGCCAACAGAACACGGACTCGGCGCGCTCGTAGGACGTGACAGCCGACTGTACGTGGTTGATGGACCAGTCGCGGTTCAAGCGCGCACGGCGCGCGTTCATGGCCATGTTCCGGGCACCGGCATTGTGTGCGCGCGCATGCACCGCGCCTTGGTATGCCTCGCGGTGCGCGGTGCGCAGGTTGATGAGGGCATGCGCGAATTCGAGCGGGAGGTTCGGAATCGGCGGCAATGGTGGTAGGGACCCGGGCGGGAGGTTTGCGGCGCCGGCGTGCGCGAGGACGGCTTGGTCAATCAAGTGCTGGAAGTGCTGGAACGGGTCCATTTCGCGGGTGGTCGAGGTCGTGATCGTCGTGGTTGCAGCTCAAGGTGGTGGTCGGCAATAGTGGCTGAGCCGTGAGCGCGCCGCGATCACGTCAAACGATGCGCTGCTTCAACATCACGCCGTCCGCCATCGCAACCGGAACTTTAGATAGCTTGCCGAGCACCCCGCGCCGCGCGCCCCGACTTGCTGCAACGAACCGGCCACGGTCTCGGCACGACGTGTTGCGACTCTCGCCACGGAATTGGGCGCCGCTGGCCGGCAACCACCAACCTCAACGCTCTTGACCAGACACGACCACCATTTCCGACACGCAAACAATGTCCTTCCCCAATTTCCGCCGGCTCTACTCGTCGTTCCGGTCGGCCGAGCAGGAGCGTTCCATCCAGGCCACGTCGATGCACCGGCTCGGCATCTTCATCACGCTCTGTGTCGTGCTCAAGGTCGCGCGCATCGCGTTGAGGGCGTCGGCACCGTCCACGGTCACGCTGGTGGCGGTCGGAATGTAAATGAACCTCGCTTTTGTGAATGCTTGACGGATGCCCCAGCATGATCACGTCTTCCGGGCGCGGGAAAGGTAAAAGGTAAAAGGTCGGTCAGGGGATTGGGCCTCACTTCATGAATGTGCCCAGGATCGTGCTCGACTCGCCTTTGCCACTCGCCTGTTGATGGTGCGGATTCTGGCCAGGGTGCTCTTGTTGCGACATGGGCAAAAACGCCAAGTGGAGAGCCAGAAACATCCGTGTGCAACCGAAACTCTGCCAGCCATGATCAGTCCGCGATCACCAACCTACCGACCGACCACCCCTCCGAACTCGACGAGAACGACATATCAACACGCATCCGGATGGAAAGAATGTATTCACAGGACAGGGCCGCACGCGTTTGCGCCTTCAGCACCGCAGGGACGTGAAGAACCACTTGTTCTTGCCACTCTGGTACTTGTCCTGGAAAATCTTCTTGATCGCCTTCTTGGCAACCTTGCGCTGCGTCGGCTCCTTGAAGGTCTCGGCCGTCACGAGCGTCTTGGTGTTCTCGAGCTCGAGCGTGTAGCTATTGAGTACGAGGTGAGTGCGTGCTCAGACGACGAAAAATGGTCACGGAGGAGTCAAACGGCACGGTTCGCGGGGAGCAGGCCGCAGACGGCGCAGGTTCGCGAGAAACTGGGTGTTCGGCACACAAGTGCAGGTCCGGAACACCGTCCGTCAACCCACGGTCGCTCCCGCACACGGTCTGCTCAGTGCACACGGTCGGCTCTGGCACACGGTCGGCTCAGGGCACACGGCACACGGCATGTCGCCCAGCACGCGGTGCGTTCGGCACTCGGCCGACGCTCAGCACACGGCACGACTCCCAGCACACGACACGATGCCTGGCACTCGGCACGACGCTCAGCGCACGGTGCGTTCGGCACACGGTGCGATTCAGCACCGAGTCCGCTCAGGACGTGGTGCGATTCGGCACACGGTGCTTTCGGCATGAAGGGGCGTTCGGCCACACCGCGCGTCCGGCAAGGGGAAAATCGACCCAAAAAAATCGGGCATAGGTTCCCCTCACCGGAGTGAGTCGTTTGTTCGAGCCGTAAACCGACCTCAGCGCTGAAAACCAGACGAGCCGCTCCAGCCGGGCAAATCACCGTCCAAGCGAGCAAACCACAGTCCGTCCCGCAATCGCCGCCCGGCCCCCAAAACCGCCGTTCGACCCCGTTGCCGCGAGGAACTTGCAAAATCGCACATACCGCGTGGGCATGATGTGGTTGTAGTTGATGACCTTGATGAAGGGCTTGACGCGCGAGCGGCGCGCGACCTTCTTCTTGCCCATCACCTTGGTGATCTTGAGCGGGTAGCGCTCAATGCCCGCAACAATGGCGTGCGGGAAGGGGTGCGCCTTGTTGCCCTCATCAAAGTTCTTGATGACAACGGCCTTCTTGCCCGCGTAGCGGCCCTGCAGCACAACGGCGACCTAGCAAAGTCGAATCGGTGGCAACGGATGCACATGCGTGGCCACGGTCAGCGTGACGTTTGTTTCGCGGGGGTTTTGGTAGCGCAGCGCGCCAGCATGACGCCCGCGACGTTGGTGCAGCGGGTTGAAGCGATTTTCGCGGGCGTCATGGTGCTGGTGGAGATGGTGGCGGGCAAAATGGCGGTGCGGACCTTGCCCGGCTTGATGAACTTCATGGTGACAAGTCCGAGAATTGGTGGAAGAGGGGGCCTGCCTGGACGAACACTGCCCGATTCGAGCTGGCCAGGTTTTCAGCGAGGGTTTCCGTCAGACAGGTGATTTAGGTTAGGTTTCCAGGATCACTTCGCTTGTTTCATTGAGCCAAGTTTGCCAGCGGCCCCGCGTCAAGCCCTCGCGAATCGCGATGAGTTCGCGGCGGCCGATGGAGGAAACGACAAGAAAATGCTCGAGAAGAGGCATGCGCGAAGCGATGCCAGGAATAGGTAATCTAAAGATGCCCCAGACGGAAAAGCAAGTCCAAAACGAAAACGAGTCCGTACACCTCAATTGCCAGTCCCCATTTCAAGTCTCCGCCGGCCGCTCCAACACCTGACTCGCATTCGGCGTGGCCGATACCGCGCGCGACAGCAGCACCGTTGTCGCGCGTGGCGACGACGCGATCCCCGCGCCTGCCGCCGCCTGCTTGTCCACGATCTGATGGTGCTGGTGCGCCGCCGGCGCCACGGCAATCCCGGCCCGGTCACGCAACTGCCGCTCAAGCGCGGCCTTGGCCATGGCCGTGGCGAGCTCCGCCATGGCGTTGCGTACGCGGTACACCTCCAGTAACCATTTCCCGTGCATCGCATCTGGGTCGCGGTCGAGCGGGAGGCCCGTGTAGTCGCCGGCCTTGAGCGTCATGGTCGACCCGCGCGCGCGCCCCGCAAGAGCCGCGACGTCGTCGAGCAGCGCCATGGACGTGCTGGCTGCACCGCTCGCGCCGGCGGTCGGGACCTTGACGGGTCGCCGGAACGCGTGTGTCGTCGCGTACGTATAGAACCGGGTCGCAAGGTAGGTGAGGGTCGTCGAGACGTGCAAAATGGGTGCGGCAACGGCCGCCGAGAGCACGGAGAGGACAAGGAAGAACGTCACAGCGGGCCACGGGTTGCTGGTCGTGATCAGGTGCGCCAGGAGCGCGGCCTCGGGGATGACCGTGACGAGCGTCACGTTCATGCGCCACATGCCGAAGGATGCAGTCGGGAGTCCGAGCGAGCCAATCGTCAGCGGTGCAAAATGCGTGTGCGCGGCACCCGTCTTGCCGGATCCGAGATTGACACTGGCCAGGCGCAGCCATAGTCCCGTGGACGACGTGAGCGCGGGAGAGGCCAATGTCATCCCAGTACTCTTCATGTTCGTCACGGCTGCAGCGAGGAGCGTGTCGGTCGTCTGGTCCATCAACTCTGGCACCAGTATGGGGCGTGTCGATGTGGCGAGAACAAACGGGGTCCCAGCCGAGTGAGCGGTGTTACGAGCGCCGACGCTACGCTAGCAAACGATGAGCTGGTCGGGAGAGCTCCGGTCGGGAACCGCACAATCAGAAATAGTCGCGCATTGGTCGCGCCCGACAGAACGGTCGGGAGCGGAAACCGTGTGGTAATGGTGGCCGCGTGCGCGGCGAGCCGCTCGTGCAGAACCGCTGTCACGTACAGGTCGACGCCGCCAATTCCCTGGAAATCGGTCGGGTTGGCTGCCGTCGTGAGCGGTGCCAAGTACGACGCCCACATGCCGGAATCCCAGTAAAACAGCGGCGACCACACGGGATCGGCGGTCAGAGACGTGTTGCGATTTCGGCCCGAGACGGTGCGATACGACTGGACGTTCCAGCCGAGCGAGTAAGACGCGGTGGTGCTGGAACTTCGTGATGGTGCCGTGACGGTGCCTTCGCTCGAGACGTCGAGCGGCGTGCCGACGGTTTGAGTGTCGGCCTTGTACCCAAACACGATGCGGTGCAGCTGTGTCCCGTCGTTTGCTGGCATCGGGACCCGCGCCAGATCGGATTGCGTGGCATTCAACAGTGCGAGCCGAGTTGTTGGCACGCAATTGGTTTGCGCGCCGGGAAAACACGCGAGCCGCATGCCCCACCCACCAGGACTCGTCGTCGAAATGGTACTGCTCGAGCCGGTAAACGACGACGACGGTCGGACCAGCGTGACCATGCCCGACAGCTGCGGCGCGCCGTGCACGGCCTGCGTCGCGAGCGTCCCCACCTGGTCATCTCATGCGAGCAACGCCGACGATGACGGCGCCGACGGATTGTTGGCTCCGTCGGGCGCGAGCCCGAAATCCTGGAATCGCCAGGTACGGCGCGCGAGTCCACCGACGCTCATGGCCGCAGTGAGCAAATCCGCGAGCTCGCCGGCGAGCACGCCAGGCACCTGCTGCATGATACCCTGGCCATTGGCCAAGACTGTGCGCGACCCGGCAGTCAACGAGATGCCCCACGTTACGCCGCCGGCGAGCACGAGCGCCGCGAGAACGACCAGGTGCATCAGCGTGCGCAGCGTCATGGACGCAGCCGCGGCTTTCGGTGAATTTGGTCCACCTGGCGCCGTCGCGGGATCAGCACTGGCCTTGGGCGCTGGATCGAGCACGGGACTCGGTGCTAGCCCAGGACCGGCAGTCGACGACAATGGTTTTCCGTCCTCGGCGGCCTCGATACGACGCTGAATCTCGATGCATGCTTCGATCATGAACGTGACGGCCGGCGCAAGCGGCTCGCCGTGCTGCGGGATCAGCTTGCGCCGTGCTGCTGCTACATCGGTCCCAACTAGTCGTCCCGGTTCTCTCCTAGCTGGCGTGGCATGGTGACTTGATGGGGCGAGCGTCGAAACGGGTCTTGAAGATGCTGATGCCGAGGTCGGGACGGTGAGCGCCTGATTGCGAGCTGAGCTGGAGGAAGCGACGGTCCGGGCGGGAACGACGGCGCGCCCGAGGCAGTGACACGCAGGTCGGAAATCGAGAGCATCGATCGATTCGAGTGCACCGAGTCGCGCTAAGCGACAGCGGCTGGCGAGGGTGGATTGCGGAGGCCGTGGCGGGCAGAAGGGGTCCAGGCTTCAACGCAGCTGTCTTTGCGCCGTTGTGTTGTTGGCCTGTCCTCGGCCCACCCCCGTCGTCAGCGTGATTGCTATTGATTACTCCACCCCTCCTCGATGCCACACCCGCGCATCCCATTCATACACGACACGCCTCGCTTCTCCACCTTCTTTCTGGCTGCCGATCACTTCGGCCGCCACGAATCCCCACGCCGACTGCGCTCCGCGCCACTACCATACATGAGCCCCCACACCGTCCCGCGCGGTGGACTGCGGTTCCGGGAACCCGTTTGCGGCGCCGAGTCGTCAGGCACACGGTCTGCGCGCTGCCACGTGCCATCCTCGCGGTCGCGCTGCGCAGTGTACGCGGTGCCTGCGTCGCCCGACGCGCCAACCCGCGAGCCTGTCGGCGCGTTGCCTGGCACGGTCGAGAGCACTGTGAGGAGGTCCGGGGCCGCAGGCCGTGGAGGTGAGACAAGCAGATCGGGCGCAGGTGGGGCCGATGGAGTGGGTACGAGTGGCAGGATTCCAGCCTGTCCGGGGCTCGGCACGAGCATCCGGTCCCACGCCATCGACGGCAGCGGCGGAGGTGGCGGGGACATCGCCATACCGGTCGGCACGGGCGGTGGTGCGTTGGGCACGGCGGGTGGGAGCGGTAGTGGTGGCGGTGGTAACGGCCCACCGGGAGGCATGCCCGCAGCCCACTGCAAGTACGACACCATTTCGGGCGGCAAGCCGGCCGGGAACAGGTTGACGAGCAGGCCGGCCACATTGGTCACGACATCCGGCGCGGGTTGCACGGGTTGCACGGGCGGTGGAGCCGGCAGAGCTGGTGGCAGCAGCGATGGCACTGGCACTTGGAGGGCGGTCGGGGCGAGAGGGTGCCGCGCCATAAGCAGCGCCGGGCCAGAAGCCGGCACTGCCGCGGCCAGATCCAGCGGTGGGGCAAAATGTGGAACCGGGGGTGGTGGTGGCAGGTTCGTGGGAGGAGCGCGGTAATCCGGGTGCACATCGTGCCAGCCACCAGATACCGACCGGCGTCCCTGCGTCCGCGGCGACCGTGAGCGTGACCGTGAGCGCGACCATCCGTGTCGCCACGCCGGAGGTGACGGCGACCGGCGCACTGCGCGTCCCGGTGGCGACGACGACCGCGGCCGATGCGACCACGCCCCTGGCACGCCCGGCGGCGACCGGAACCGCGGCGACCGGGCGCGCGGTGGCCCCTCGGGCGAGGTGGGTCGCCGACGGCGGTCAGTCGCGCGAGCACCGTACGGCCAACGGGGTGGCGACAGCGGCGGCGATCGGCCGCGCCGGTTGCGCGGGACCGCGTTCTTGGGCCCGTAGAGCGTCTGCGTTGCGACGGTCTTGATGTGGTGCCATGCTGCGAGCGACAGGTCCCGGCACAGCCGCGCCTCGAAGGGCCGTGGGACCGAGAGGACGAATTGGCAGCACTGCGACTTATGCCGGAGGTGGCCGACCAAATGTGCGCTACAGCAGATAAGTAGTTGGACGTGAGCAAGAGCGGAGTGACGAGTGGCAGGGTGCTCAGCGACACGTACAGTTCTCGACCATGATAATTGCACTCGGCGGGACAGTCGAAAATCGTGCCCGGGATGCGGTCGTGCGCGGCCGTCTCGTGCTCCCAGCGGTCCTCGAAATCGCTGTCGAAGCGGTCAGCGGAAAAGAAAAATAACTGCGCGGGATCACCAGAACAAGATAACGTACTCGAAGCGGTCGCGGCAATACCGACACCGGAAGCGTCCACTGGGGTTTGGGCGCGGCGTATCGGAAGGATGCGACGGAGTCGCGTCCCCAAGAGGCATTGCTGGCGGAACAGACTCGGCTGTAGCCTGCGCATCCGGATCCGGTAATGCCGTCGGCACCGTGGGCGCAGCGTCGCGTGCAACATCGAATTCTCGCGTCGTAGATGAACCGGGAAGTTCAGATGGCGCGGCCGTGTCGAATTCGAGTGCGGGAGCGGGTGCCGGTAGAGCGGGTACAGGTAGAGCCAATGGGTGCGGGCCGGCATCACGAGATAGCGGCAGTACACTCTCGAGGTGCAGCAAATTGGGCACGACCTTCTCCACCACATCGTCCACGCGCCGCGCAGGCATGGGTCCCGGTGGACAATGATCCTCGCCGTCCGACACGTCCATAGGCTCGTCCATCGAGTGCGTGTCGGCGAAGCCCTTCGTCTCCTGGTCTGTGCAGCTCGACTGTAGAAAATACGGGGCGCCCACTGCGAGCGGCGCCTTTTCCGCATCCTGGGCCTTGGAGCCAACCGGCTTGGCCTCGTGATCCTGCACGCGCGCCGGTTCCGTGTCCGATACCAGCACCTCCGGCTCCTGGTCCGATCCCGGCCCCGTGGACGCGGGAGACTGCGACTTTATGCGCTCGTATATGGTCTTGTCGGTGCCGCCGAGGTAGTTGCTGACCGACGAGGTGATGCGGAACAACGTGCGCGGCGTCGGGGACGACGAGGTCGAGGCCGACGAGGAGAAAGGAGAGGAGCGCCATGACGGCGCGCCATCGGCTGCGGTTTCGACGGCGGAGGGAGGCACGTCCAGGTGGTGGTCCGGCATGGGGAAGACCATGTGGACAATGACCGGCGCGGGGTCAATGAAAAAGAGCTCGTTGTCGGGCAGGTCGTCAAACGAGCATGAGTCGAAAGAAACACATTTGGTCGTCGTGGAAGGCAGCGACGTCGTCAGGTGCAGTTCGACCGGTGCTGCCGTTGCCGCGGGCTCTACAGCAAAGCAATGTCAGGGCTACGTTCGCGATGCGACCCTGAGAAGCGGGACAAGCGTACACATACCATGGTCCGGCACCGATTCCACCGTCGTCGTGATCACATCGTCCAGCACCACAATCGCCTCCTTTACGGCGTGCAATTTTGACCCGCCACGGCCAGCAGTCTCCTCGTCGGTCGCGTCCAGCGCCGCCGGGGCAACCGTCGGGTGGAAAGGGTCCGTGACCGACTCAGTGCACGGGTACAGCGTCGACGAGTGCAAATCCGCGGCCGCTTCGACCGCAAGCGACAGTTCCGATGGCGGCTCGTCGAGCACCACGCCGTCGTCGGTCACGTCGAGCACCACGCCGTCGTCGGTCACGTCGAGCGGCGGCCTGGTGAAGTGCTCAGCTGAAGTAACGGCGGAAACGGTTTGGGTACCGTTATCGAGCAGCTGCTCGTCGGGCGCGAAATCAAGGATGACACTCGCGCTAGAGTCGGCTTGCGTCTAGGGAAAATGAGAGAAATTGACGTCAAATTCACGCCGAGTACGCTTGACGTAGACATCCACTTACCAGCCCATCGTCAGCACCCGAACTATTTGCATCCAGGGCCCACGACGCGGTCTGCGCAGCAAAAATCCGCCGCAAATGGTGCGCCGCGTCCGTAACCGCGTTGCAGCTCGTTGGCGAAAGCGGATCCGAGAGTACATAGTCGACCGCGAGCGATACCGTGGACGCGCGCGAGGGTGGAGACAGCGGATTCGTCACCGTGCCCGCCGATGCCGGATAACCATGCAGTGCATTCGAAGAGGACGGGTCTGCGGCGAGATGATCGCCCAGGAACCGCATCAAATCGTGCTGCTGCAGGTCATTGGGTGGCGCATCAAACCCCGAGTCTGAGTGCGGCGTGGGCAGTCGCGCGTCGTCGTCGTAGGCCACGACGGCACGGCCAGCGAAAACCGGCAAACTGCCGTGCGGTGGGCGGTCCAGGTGCAGTTGCAGCGGTTTGCGGGTCGGCGCGCGCGAGTGCGGGTCGGTATCGCGCACGGACGAGACGGGGTGCGCGTACGCGGCAAAGTCGTGCGCGTGGTACGACCGCAACGTGCCCGGCGGCGGTTTGCTCGCGACAAACTCGGTCCAGTTGAGCGCTAAACATGTAGATGAGAGATGGTGGTTAGTCGCTGGTCACAATCCAGCATTCCTGGATCGGCAGGTCGATTGCCAAGTAACAGCATCACGAACTGGCCAAGTAATCGACGGTCGGCACTTCGGCCTCCAACTCGAGTGCTGTGAACCCGACCGCCGGCGCCCGCCGCGACAACCCGCGCTTCTTTGCGCTGGCCCCGTTACGGCGCGGTACTGACGCAGCGGACGTGGGTTCGGCGGTTGCGGTGACGGGTGTGGTGGGCCCCGCTTCGCGGGCCTGCAGCTGTTGCTGCAGAAACTCGGCCGCGTCGCCCGACTCTGCGGCCGCGGACGTAACACCCGCAGTCGTTCCCGACCCGGGTCCACCCTCTGCCGCATCGGCAGCGCCAGCAGCAGCAGGGGCGTTCGTCGACGACGACTCGGCGTCGGCTGAGCCCGTACTCGCCGCGAGCTTGGTGAGCGCACGCGCTGCGCGCCCCTGGCGCGTCACGCGCGTACTCGGTGCCGGTTCCGGTGCGGAGCCCGGCACAGTGGTCGTCGATGACGTGGAGGAGCTCGTCATGAGCGAGGACGGTTTCGCGGCCGCCGTAGTACTCGAGGCGGCCAGGCGCGGGCGCTTTGTCGCGGCGATCGTCTCGGAGATGGATGCGGCGGCAGCGGCCGCGGCCATGCGTGCGCTCGACCGTTTCCGCATGCTCATATTTTATAGTGCGCGGGCTGATTGGGGACGGAATCGCAGTTGTTTGGCGCTGATGTCGGTCTTGATCGTCGTCGCGGTCCCTTGTGCACGTTCCACCTCCATGAACCGGACAGGAGCAAGGCTTTCGACGGCGCGGGACGGGCTCAGAGTGAGACCGGCGCGTAGGTAGGGGTGGACGGGGAGCAGCGGCGCGAGGAATGAAATTCAAGCGCCTGCAAATGGTTGGAGGACTGCGCGCGAGAGAGAAAGAAGAGAGAGAAGCGACTCAGGGGCTCTCGATGTGAACGCCGCCCACCAGCAGCGGCAATCGACTTGCTTCAACGTCCTTGAGCCGTCATCATTCGTCTCCATCGTTCCCCGCTCCGATCGCGCTCGTAAGCGACGGTTCTGCACGGTTCCCCTTGTCAACCTGGCGGGCTCGCGACCTGGAGGCTTCTCCCCGCGGTCGCCGAGATCTGGGCTCCCTGTACCCTGGCGCCGCCGATTGCCGCGCTGACGGCATGGTCCCCCCTTCGGCGCGCCGTCTGATGGTTACCACTTGATGCCTGTGGTGTAGCAGCGCTCTATGCATGGCGGGCGCGCCTCCCTTGGCCAGCGTCGCTGTTCTGGCCAGGAGGAGCGCGTCTTTCTGGAGATTCTCAAAGAGGACGACTCTGTAACCAGCTTGCACCGCCGTGGAAACGACCAATCCACCAACGCGACTTTCTTACCACGCAACAACGAAATACTACAAGCAACTCGTGTCCGCTCATGAAAACGACGCGGGCAACACTAATATCAAACCTCGCGACCTGAATCTCGACAGCTCACGCGTGGAACAGCGACTCGGCTTCACGGACGACCTCCAACGGCACCGCAGCAAACACGCGCGGCACGACCGTCACCTCCACCCCTTCCCCCTCAATCCGCGGCGTACACTCGAGCGCGGCCAGCAACTCGACAATCGCCGGCGGCGCCGTATACAGGAGCCCGGCCACCGCATAAAACAGACTCTCCCCGACCGTCCTCTCCATCGGCCGGACCCCCGCGCCCAACACGGTCGTTGCCCATTCCTCGGGCGCCGTCGTGGCCACATGCGCGAGCGCCCCGACCAATTCGACCGCCCATTCCTCGTCGGACCCGTCAGCGTCCCAGAGCACGGTCGTCCCGCGCTGTGCCTCGAGAAAACGCAGGCGCGCGATATTGAAAGCGACGGCGAGCGCGAGGTGGACCGTGTCGGGTTCGGATTCGTGCAGGAGGCCGCCGACGACCATGGCTGTGAGTGCCGTGCGGCACGCGGACCGCGTGCGTAGCCACGCGTCGCCGCTGGATACATGACTTGTCACGTTGATGAGCACGCGGAGAGCGCTGGGGAGGAAGGCGACGTGCGTGTGCATCGATTGCGAAATATGGTGCTTGAGACTTGCGAGCAGTTCTATTCGAAGGACAGCGTGAGTGATCGACGGGCGTGATTTGGGGCCGATCGGTGCGAGTTTTCGCGACGTACCCAACCTCACCTTCGGCGCGTACGTCTCCTGCACGACAAACGGGTTCAGCGCGTCGAGCGCAGTGCTTACGGCCTCAATATCCTCGCTCTAAGACCCAACCACGCTCCCGTGAGCCTCGAGTCCAGCGCTTTACCAAAATTCGCATGACATACCTTGAGAATCCGCTTCAGACGCGGAAGCTCGCGCTCGTCCAATTCCTTGCTCCCTTCTCCACCGATCCACTGCAACGGCGTCTCGAATTCGCGCTTAAACGCCGGCATCGCGGGCGCCGCGACCGTCGGCTCGACACGCGTCTCCTGCGCGCCTGCGGCCCCCAGTGGAGCCGGCGTGACGCCCGGCACGGCCACGGGCATCGGGAACTGGTTGACCGGCTGGTGCGGCGACGAAAAGAACGCGTCGATCATGGGCCGCATCGCCTGTCCAAACGGGCTGGTCAGAAAACGCGTCGATTTGTCAGTATTCGCGACCACCAAATCTCGCAATCCAAATAGCGTGGTCGCGTACGTTTCCAGGAAATCGCGCGGCAGAGCCAAGATATGGTCCGGGATTCCGCGACCGACGAGGAACTGGCAAAGCTGGTTGGTGAACGTGTTGCAGTTGTGCTCAAGCAAATGGTACTTGTCGGCCGTGTACTGTGGGCGGATATCACGCAGGTACTCGTCGAACAGGTCGCGCGGGATCTCGGTCGTGCCCATGTCGATGGTTTGCACGGGGCGGCCGTAGTGGTGGATGCCCTGTACGTGCGGATCGGGTCAGCGTCAGTGACGCGTCGGATACGAGAATGGGCCGTCGTTTGTACGGATCGCGACGTACCGGCGTCGTGCAGTAGATGCCCTGGCCGAAATACCATTCGCGGTCGTAGACGAGGACCGACGTGTGCCTGGAATATATTTGCGCTCACGGTGATCACTTTCTGAACATTTGCCGACGCGAACTCTGCTCGGCCTACGCGCAAACCGTCAATATTGTACCAGATTGCGTCGATTTGGCGGCCAGTCAGACCCATGGAAATCATCCGGGCCATGCCCTGCGACAGGTCATAGACTAGGAGGCGAACGGAGTGCATGGCGGTGATCGCGGTCGTCGGGGCCTGCAGAGCGTTGCGGGCTGCGTGCTGCACAAATGTATTGTCGTGCTCGTGGGCTCACGAAGAGGACGGGATTGCAGCGAGTTGGTTTGGTGGGTGGGCAATTTTGGAGAAGGGATAATGCGCGCCGTTCTTAACACGGGCGTGTCCAGGCGCCTCGAACCGTCGAACCGTTGCCAAACCGCCAGCGAGCGAGCGAGCGACCAGGGGATCGAAGCGCTTGGCGAACCGCGCCGGCGCTCGCATCGAACCCGTCGAACCCGGTCGTCGAACCGTGCTGAATCTCGGCCAGCCAACGGGCCACGGCGCGCGTGTGTTGTCGCTGGTCCGACCCCACAGCCAAGACAAAGTGTCCACGTCAACGCTGAACACTTGGCTGACCAACTGTGCTGACGTTCTCCACGCGTACGCCAAGCGTTGATGCCCGTATGATCCGCATCCCGGCCCGCGCGTGCATTTCACTCAAAGTCGGAATCCGACACAACCACCACGTCCTCGGCCGCTGCCGGCGCGTCCTGACGCGCCGCACCCGTCCGAGCGCGCTTGGCCGGTCGGGCTCCTCCTCCCCTCGCCGCCTTGGGCGCTGCACGCCGCCCACGCTTCCCACTCGCCCCAGCCGGCGTCTCCGTCGCGTCCGGTGCGCCTTCCCACGCGACGTAGTGTGGGACGTATACGGCGTGCGGCAAAGTGGCAACCCCACCCGCACCCGTATCCGCCAGCGCACGCGCCCCGACCGGCGCGGGCACAACATACCCGATCGCCGCGTACGGTGTGACGTGAAACTCCTCGCGCACGAGCGGTGGGTCACCGTACAGCATCGCCGCGAGCGCGCGGTCCGCGAGCGTCGCGCTGGGCACCGCCGTCTGTGCACGTACGGCCGCGGGCAGCGCGAGGACGGGTTTTCCGCGCGCCTTGGTCGCGGCGGTCACGAGTTTCAGGAACGTCCACCGCGGCGCTGCCGCCGGCGCGGTCGTGGGGGCCGGGTCGTCGTCATCGTCCTCGTCGTCGTCGCTCCCGGCTGCGGCGCGCGCGCGCTTGACGGGCGCCGGGGGTGGAACTGCGGCCATGTGTAGCAACCGCCGCGTGGCGCCGGTCGCGTCGACGGCAAGAACTTGCCGCGTGCACAGGTCGCAGATCCCGCACGGGTCGGTCGAGTCGGCGTTCGACGGCAGGTCGTCGTCGGCAGTGGTGTTGGCGCTGCTGATCACGCCGCCGCCGCTCGGGCACGCGGCCGTTTCAAAGTACCGCGTGAGCCAGACCTGCCGGCACACTGTCACGTCATCGTCGTCGTCGCCCTGCGCGCGCGCCGTGAGCATCGCGTACTGCGCGACCGCGTAGACCGCCTGCAGCCCATCCAATCCGCGGCCATCCGCAATCTGCGCGGCGGCCAGCCGGCCAAAATCCGCGGGCCGCGCCAGCAACAAACAATCCGCCCTCTCCCCATCGCGCCCGGCGCGTCCGGCCTCCTGGTACAGCGCATCAACCGACCGCGGCGGCGAATGGTGCACGACGTACCGGACCGCCGGCTCATCAATCCCCATCCCAAACGCGGTCGTGGCCACCACTATATCCACGCGCCCATTCGTCGCGCCATGTGTACGGGCCCACTGCGTGTGCACCCACGCGCGGCGGTTGGCGGGCAAATCCGCGTGGTAGGCCGCGGCACGGACGCCCTTTTTCGAGAGAGCCGCAGCGACCGCCTCTGTATCCTTGCGCGAGAGACAGTACACGATCCCCTGCGCCCCCGGCCACGTGTTTTGGATCCAGTCGGCGACGAGGGTCACGGCCGCGTCGGCGTCGGCCGGTTTCGGCGCGACTTGCCAGCGCAAATTCGCGCGCCGCAATGGCGCGGCACAGACGACGGGCGCGTGCAGGCGCAGAATCGCCGCGACCGACGTGCGTACGCGCGGCCCGCACGTCGCCGAGAGCGCGACGATCGGGACCCCCTGCGCGCCCGCTGGGAACAGCGCGCGTAGCATCCCGCCCATTTTGCGGTAGTCGGGTCGGAAGTCGTGGCCGTAGTGCGAGCAGCAGTGGCATTCGTCGACGACAATGCGCGCGAGGGCGCGGCCGCCGCCGGCGAGCGGGTGCGCGTAGACGGACTCGAGCAGCGCAAGGAACCGTTTGGCCTGCACAATTTTTTCGGGGGTCACGTAGAGCAGCGCGACGCGGCCAGACCGAACGCGTTTTTCGATTTCCCGCGCGTCGGCGGGGGGTGTGGTTGATGTGAGCGACGCGACGAAGGTCGTACGCTGGTTCGCGGCAGCCAGCCGCGCGTGCAGGTTGCGGATCTGATCGGTGATGAGAGCGACCAGTGGGGACACGACGAGGGTTAGGGGCAGCCGGTCGGATTCGGCGGGCAGCGGGTCGGCGAATACGGGCGCGAGCGCGGGCAGCTGGTAGATGAGTGACTTGCCAGCGCCCGTGGGCAGGATCACGAGCGTGTCGCGCCCGCTGAGCGACGCGTTCATGGCCGCGCGCTGGCCCGGACGCCAGGATTCGACGGTCGGCCAGAGCGCCTCGGCGGCCGCGTGCAGCGTCGTGGCCCACGGGAAGTCGTCGTGGTCGTACGCATCAGCCGACGGCAGGGTCGGCTCGACCATTTCAATTTCGTCGTCGCCATTCTCATGGTCGCCAAATTCGCCAAATACATCGTGGTCGTCAGCAGCACCGCTGTCACCTCCACCAACGTCCGGCCCGACAGGTGTCGGCAAAGCACGGCTCATCGTCTCAATCGCGGCCAACAGCGCGTCGTCAGCCGGGCCGTGGCCATCATGAAACCGCTCGAGTTGCACCTCGACGTCGTGAAGCGCTCGCTGCAGGAGGGCCTTTGCGGCCACTAGCCGCGCTCGGCGGTCTTGCTCCATGTTGATCTCGTCGTTTGCAGCAGCAACAGCAGTCCACCTGGCAGTTGCTAAGCGGGCGGAGGCCGGAGAGGATTGAACACATGAACACCCAGAGCAAGATCGTCAGTCATAACGATTAAGACCACGACAAAACAAGGCCTGAGCTGACGCAAAACGACTTTCAACCACTTCAAGAGCAGCAAATTTGTGAAACATCCCGAGCGAGGTGGGATTCGAACCCACGATCTTGTCCTCCGGAGGGACACACCTTAGCCGCTAGGCCACACGCCCTTAAAGCCTTCACTCATTTGCCAAGTCAAGGTAGCTAAAAGTGATTGGGGCAGGAGGTGGCTTTCGGCGGCTGTTGCCTGACACCACCTGCTGCATTTGACCAGTCGCAATTTCCCATTCCCAAGCAGCCTGATCGCGGAGCCACGCACGTGCACAAAGCTAAACGCCCTGTTAAGCTGAGAGACACTGTCACCCAACGCCAACCTCGTCTGGCAGACATTAAGCCCTCCAGCATGCCGCGCGCGTCGCGCGCGCTGCCAGACAACGCAGATAATGCGCAGGGACGGCGTCGCGTCAAGGGACCGCGCTGGTCGCCGTGCGGTGGTGCTGGCGACGCGCTGCCAAGGAAGAAGGGCGCGTCTCACTAGTGCGCGAGAGGAGAGTGAGCCTTGCTCTCATTCGTCCACCCCGCAGGCCGGACGGTCGGCGGTCAACCTTGAAAACCACGCCTCCAAGCGCGCGCCAGACCAGCGCCACGGCCGACCGCCGGACGGCGTGGTTGTGGTTGTAAAGTTAAGTCAAGATCGCGTCCCTGTCGGCGTTGCGAATCGGACCCGCCTGAAGTACAAGTCATCGTCGCATCCTGGTGAGAGTTCACGGAGGCCGACGCCGACCTTTTACAGCTCGTTCTTTCCAGCTCGTCCTTGACCTGCACCTCTAAAATTTTGATTGATACCACCACCAGCAACTTGCACGCGAGTCCCAGCAGTTGCGAACCCTCCGTCCCGACGCGCGCAGCAAGGGGGACCATGATCAAGTACCTGCAACAGCGTCCAGACTGCCTCGCAACGTTGCAATCGACTCTCGACGCTGCCGCCCTGGCGCCCTTCGTTCGCGCTGCACGCAAGACCGCTCAAGCGTGAGCAGAAGCAGCAGCACCACCAGCACGCGCACCCGAATTCCCGTCCTTGTCGACGTGGCAGGATTTGCTCGAGGTGTGTTGGAGCGAAGCGAATTCGGTCGCCGGGGCCGCGACGCGCGGCCATTTGGCCGCTGCAGCCGCGGACACGCTGCGTTGCCGCGGCCGACCACGGTGATGCAGCGGGGGACCGCCAACCGGCAGCGGCCGATGCGCTGCGCGCCCGCCCAGTGGGCCACGCGAGCGCCGGCCGCGCGTGCGTTCTCTGTCACGGACGAACGCCGACTGATTTGTCTGTGGTCGTCTTGTGCACGCTTGTGTGTGTGTAGGCTCGACGAGTCGACGGGTGATCACGACAAGTCGACGACGAATACAACGGCGAGCTCTTCCAAAATGGCCGACAGCCACCCGCCGCCGCACGACCCGCACCATCTCGGCGCCCCGCCGCTGCACTACTCCAGCTCGCGCCGCCCCTCTGGTGCGAGTCTCCCCACGATGCCGCCAACGCCCGCGACCCCGTCGTCCTACGCGTCCTGGACGTCGAGCCCGTCGGACGCCATGCACCACCACCTGCCGCACCTTCCCTCCTCCTCTGCTGCCGTACAACCATGGACGGGCAGTACGCTGCCCGGCACCGCGCCGCACGACGCGAACGACGGCCTGCAGAGCCCGCCGCAAATGCCGCAAACGCCACGCCCGAGTCTGCGCACGCGGTGCATGCCCGTGATCCGGTGCCCGCGGCCGTTCCGGATCGCGCGACTGTGTCGCGCGCCACCGGCGTCGCCGAGGTCTCCAACGTACCGGTCGGTGCCGCGACCCGAGGGTGGGCTGGTCGTCGTGAGCAGTGCCGCGAGCTCAGGTGTGCGGAAACCGTCGTCGGCGCTCGCGACGGCGCCGGTCGTCTATGGCGCGGCGTACGGGGCGGGTCCGCCTCCCGCGGATTGCGGTCGTCATGACGGAGATGCCGGCGCGGCCACGTCCGACGACCACGATGACGATGACGACGACGACGACGACGCCCTGTCCGACACCGAGGCGCTCCTGCACCCTTCTGGCCGTCGCCGCGCCGCATTCGGTGGCGCCTCGCCCACCCCCGGTCCCGGCGCCGCCCCATCCGCGAACCCCGCGGCGACCCGCGCGGCCAAGGCGCTGCACCGGCGGTCTCGGTCATGGACGAGCAACCACGAGTCTCTGACGGCCGTCAATCGCAATGGCACGGCCAACGCGAGTTCCGAGCAGCTCCTCAGCGACCACTGGCTGCAGGACCACCGGCTCAATGCTCTCGCCGGTGCCACGCCGCCGCCTCCATCGTCGCTCCTGTCGCATGCGACGCCGTCGGACCTCGACTTGCCGTCGTCCATGGCGGGGACCACGGGCGCGGCTGACGCGTCGGTCGCGTCCATGTCCCTGCTCGACCGGCAACAAGCAGTAGTGCCCTCGCCGCGCCAGCGCGCCGGTTCGCACCGGTCGCTCGCTCCCTCGACCGCGCCGTCGCGCGGCCCCGCCGTCTCCTCTGCCGGGGGCGTCGCGCCCACATTCGACGCGGCGACCGCCCCACCGCGCAAGGCCTCGCTCGCATCCGCCGCGTCGGTCGGCGCGCTTTTCGCAACCCCGCACGCGCCACAAATCCGCCCGCGCAGTCCGTCGTCAGCGCGGTACACGTCGGACACGGAGCCCGGCGCGCTCGAGCTCGCGATTGCCGCCGAGGACGAGGATGACGATGACGACGAGAATGTCAATCGGTATAGTGTTCCGACCGGGTCGCTCATGACGGTCACGGACGTGGAACCGCTCGGGTTTGGGCCGAGTGCGGCGCACGAGTCTCCCGTCCACCCGTGGGCGCACCGGGTCTCGGACCCGCGACCGTCGCCCGTACGCAGCGGTGTTGCGTCCGGATCGTGGACATCCCTCCCGGCAACAACGACGGTCATGGACCCGCCGGCCGTCGCGTCGGCGTCGTCAATGTCGCTGCCGGATACGGTGCACGCGGCCACCCCCGGGTCGGCGCGTGCGGGCCCGCCCGTCGCTGCCCCGCGCCGCGCTCTGCGCCACGCGCCCTCGGCCGCCGGGTCGGCACGCACCGTCGCGCCGAGTCTGCCGCACGTGTCCCCCGCCGATGTGCCGCGGATTATCGTACACGTCGAGCCGAACCTCGAACTCGGCGCGCTCGGCGCCGTGCTTGCCGGCAAATACAAGCCCAAGTGGAAAGTGATCCAGGCTTTCGCGCAGGCATTGTTCGAAGGGCTCGGGTGCTCGTGGACGGCCATCATGCGCGTGCAGCCGCTCCTGCGCGCGACGGGCATGTCCCCACAGCACTTGATGGTCATGGCGCTGTACATTCGCCGGTACTTGCACGCGCGCGCCGCAGGGACCGCACCGCCGCCGGCGGCCCCGCCGCGGTCGCGTGTGGTCCATGTCCAGGGTGAAGACCCGCCGCTGGCGATGTTGCGGAAAGGGTCGGCCACGTCATCGGTCTCGCGCACGTCGTCGCGGACCCGGCGCATGCTCGAGCGGTTCTCGCTCGGCGGCGGGTCCGTGCGCGGGTCGGCGCCCACGTCGCCGGCCATCTCGACCAATGCGCGGTCCCTGACAATCGGGTCTCCCGCAGCCGCCTCGTCGTCGGTCGCGGCCGACGAGTCGATGGGCCTGTGGGACGTGGTCGTGCGCGACGAGCGCATTCGCGCCGGCGGGATCTGGGATGATGGGGATGACCAGGAGGACGGGCCAGATCCGGCACTGGACCCGGCGACGGGCGTGATTTCCGTGACGCGCGACGAATTGCTCGCACGCGGCCAGGCGCGGCTCCTGTGTGTCGCCGCGCTCCTCTCGTGCAAGATCATGTCGGACAACTGTTTCACGGCGCAGGCGATTGCCGGGATCGCGCCACGCGAGTCCGTCCGCGGAACCGCTGATCTTGTGGGGTTCGAAGTGCACGTTGTCACGGGCGTCCAGTTTGATTTGGCCGTACGCCGCGACGAGCTCGCGCAGCTCACGCGCGACTTCCGCGACACGTTGTCGGAACAAATGGTGCATCGCCGCCGGCCGTCGTCGCTTATGGGGCCGCAGGGCGCCACAATGTCCCCGCGGACCGAGGCGGCGCTCGTGGACGATGGCAGTATCATGTCGGCGTTTGGCGTGTGCGATGCGCTGCTCGATCTACTCGTCAAGACGGCCGCCGTCGCGGGGGAGCCGGGCGAGGATATCAGTAATGCCGCGTTCATTGTGCAGCCGCCACCGCCCGCGCCTGTCGCGACTGCTCCGGCTGCGAACGGGTACCAGACCAGCGTGCCGCGGTCGGTCGCGCCGCCGGCCGAGCCGCACGTCCCGGCGCTGCACCCGCTCCGCAGCCACCCGACCGAATCGAGTCTGGCGATCGCGCCGCCGTCCGGTTCCGCCACCGCCGCGCACCACCACGTCGCCGCCCCAGCGTCGGGCGTGCCCAGCACCGCCGCCGCGACCGCCGCGACGGGAAGTACCCCGCGATACCCGGGCAAGGACGCGTCGCTGCTCGCCGACATGCTGCGCGCTCAGCTCTCGACGACCACGCCTGCACCGGCCAACCACCATCCTCACCCGCAGCACCATGCACATGCGTTCTCGACGGCCGCAACCGCCGGGAACACGCCCGTTGTCGGGTCCGCACCGACACTGCAAGTGCACACGCCGCCGCTCGCGCACGCGCCGTCGTCGCGGCCCAGCACTCCGTCACATGCCGTCCGCACCGCTGGGACGGCGCCGTCGATGGCAACGCAGCTCGTGACCCCGGTCACGCAGCCGCGCGGGCCACGCACGGACCTCGCGATCCCGTCGCTTACTCAAGTAAGGGCCGGGTCGTCGGCATCCGGGAGCAGTCTCGGCGGGAGTAACTCCACGCTCGACCGACCGGGTTCCTCATCCATGAGTTTGCTCGCGGCTGCTGCCGCAGCCGCCGCCGCCGCGACAAGTGTGCACCGGCACGATCCCGCCGTGCTTGATTCGGTGGCCGCGGCCGCAGCAGCAGCGACGGGCCCCGCGCACTCGGCGCTTGCGTCGATCTTGTCATTGGCCGACGCGGTCGAGGCGTCGCCGCTGATGCGCGCGCCGGTGGCGGTGGTTCCGAATGTAGGAGAGAGGTCTGCGGCGAGTTCGCGCGTCGGGAGTGCGGGCCCGGCGTCGCCCGCAACGACGGGCGGTGGGCCCGTGAGTGCGCGCACGCAGTTGCAGGACTTGTTGCAGGAACATGATGCGTGGATGCAGGCGCATCGGGTCCCGGGGAGGCCGGATTCGGCGGTGGGTGGGGTGTATCCGGCGGCGCGTGGGTTGGAGTAGATCGGCAGGGTGTAGATGGATGGAGAGGATGTGGAATTGGTTTTGTATTTCCGTTTTCGTTTTTGTCTGGCATTGGTTGCGACCAAGTGAATGTTTTGTATTCTGGATTGGTGGATGTGTTGGTGTTATGCCCGGTATCTCGCAGCTGATCATCCTTTTACCCCGCCATGATTTCTTTTTCGCTTTCCGCGATGCAGATGCAGGGTGCTTGTTCCAATTCGCAGTGTCGGTGTGGGTGTCGTTTTGGAGTGAGGGGTGGAACAAATAGACGGAATGAGTGTTTATTAGCCGGCTTTTGGTGCGTTCGACTCTCAATGGCGATCATTACGGCAGGCACGTGCCTTGATCACAGCAAGCTTGATCTCCTTGCCAACACTTTACCCAGCTCGAATTGGCGACGGCGACCACAGCGACCAGAGCGCACAAGGCCGCTCCTAACTGGCCGCACTGTGACCGCGACGCACCGGCCGCGCTGATCCTCGACGAGCGCCCCCGCCCAATCCCAACCAGCCGCCGGATCGATCCACCCCACTACCGACCACCATGGCCGCCAGCACGACCGCTTCGGTCGGCACGCTGCTGCGCAACTCGAAGCTGGCCCAATTCGACCGGCACCTGCCGCAAGTCTACACCTCCGTCAACGGTCAATGGGGCGCCGTCAAGGCGCGGATCCCCGCCCGGATGCCGGCGACCTACCTGACGTTCCGCGCGCTCGACACCAAGTTCCAGGTCCCCGACATGCGCAACGCCGACGGCAAGGTCCAGACCGTGCGCCGGCTCAAGGAACAGCTGCCGTACGTCGTCCCCTCGTCGTACGCGGCTTTCACTGCGCAGGACGCGCCCGGCGCCGCGCCCGTGACCAACCTGGCCGACCTGCCGCGCGCTGAACTGCGCGAATTGATCGCGTCGCTGCCGACAGGCCATATCAAGAACCCGGCCGAGTGGCACAAGCCGCTGCGTGTGGATAACACGCCGCTGCGCAACATGCGCTCCACCGCGGCCCCCGGATCGTCGCACGCGCCCGCTGGGCCCGTCTACACGGTGCACGACACGACGTCGGCCGCGCGCGATGCCGCGGCCGCACTCGGGTCGTCGGTCGCGGCCCAAGCCGCGGCGACGGGCGATGTCCCGCAAGTGCACGGGCGCATGCTCGCGCAGTACCGCAGCAAGCACGCGGTCGGTGTGGCCGGTATCGTCGGTGAAGTCGAGGGCCATTCGCGCCCGTCCAAGGTGCTGACCAAGTTTGAAGTCGACGAGGCGACCTGGGACCGTCGCGCGCGCCCGATCTTGAAGTTGCGCGAAATTCGGAGCTCGTTGGCGCCGACGGGCAAGGCTCGCACGTCACGGCTCACGGCCGAGTCGCGCGCGCAGCAGCGGTTTGGCGCCAACGGGAACCGCACGCCGATTGCGATTGAAGGGATTCGGTCCTTGATCCAGGGCACGGCCTTGCATAACAAGGGGCGCACCGCCGCGGCGGCCGCGGCTGCGGCGGCGACGGGGGGTGGCGCCGTGTCGGGGTATACCGGGCCGCGGCCGTACGTGCGTTACGACCGCAATGCACGGAGTAGCGCCGGGGAGCAGCGGCCGGCGTCGCCGGCGCCCGCGGAGTCTTCGGATTCGTCGTCGTCGTCGTCGTCGTCGTCATGAGCGCGGATTGGATAGGCTTGTTGTTGTTCATGGTTTCCGCTAGTCTGGTCATCAGATATATATTATCGTGCATCGTTTTTGTTGAGCGTTTCCTTCTTTTGCTCATCCTCTGTTTCGCTCAGCCCGATTGCGCTCGCCCGGACACCAAGCCGAGCGCCGTGTCCGCGGCCATCAACGCTCCCTCTCTTCTGCCGCAGCGTCCCCGCGACCCCACCGCCATCATGGACGCTGCACCACCGCCTGCACCCGCACCAGCAGCGCTCGCGCAAGCGCCGCCATCGCGCCGCGCGCGCACCACGACCATGCCCGACGTGCCCGTCGCCGCGCTCCTGCGGCTCGCCACGTCGGCATCGCATCCCTCGTCCACCACCAATTCGCCGCCATCGCCCTCCTCGTCCGGCGGCACCTCCACGCGGTCGCTGCACGCCATGGTCGCGCGCGCGCTCGCCGCCGTCGTCTCCCCGCGCCCGCCGAGCCCGCCGTCCTCGCTCCGCCGCGGACGCACCACATCCCGCCGCCCGGCCGTCGCACGGACCAAGCGCCGCGGCGACCCGGACGCGCGGCCGGCGTCGCGCCGACGACGGACGCACATGGAGCCCGCACTGACTCGGTCAAGCGCTACTATCGTATTCCGACTACTGAATGTCCATGAATGGACATAGCATAGATTGATGGTGTGTGGCCGCGGACGCGTGGCTAGCGCCACCTCGAACCACCTCGAGCTGCCGCATTACTGTAAGGAAGAAGTAATCAGTATATATCTTTTGTTAAGTGACTATGCGAGTGGGTGTTTAAGTCACTTTATAAATATTATGGTAATCATTGTACA
>GG745347.1:371146-424212 GCA_000151295.1 Allomyces macrogynus ATCC 38327 | reverse complement strand
GGTGCTCTCGAACCGCGTCTCGGCACGGAGGAACGGTTACCCGTCGCCGCCGACCGCGTGCGCACTATCTCCAGCAGCACCACCTACGGCGTCGCGACCATAGCGTCAACCACCACCACTCGCCGGCCCGCGCACGGCATTCCGCAACGCCCGCGGTCCTCGCGCGTGCCGCCGCGCACGGGCATGTGGGCAAACGCGTCGGCCCAGCCCACTCGCCCGAGGGCCTTGCGGCCGCGGCCAAGCGACGCGCGCGCGTGCGGCAGGCGATGGCGCGGCTCGCGCAGGATCTCGAAGGGGTGCATCTGGCGGACGAGGAGAGCGCGCCGCCGCCGCCATCGAGTGGGGCGGAGGGCGTGCAGTGGTAGACGCCGGACTTGGGCCGACGAGCTGAGAACGCGCGCGGTAATTCGGGCGAGAAAACGCGGCCGCCGGGCGCGCGCGGGATTTTTCGTTTTCGCCATCGTTTCCTTTGCCTGTCCATCGCGCGTGCTGCACTTGTTCTCTTCCTCCGTCTTCCCCCACAACAGACAACAGGCCATTTTTCCGTCATTCTGTAAATAGGACCATCATTCGCTTTGAGCCTGTCTGGCGCGCCCCTGGCGCGTCCTACGGTTCAGCGTTTGTGGGAGGTGGGTGCATGATGCCAGTGATGGCAACCGAAATCGGCGCCTAGTAACCGGTCACGCCACCACATCAAAACAACCACCGCATCAAAACCGCCGCCATTCCCCGCCGCCCATCTTTTCTCTTCAAGAAACCACAAGTGTGTATTTTTTCTCCGCTAGGGGACCGGTCGCAAGGCCGGCGTGATTTTCGCGGAAGTAAAGCGCACTGAGACCAACTCGCGCTGTAGAATACACTTGGCGTCGTCTCTGAAATGGCACGCCGAGCATGCAAACTGCGCACACGTTCTGCTTTTGCTGGCTTTATGGCACGGCTGGTTCGTTGCTTGTCTGTTTCGGCGATGGGGAAGAGGTGGGGAGGTGCACGTCGTTGATGGCCTGCAGGAGCGGTCTGATGCGCAGTCGATGCGTTGTGTCGTTGGTCCTGCTCATCCGACCCCCGATTGGTGAGCACGATCACACGCGATCCGCTTGACGGCTACGATCCCGACAATAAATACGAAATTCATTGACCTGGTGGGTGGGGTAACAAGACAAATCCAAAACATCAATGCCGTCCTTCAAGACAACCGCGTCCCCGTGGGACGCTCCCTGCACATCCTCTCGACACGCCCCCCTCCCTCATCACTCACCGCCGCGCTCCGTCGACGTCTCGCTCCGCGGGACCGTCGACCCCCGGCGCCGGTTCCGATCCGGGTCCATCCCGCGCGCGAGCCACCGCAACCCCTTGCCCAGCTCGATATCGACAGCAGACACCCTCGGCGACGCGGCGGCCTCGTCCTTGGCTGTGGCATCGACGCACCGCATCTTGTTCTCAAACACGCGGTAGACTTCCTCGGCCTTGGCGAGGACCTCTTGGCACGGCATGTTCTCCGACAACTCGTTGGTGAACTTTAAGATCACGTCAAACCCGCCGAGGTCGAGCAGTTGGTCGCGCACGAGTTCAAGCATGCCGAGCGCGACAAACAGCTGGTACTCGCCCGACGACACCTCGACGAGACAGGTTTCCCAAATGGCGAGCACGTCCGGGATCGAGAATTCGCGCTTGAACCAGATCAGGAGCCAGCGGAAGACTATGGACGGGGGGAGATGGAAGAGTGGTGAGCGATGGTGAAGCGTGGAAGAGAGGTGGGTAGGGAAACAACGAACCAAAGAACATGTTGAGCGCGTCGCACTGGCTCAGGTGCTTGAAGAGCGGGAAGTCGACAAACTGAATCATGCTGCGCAGCGTCGACAGCTGGTGGTGCATGGCCTGCTGGTTGAAGTGGAAGTTCGGGTGCTGTTTCGACCGTCGCGCGGTCAGTTTGCTGCTCGTCGCGAAATGTGGAACAGCAAAACGTACCAGCCGCTCCATCAACCCGACAAAGCACCAAAACGCGTCGGCCTCGTCGCCGTCCTGCAACATGAGCACAACCGAGCACAGGTCTGACATGCCCTGCACGTACCCGAGCTCGCCGCGGTCAATCTCGTTCAGGTACTGCACGTAGGTCATGAGCACGTGCGTCAGCTTGATCAGGTTGCGGTTGATGCGCTGCGTCGCTGGCGAATCGGTCTCGCCGCTTAGCAAAATCTCCTCCTCGAGCTGGTTGGTCATGGGCTCCTCGCCGTCATTCTCGGCAGTTGAGGACACGTCCTCGCGGCTCAGCGACTTGGGCGTCGTCGGCGCAAAGAATGGGTGATGCCGGTCGGTGCGCACGACGTCCTTGACGATCCGGCTGCGCCGGTCCTCCCACTCGTCCCAGACGGCCGCGGGGACCGTGTCTTGCGTGAGCGCCTGCCACGTCGACTGGAGTCGCTCAAACTCGGCGCTAGTGTGGAGAGTGAAAAGGGTCACCCGATCGTCGTCTTGGCTGGGATTCGGGAGCAAGAACGCACCGCTTCTTGGCCACGATCGCCTCCTGCTCGTCCTGCGTCGAACCCCACGGCAGGTACCCGAGCAGAAACTTCCATACTTGCGGCCGCACGTCCGGATCGATCCCCTATCGTCGCTCCACGTTAGCCAGCTGCTCGAGACACGCACCGAGCGACACCACCAAATGTACGGACCCCGTAGTAGATGCGCAGCTTGATTTCGTCAATCACGTCGGTGATGCTGGGCACGTCGTCGCCCTCCGAATCGGTGCCGTCGCTCCCACTACCCTCGGTCTCGCCGGGCGGGTCCAGCGGAATCGACTGCTTGAAGTTGGACGTCAGGTACTGCACCCAGAGCGCGGCGGTGAGCGTGTACTTTGGGTCGCGCTTGCCTCGGGCTTGGGCAGCGACAGCTCGTTCTACATCAATCCCAACGCGCCAAGTCGGTCAGTTGCTCGCAGAAGCGAGAGAACACACGAGCACGCACCGACAAAATCTCAAAATCGCCAATGCCGTCGTCTCCTCGCCGTCGGACAGACGTCAAGCGTCTCGGTCGCAGCCTGCCCGTGCGGTCCGACCCCGGACCCGATCACGCGGTACTGGAGCCATTGCGCGAGGTAGAGCGAGGCCCCGGCACTTCGGCAGCATTCTCGAGTGCCGACCGTGTGGTCGCCGACGGTACGTGGCGGCCAGCATCTGGACGTCGCGCGGGAGAACGGGCAGCAGCTGTCGTCTGAGTCGGGTGCTCGAGGACACCGGCTATCCGTTCAATGTTTCAGATCAGATCAGCGGTCTCCCGAGCGACTGCAGGAAGAGCAGCAAGAGCGTACACGCCGTCTCGCGCGACGCGCGCGTCACGCGCGAGAATCTCTCGAGAATCGTCCAGCCCATTTCGCGCACGTGGTGGCTGACTTCCGGGTCGATGCGCTCGAGCAAGTCGGAGGCCGCCTCGAGCACGTTTGGGTGCGGCACGCGCGCGCGCGACGGGCTCGGTGGAGGCAGCGGTGACGCCGCGCGTGATGACGGGACGGAGCCGGCAGTCGCGAGCGCAGGTGACGCCGCGCCGGAGCTTGCTGCGCGCGGGTCCGAGGTGGCCGTGGTGATGGTGATCGCGGCCAGAGCGGGTTCGAGCGGCGCCGCGGGGTCGGGCGACGCGGCGGCGGCGGCAGAGGTGGTGGCGGTGTCGTCCTGCGCGGGCGCGTTGGCCGGGTGCTCGTCGGCGGACATGGTGCGGGTGGTTGCTGGTGGTGGTGGTGGTGGCTGGGGAAGGTCTCGAGGAGATTAAATGTCGCGTCGACTCGGCTGAAGAGGCCGCCGCGCGGCCAAGGCGACGCGCACGACGGCGCGAACGGCCGCACACGTCAAGCGAAAAAGCAGACGGCGACACTCGTGGCCGCGCCAAGAACTGCGACCGCGACACTCCATCCCGCGTCGTTCGATCTTCGAATCCGACGCTGAGCATCTCGCTGAATTTGACCTCTGTTCGATTTGCTCGGCTCTCGCGACCAAGTCTGCTCACACCTGTCGCACAAGACGCGCTCATCATGAACCATCTTGTCGACGACGACATCGGCCCACTTCACACGATTGAACGCCCGTCAACAGTTGATGCAGCAGCCGCCGGCCCGAGGCCGCGTCGAATCATGACCCTTGACGACTTGCCAGCAGACGTCTTGTGCTCGATTGTTGAGCAGCTGATTTTCTAGAGCAACTGCGATCGCAAGATGCCGAACCGCAACACTCTGATCATTGGATCCTCGGCGGCGGATCATATAGCCGCTTTGCGCTGCACTTGCGCTGCTCTCCGGCACGCTGCCGACTGCGTGGTGCAGTGGCATTTGGATCTTGAAGTCGCCGTGGAGCACATCATTCCCACGGACGATGCTCTTGACGATTCATTTTTGCGCTTGGTCGTGACACCTGTCTCGAACCTGGTCGATGACAGTTTTCTATCATGGCACCCGCTTCTCGAGGCCAACATTCCTGTCTCAGAGGCCGTGACGGGGGTGTATCAAGCACACGTCGCGGACATGCATGTGTTTCGGCTCGTTCTGTGCTGCCCAACACATATTCCTCCTGCTGTGGTCGCAAAAGCCGAATATGCTCGCTCCGTCTCGTTGAAACGACGCTTCTTTCGCGTGATGAACCCATTCCTCTTGAAGAATGCTTTCATGGTCTTGCACCAGTGCTCAAGAAAATGGCCGAGCATTTTCCACTTTTGACGCGACTTGATTTGGATGTGCAACTTTGTGCCAGCGTTTCCGCTGATGCTCTCGCAGTACTGGGCCCATCGCTTCGGATCCTGTCGTTGAGTCTCGTTTGTGAGAATCACAAACTTGACGCGGTGCCAATTAATCTGCCGCAATTGCGTAAATTGACGCTGGTTGCGGAGGACTCCCATGACCAGGCGGCGCTTGATGTGCTGTTCTTTTCAGTGCCGCGGTTGCAGATTCTCCGACTCCAGGCGCACACGATTTGTCCCGACTTTCTTGCCCACCACTTGGACCAGTTCAGCATGTCGCTCCGTCGTTTGGTCATGACTGGCGTTGGCCCGCATGCATCAAGCTATCTTAAGCCTGGATCGGACTTATTGCAACAGCCCCCTTTGGTGTGGCGTGAACTACGTTGGATCAAGGGCCCCGCAACAGTGCTGCCGTATCTGGCTTGCGGTGCAGATGCTGCTCATGATAGAGCTCACGGCACTCCGTTCCCAGTGCTGCAGTCCCTTGTGCTTTCTGACCGCGAATCTGACCCGTTGCCAATGCTGCAGGGCTCATTCGGGTCCCTGACCCAGGTTCAACTCCGATATGTCACGATTTCCAAGATCTTTCTCGCGTCTCTGGCGATTGCGGCGCCTGGATTGAGGCACGTTGTCGTGGAGTATTGTTTCCTGGATGATTCGCCGCATCATTAACAGTCCTGTCAACCCAACCGCTTCATTCCCATTGCATGCCCGATGCCAACCATGACGTTCCCTGCACTCGCCCACTTGTCAGTCGGCTTCCCTTGTTTGTTTGACGACTTGGCGATGGTTGCGGCCATGCCAGCACTCAAGGAACTGGCGCTGTTTATGGAGCCGATGGACCAGAACTGGGCGACAGCGTTTGTCACCACGATTCCTTGGCCGACTGTGACGAACATGATCATCAACCGCCGTGCCTTTAAAGGCTCCGATGAGCTGCTCCAGATTGATGCTGCTGTCTTGGACGCACTTCCGCACCTCACGGTTTTGACCCTCTTGAGCCCAATCAAGTGGTTGGACGAAACAGCGCCAACGCTGGTATTTGTGACGCACCTCACGACAAGCTTCAGGACGCTCGCTGCTTTCTCGCGCACGTCTCTTCCTCGACTCGTCCACCTAACTTTTAATGAGAAGGGCTATGCCGGCCATCAAGGTGACACGCTGCCTGCACTGCCCATGTTGCACACGATCCGCGCGCAATGTATTCCACCCTCCCTCATTGAGCAGCTCATGCGTGCACCACGGCTAACGCGCGTGCGCATTGCGCGCATCGATCCCGGAGCGGGCTCACCTCCACCGATTTTGCACCTCGAGTATCGCCAGGGCCACCAAATGTGGCGTGCGCTTCCCACCATGAGCGCAAAGCATCGGATCGCCGATATGCTCGTGATTGACGTTGCACACGTCGTGGATGCGGACGCTGCTGCCACCGAAATCGAGGCAGTCATCCGGTGGGCCGCGAAAGGCGCGCGAGAAGAAAAAGAGGCGGCGGCCAACAAGCGGCAGACGAAGGTGGGACAGTCGCGTACAGCCACGGCCGCGGCCGATGCTGGCAACAAGCGGCCTGCGTTTCCGGCCCTGGAGCATGGCCATGATCCATTGCTTGCTGTGAAATGTCACATTGCAGCAGGTGTGGGTGCAGAGTTTGTGGACCGTGTCAAGGGTATGTTTGCTGAGCTGCAAGAGCTGCGAGTGGAGGTGAAAGTTTTACTGTCCTGTTGAAATGAAGAGGACAGTGGTAATCGTGTATCGGTATTGCAAACATGCGCGTCGCAGCAATCGACTGTCACGACAATGACGTGAAGACGGTGCTCGCGGCGCTCAAGGATTGAATGCGTAAATGTGCTCTTGAATCATATCCGACGGCCACAGCCTGGATCAACCGAAAGCTGAATAAAATTTTGATCTCCATTTGACTTGACAGATTCGACTCCAGCGTGCACCTGCCGCACAAGAATTGCATATCATGGACCAACGCGCCAACAACAATAATGACCCGTTTCGCGCAAGTGAGCGTCCCACGGTCAGGTCGAGTCATGAACATTGTCGACCTTCCAAGCGATCGTCTTGTGCTTGATTTTGCAGCTGTTCTCATGCCATTTCTACCACAAAGTGCCGATCAATCGCGATACTCTAACCATTGGCTCCTTTGCAGTCGACGATATCGCCATGTTGCGCCGCGCCTGTGTTGCTTTCTGGCGCGCCGTCGACCGTGTGGTGCAATTGAATCCGAAACTGGACGTCACTGTGCAGGAGCGCGCCATTCACTCGGATAACCGCTTTGATGGGTCACTTCTGTATTGCTTGGTTGTCGGACCCTTCTCTGATGACGATATTCTGGCATGGGACCCGTTTCTGGAGGCCGACATTCGCTCCCTACGGGGGTAGGTCACGCGCACGTTGGTAATAGCTGATGTGCACGTGTTTCGGTTGGCATTATATATACTGTCCACCACAACTTCCACCTACTAAGGTCGCAATCGACCGTATTCGTTCGTTCGCTCAACCTTGCTGGATCGCTCAAAGCTATGTCCAGTGTCTTTTACGAAGGCCCTCTGCTCGAAGACTGCTTGCATGAGTTCATGAAGTGTATGGCCGAGTGTTTTCTTTATTTGACGCGGCTTGCCATGGACGTACCATTGCATGTTGGTGTATTGCTGATGCTTTCGCAGTTATGAGCCCAGCGCATCGATTGTTGTCATTGAATTTCCTCTGTGGACATCAACAATGTCACGTCGAGCCCATTGATATGCCGCATTTGCTCGTTGACGCTCGTGAATGAGATCGATGATCAGATCGCACTTGATACCCTGTTGATATTAGTGCCTTGATTGCAGTTTCTTCAGCTCCAGACGCACACCGTTCGCTCAAACTTGTTTGGCCACCACTTGAATCAGTACACCAAGTCCCTCCGTTCTCTTGTCATTCCTGCAGTCGCTCCGCATGAGCTGGTCGATCTTGAGCTCGCGGGCCTCTCAACGGATTGAGGGTCCTGCAATCGTACAGTCATTTCTGATTGGCGCAGAGGCGACACGTGATGGAGTTCATCCCACAGCTTTCCATGCGCTGCAGTCCTTGGTACTTCATGATCGAGGATTCGACTCACTACCAGTGCTGTTGGGCCGGTTCCTCCAACTGGTGGATGTTCAATTCGTGAACGTTACAGTGTCGCTTTTGTTCACCGACGTGGAGCTCTGCATTTGTTCGCTTCGTTGTCGCAGGCGCTGGCGCTTCCGAGTCACTGTATTGAGCATGGAATAGATGCTCTTGTTCTTTCCTGACGTGGTTCAGATCGCCACCTCGACCATTCTTGCTGCCTTTCGGCTACTTCCACATCACTAGTGACTCTTGACGTGGGGGCAGGGCTCTTGGAATGCCGTGTGAAGCGCGCAAGCGGCAACACCGATACAAAAAGTGGCTCGCCCTGACGCCCTCCAGTCTTTACGGGCAACACAGCACTGCCAGACCAAGCGACGCGCCCACAAGTACTCTCTTGCCGCCCACCCTCTCAGCGCTCTCCATCCTTGATCTCCCTGCGACCCGCTCGTTCCATTTCCGATCGTGCATTCGGTACGTGGCAGCACAATCAAGTTGCGCGCTGTCTCTCTCCGCCACCATGTTTCCCATTCTTGGTGGGCGGATCTATGACAATCTGTCCAGTGTCAACTTGAAGTCCTTTGCTCTGATCTTGCTTCACGTTTTCTTGGCCCAGTAGCCATGGCGAAAATCGTCATGGACGCCCGAGCGAGATCAGTGAGTATGGTTGCCGATTTGCAAGTCGATTTCGAGGCCCTGGGCCAGGCCACGACCATTGATGCTGTCAAGGCCGCCATTCCGAGCACAATCGCGCTGAAGTCAGATTTTGCCGACACGTTTGCCGCCCACGTTGCTGACTTCCAGGGCCAACACCCAGACCTTTGCATCGACAAGGTTCCCATCGTCGTCATTTACGGCGAGCAAAAGGTGGGCAAGTCGTCGCTTTTGAACGCGCTGTTCGACGTGGGCTTTGCCGCTGCCGACGATATCGACCGCACCACGTGCGGGATCGACATGGTGCTTTGCGCTGTGCACGACGGCGCGGCAAAGCATGCGCTGCTTGTTCTTGACGTTGAAGGGTACGGCAGCCTGGACCGCCACGACCAAATCATCAGCGCGATCCCAGCGACGCTGCCCGACGAGGCGCATGATGCCGCGCAAGATGCGCTGTCGCTGTACGCGACGCGGCTCACTGCCTTTGCCCTGGCGCTGGCCAATGCCGCCATGGCGGTGACCGTCACGTCTGGCGTCGATGCGAGCAAAGTGTTGAGCGGCAATGCGGGTCTCGCGGCAATTGCCAATGACAATATTCGCATCGACTGCTTTTGCATTCTCAACAAGTGTAGCCCGGGCGTAATGAAGAAGCAAGCGCGCACCAAGGACCTCATGCAGTCGCAGTTTGAAAAGTTTTTGCCGCGAAACATGCTTGTCCACACGCACCTCGTCCCGTTCATCGCAGACGAGGCCGATCGTGCGGCCGATGCTCACGTTGCTGAGCTCCGCGCTGCCATTTTCGAGTGCTTGGGTTTGCGCCATGGCAACATTGCGAGCCGGTTCTGTGCGCGTGTGCGCTCCATCAACCACGGCTTTGCAATGCAGTTGTCCGACTTGGCCAAGCAAATCAACGACCCCAGCAGTCTTGAGCGCGCTCAGTCGGTTCTCTTTCCGGGCGCCATGGAGGAGATGCTTCGCAACAAGTACCAGGACCAGTTTGGTGCCATTTGGGCTCACGTGCGAGAGGACGCGCCGCCCGTTCCGCGCAACATCGTGGACGAGTCGGCGAGCAAGGCCATTGCCGCATTCTCGGGCGGCAACCATGTCATGAAGCTGTTTTTCAAGGAGCTTGTCGTCAAGGACGCCGACAAAGTCAAGCTGCTTGTCGCTCCGTGCGACAGTGTTTGCGCGCAATGCAACCGGGCCATTTGTATCTGGCAGGCGGCGCATGGCCGAGTCGAAGACAGCAACGACGGCGATGCACAGCAGGGGGCCATTGTTCACGATTGCGGTAAATGCTGCACTGAGCAGTGTCGCGCATGCTCTGAGTCTTGCGTCGGAATTCGTGGCGAGGACGGAGAGGACCACCGATGTATGGCTCATGTCGAGGAGCGGCGCGGCTTGTGCCTCGGAACTTGCACTCATGTCTGCAGCCATCAGTGTGCTCTCAACGACGCGCACGAAATCTTGGACGACATTGCCGACCACGATTGCCGCCGCTGTTGCCTGTCGCAGTGCCGCGCGTGTGCTGCAAAGTGTGCTGGCGAGCGTGGCCCGCATGGAGACAATGAACACCGGTGCGAAAACCACGTCGATAGTATGCGCGGCGTGTGCAGTATCAAGTGCGTCAATTGTGACCGTTCGTGCACGCTCCAGGTCGCGCACGCTGCGCTCGATGGCTTGGACGAACATTATTGCGGCCAGTGTTGCTTGTCACAATGTCTCGCATGCCAACGGCAGTGCACGGGTGAGCATGAGAGCGACAGTCACCGCTGTGGACCTCTGCGCAGTGTTTGCCGCGACCTGTGCGCACGCTGTGGCATGCCATGCACGCTCAACGACGCGCATGCCGTATTGGACGGGCTGGAGGACCACGATTGCCGCCGTTGCTGCGCTTCCAAGTGCCGCGCTTGCCCAGCGCCATGCGTGAGTGTCCGTGGGAGGCACAGTGACAAGGACCACCGTTGCTCGCGCCACGCTCATGGAATGCGCAGCGAATGCCGCCAATTTTGCTCATCGTGCGGTCTGGCGCGGTGCTTTCTCGATGATGCGCATGCGATCCTGGACGGCGTCGAGGACCACGACTGCGGCCGATGCTGCGTGATGCTATGCCAAGCTTGTCCTGAGCCATGCGTGGGCGTGCGTGGCAGGCACAACAAGGTGGGCCATCGGTGCGCTGAGCACAAGATCCGTGGCATGTGTGATGGGATCTGCAAGCACTGCAGCAGCGCACCTTGCACTTTGAAGATCGCGCATGCTACGTTTGAGAATGTGGAAGTCCACGATTGCCGCCAATGCTGTCCATTGGCGACATGTCGCGCTTGCAAGTCGCCATGCGCGCGCGGGCGTGCTGAACACGGTGAAGACCATCGCTGTGAACGGCACAAGGTGCGTGGTGTGTGCCGCGCCATCTGCGCCAAGTGTGATGACCGCCAATGTTCTCTTGACGATGCACACGAGTTTTTTGATCAAGTCGTTGGCCACTACTGTGGGCGCGGCTGTGTGCCCAAGGCCGTCCATGTGGGCGTTCAATGTGACCATTGCAAAGTGTGCCCTGTTCCCGGCACGAGGTACAGGTGCACGGTCTGCAATGACTTCGACCTCTGCCAAAGATGCTTTGACCGCCACGAGTTGGTCGCCCACAATCCACAACACACCTTTTTCGCCCTTGCCAATTGGCAAGTCCACGCGTAGCGTCATTAAAGCAGAGCGAAAAGGAGAAATCCCGCTAGGATCAAGAGCGGCACAAAATGTATGAATGTCAGTTTCGGGAAAGCAAATTGAGTGCAATGATGGTTTCAGCATGTGGTCTGCGTCGCTGCACACGTGGCGCACAAGGCTGAAGCCAGAACGCGCTTGCAAGTCAACGTTTGCATTGATGCGCTGAGGATGTCAGTAACCAAAAAACCGTTGAAATCACGAAGCGTACTCGGCGCTTGCCGTTGCCGCTGCGCAAGACAAAGAAAGCACAACGGCCAAACCCAGAAGGGAAGACGTTTGATCTGCTGGAATCATGGTTGGTCGAGATTCTCTCCGAAGTGAAGTGTGAGTGTGGGGTTGTAGAGCACGAGCCATGGTCATGTTACAAAATACACTTTGTTACTGTCACGACTACATAGCTCTCAGGTTTCCGAACGATTGCTGCTGCTCGACCCACCCGTTGGCCCCGTGGCGCCGCTGCTGCTCGCTGCATCTCTGCTGGACGCTGATGGCTGCACGCGTCGCGCGCTCATCATTCGCAAAATATCCGCCTCCTGCCCCAAAATTGCGCGCGCACCCACCGCCGTAGCTGCCGCTGTCCCAAGCGACACGGTTGATGGCCTTGCCGGCGCCGCCGCAGGCGCTTGAACGGGCTCCGATACCGGCGGCGGACTGCCAGTAGCCCACGTCACCTCGTCCACCTTGCCGAGCTTACCCCCGGTGTGCGCGCGCATGGCCGCGACCGCATCCTCCTTGCGCGCCATTTGCACGACGGCCGTGCCAGTTTTCTTGCCTGGCTTGATGGGCGCGACGAGAAGTTGCTCGACGGCACCGTACGGCGTAAACATGGCACGTAGGGTCAAATCAGTGTGCTGCACGCGCGAGACGCGCCACTTGCACTTGAGCGTGCGGTGCGCAGGGTCGGTGGTGGGTGGAGAAGAGGCCGAGGAGGTGGACCGTACGACGTGGGCGGATGCGGCGGCACGGTGTGCGAGTTGCGCCGTGTGGTCGCGCAGTTTCTGTGCGTTCTCGGACCGCAAGCGCTCAATCTGCAGCGAAACGAAGGCCGCGTCGGTTAGAAGCACGTTGGGCTCGGTCATCCGCGACGACACAAGCAGAATCAACGAACCTCGGCCGAGCGATTCAGCTCGGTCTTGACGGTTTGCTTGCGCGCCAACTCGGCCGCGCGCTCGCGCGCTTCCAGATCTGTGCAACCATCGTCGTTAGCCTCGGATATGGCCCTGGACGCCGGGTCCAGCACAACGACGTACCCTCGCGCATCTGGCGCTTGGCCGCGTCCATCTTCTCGAACCGCGCGCGCTGCTCCTGCCGCTGCCGTACAATCGCATCGTACGCGGTCTTGGCTGCCTCGTTCGAGAGCAACTCATATGCCTGCTTGATTTGGTGGAACAGCGTCGCTGCATCGGGATTGTCGCGGTTCTTGTCTACGCAACGCATAAAACAGCGTCAGGTCATGTTGTTTTTGTGGTGCGATGGGGTTGAATGCGAACCTGGATGCAGCTCGAGTGATTTCTTGTAGTACGCCTTCTTGATGGCGCCTGGCTCGGCATCCAGCGTAATGTCGAGCAGCGCATAATAGTCGACCTGCACATCATAGTCCTTGAGCGGATTGCTGGCGTTGGAGCTCGACGCCATTTTGCAGCAAGTTGGCGGTTCGCGTGATGCTGTGCTGATGAGCGGCGGGTTGAACAGAGCAATCAGGCCCAAGCAATGAGGATGCTATGAGCTGACAGAAACCGACAGAAACTGCTGACCGAAATGCTCCCTCATTCGCCAAACCGACGTGGACAAAGTGCGCGATGAAAGAGTAACCTCACGGTCATATTTACAGGACATCCTGCGCCTCGCGGTGCCGCGTTACGCGGCGACCGTCACGGCCTTGCCCGTCTTCTTGATCGTCTCAAAGACCGTCTCGAGCGAGTGGTCCGTCTCGACAACCACCGTCTGCTTCTCGAGCGAAATGTCGAGGTTGTTGATGCCTAGACAGCGTGGTTGGCCTATCGATCAGCTTTGGGGCAAAAGAACGCGAACTGAACGGGCGGAAAGCGTACCGCCCAACCGCTTGAGCGCACGCTCGACGGCGCCCGAGCACCCGGTGCAGGTCATGGTGACGTTGAACGTGTAAGTCTACGTGAGCGAGCAGGTCATGTCAATTGATGCTCGCAAGCGCGTCACTGGTGTTGCCGGGTTGTGCTCAACGGCGTCGCGCTGGATGCCTCGGTGTCGCCTTGCATTCCTTGTCCAACATACGGCCATGGTGTTGGTGTTGGTGTCGGGTGCTGTGTGCGCAGTGTTGGGGAGAGAGCGCGGTGCAGACTGACTCGGAGGAGCACGCAGCAGTTCGAGAGCGGGTCGGTCGCGTCTTTGTCATGAACAACCCGGCGGCGCATTCACGGCTGCTTTCGCTTTCGCCACCGAGCTTCATCCCCGTTGGCTCCCTTCCGCGGGCTTGTTTGTTCTTGCATGTTCTGACCTGGCTCACGGCCGTTCTTGCTGATACATGCGCGATTGCAGGCCGACAAGCCGACAGCGACAAAGACAATCCGCTCCGAAAAGAATGCAATGAAATAGAAACGGCCAGGTAAACTACAAAGAGGCCTCACGACGAACACGAGCACTAAATCCAAAGCGTCACAAACGGCACCAACCAACGACCGAAAACAGCAAAACGACGACACGACCAACCCGTCCCCCGTTGGTGCAGGGGCTCTATCCTGCCCGCGGGGTCACACATCAAACCAAAGACGAAAAGACACAACACCCTCTCAGAAGAACCCGCGCTCCTTGAGCACCGACCGCTTATCCGCGGGCAGCGCATTCCAGATCGCCGTCTGCTTGTCCTGCGGCATCCCCGCGAGGAGCGTCTTGACGTCGGCGAGCGCGCGCTGCTGCAGCTGCTGGTCGTCGTCGAGCGTCCCCTGGTAGAGCACCTCGAGCAAGGCATCGACCGTATGCTCGAGCCGGGCGCCGACCGCCGGGTGCGCGCTCTCGACAAGATCCAGTAGGAACGTGGTCGTGACCACCGCCTCCTCCTCATCAAAGACAACGGGCATCGACATGACAAAGAAGGCCAGGGCCTCGTCGCGCTGATCGACGGGGAGGACGTCTGACCGCAAGATGCGCGCGAGCGCGGCCACGGCGTTCTCGGTCGCCACAACGTTGTCGTCGTCGCGGGCCTTGGGCGCACGCACCATCTCGACAAGACGCGGGACGGCGGCAAGGCACAGCGGGTGCACGGCGGGCCCGCCCTTGGTCGCGGCAATACCGACACCGTACGCAACCGACTGCCGGACCGACGGCAGCGGCGACGCGAGCAGCTGCACGATCCGCTCGCCAAAGACGCCCATGTAGGTCGCGAGCGCCGGGCCCGTGTACTCGGCGAGGTCGTCAAAGACCGACACGGCGAGAAGAATCAGATCCTCGTCCGACTCGTTGAGGAAGACGACGACCGAGTCCATGAGCTGGTCGACGAGGGGGAGGGCGTGCGTGCCGTAGACCTTGAGCAGCGTCTGGATCAGCTTGGCAACCTCGGTGATGACCATGTTCTCGAGCGCGGCCTCGTCCTCGATCGCTTCCTCCTGGTCCGGATCAAAGTCCTCGTCCTGACGCTGCTCCTCGCGCGCCTTGACGCGGTCGTAGTACTCCTTGAGCACCACGTTGAGCACGCGCATCAGCGTCGCCGCCTGCTGGTCGTTGAGCGCCTGCTCGCCGAGCAGCTGAATCACCTCGGTCAGCCCGGCAACGACATTGTAGGCCATTTCCACGTCGAGCTCCTGCGGCAGCAGCTTGGCAATCTTGTCAAACGCGACCGACCACAGCGGGAGCACCGCCGTCGGCTCATCCTGCGCGGCCGCCAAGACGGGCGGGATCGCGCGCATCGCCGCGTGCCGAACCCCGTCGTGGTAGTAGAAGAGCAGGTTCGGGATCAAGATTTCCATGACCTGCGGCACGTACGGCTTGAAACCGGTGCCCAAGTGGCGCGCGTAGCACATGACCATTTCGATGGCCGAGCACTTTTCGTCGAGCAGCGACGTGCGAATGCACAGCCGCTGGCCGTCAATCATGGCCTGCTGCCACCCGTCCTCGGGCGAGTAGTCCTCGTCCGAGTCGTCGACGTCGAGCAGCGCCACCTCGGGCTTGATCTGCGCGGCCGTGAGCAGCGGTGGCATGACAATCGGCAAGTACGGCACGAAATCGGCGGCAAGAACCGTGCACAGCCGTGCCCACGCGTGCATCAGGTACGAGACCTGCGGGTCGTCCGGGTCGGTCACCTCGTTCTGGATGCGCGCCAACGCCTCGAGGAACAGCTGCGCGTGGTTCTGGAAGACGGGCTTCTTGACGGCCATGGCGATCAGCGTCGCACACTCCATTGCCTTGCCGCGCAGAAGACGCAGTTCCTTGCTGTTGGGCGTCGACAGGATCTGCAGCAGCGCCGGCATGACAGCCGGGTAGTACTGGACGAACGCGTCCTCGGCCGCGTCGGCGACCGTGGCCATGGTCGTGATGGCCTGCTCCTGCAGGTAAATCTTGGGCGACGAGGCCAGCGTCACGAGCTTGCCGAACAGGGCCTCGAGGTAGGGCGCCAGGTCCGTGCGCTCGACCTCCTCGCAAAAGTTGACGAGAGCCGCGGCACCGTGTGCCTGCACGCGCGGGTTGGCGACGTCGTCCATGCACGCCATGAGCGCCGGAATCACGTGCTTGTGGAACTTCTTTTGCAGGCTGGGCGCAAAGTCGGTCGCCATTTGGCCAATGCAGTTACATGCCGCATGGCGCACGCGCGGATGCGGGTCCTGCGTGAAGGGCGTGACCATGTTGACGACCTTGCCGAGGTCCTTGTTAAGCACCTTGTGGCACCCTTCGCCAATCGCCGAAATGGCCATGAGCGCCGCGTGCCGCTGCTGCCACTCCTGTGCGGCCAGCATCTGCGGAATGATGCTGAAGGCGACGGGCGTCGTGACGACGGCACCGAGCTTACGCGCGATCCGGTCCATGGCCTGCTCGCCAATCACGTAGTCCTCGTCGTTCTCGTCCTCTTGCTCCTCGATCGAGCTCGCCGTGTGCCACGACTCGTCGTCCTCGAGCTGCGCCATCATGTTGAGGCAGATTGGGATCACCTTGGACGGGAAGTCGGGCGTGAGCTTGCGCACCATGGCGGGCGCCTCGTCGACGATCGTGAGCAGCAGTTCCAGGCACGAGTGCCGCGTCGTCGACTCGAGCTGGGCGTTACCAATGATCGACAGGGCAAAGCTCAGGATCTGAGGCAGGACGGGACGGAACAGCTTGGGCTGGTTGGCGGCCAGCTCAATCAGCGCCGTAAACGCCTCCGTCAGCCCCTCCTCGTTGCCCGCACCGAGCAGCGCCGGCAGGACGTTAAGCATCTGGACCATGAGCCCCGAAAACGACGCGGCCTTGGTGTCGGGGCCGGCCTCGATCAGGAAAAACACAGCCGCGTTGAGCGCCGTGATGCGCACGGCGAGCACCTCCGACTCGGCGAGACCCGACTCGAAGATGGGTCCGACCGTGACCATGTCGAGCACGTCGTTGGGCATGAGCAGCTTCGGGACCGACCCGAGGATGCGGAACGCCGACTCGCGGTACTCGGGCTCGGCTGCGCGCACGCACTGCAGGACAGCGGGCGTGAGCTCGGGCCACGCGACTAAAGTAAATCGATCGAGTGAGCGATAGTGGCGCAGCTCGCGCGCCAATGCTGCCGCCGACACAAGGTGGTGGGGCAGCAGAGAAGAGAAACGCTACCATTCTTGTTGAGCAGCGCCTTGGCCACCTCGGAAATGCAGTCGCACAGCTTTTTGCGCACGGTCACAACAGGCTCGGCAGCGAGCGCGCCCAGCAGCTCGGCCAAGCACCCGCGGCGCGTCGTTTCCTGGATCATGAAGAGTGCCGACGTGTGCGACTTGGTCCCGTCGGCCGCGGGCACGGAGACGGGCTGCAGCGCGAGGCGGCGGAACAGGACGGCGGCAAACGAGCGAAGCTGGATAGACGAGCACAAACCATTGATCAGATTCGGTTCCGACACGACCAATTCGAGCAAATATGACGAAAAACGCACCGGCACATCCGGGTTATTGCGCAGAATGTGGATCAGACCCGAGAGTGCCAGGTCGGGCTTCTTCTCGAGGTACTCCTTGCTGAGCACCTCCTCGGCGGCGGCGCGTTGCTCATTGTCGGTCGACGCGAGCGTGTGCAGCAGCGTCGTGAGGTGCGCGACGGTCTGCTCCATGTTTGGCGATAGCAATGAGGTCTGTTTCGGTCGAGCAGAAGGGATTCCCAAGCACACGTCAGCGCCGCGCGATGATCACAACGGGCGGCGGGCGGGTCGTCGGCGTCGCAAGTGCTCTGTCCGGTCGCAGTTGACGGCAGTAGCGGCGCGGGTCGAGTTGGTGGCAGGACACAGGACAGAGACCACGGACGACGATTTGCTCGACGCTGGCCAGCGACGCGACCACCCCGCCAAGTTGGGAGGCGTGTGTGCGGTGGGGAGGGTTGCGCGTGCACGTGCGAGCGCATGACCTGGTTGCCACGACCCACCTTGTTGCCACCACCACTCCGCCTCGCACTGCGAGACAATCGTGCATCAAGCACGCGCCTGGTCTTCATTTTCCGCTTCATTTGCGCCCGGCTTGCTTCCGCACTCATCCGGAGCTGTTCCGACACTCAGTCGCCGCACGCGCACCATTGTTCTCGACGAAATGGCCCCACAAATCACGATCTCGACGCACAGTGATCCCCTTTTGCTCGAGGCGCTGCTCCATCAGCCCTGGGCAACCTTGATTCGACGCTCCATGCTCGCCCACTCCCCTTATTCCAACCTCCAACTCAACCACGAGGACCCAATCTTCGAGCCCGCTGATCCGAGAGCAATTTGAACCGACTGGGCCCGCTGCCTGACGACCCACGACTTGTTGTGACCACGGCTTCCTGCTCCACCTACTCTCTCTCTCTCCACTCCACCCCGTCCGTCGACACAGCGCACCACGGCAGCAGCATCCACGATGACGGCCTCGTCGCCCATGTACCTGTACCTGTGCGGGGCCACGGCCGCCCTGTCGATGTACCATCTGGGCCACCATCTCGGGTGCGTACTTGCCCGCTCATCTCGACCCGCCCGCCCGCCGTTCGAATTCCGACACTGACCCTCATGTCCTGTCCACCAGCGAGCTCAACACGCTCCCGTGCGTCGACTCGACCCCGACCCAGTCCTACCCGACCTTCCTCGTCGCACCGACCTGCATCCCGATGTCGGCGCTCGAGTACTCGACGGCGAATGCCGTTTTGGCGCTCGGCGGTGCGCTCGGCGCGCTGTGGGCGGGCCGCGCGTGCGACAAGTACGGCCGCGTGCGCACGATGCAAGTGCTCAACATTCCGCTGCTGATCGCGTCGCTGATGATGGCGTTTGCGACCAATTTGCCGATGCTGATTATTGGGCGTTTGCTCGCCGGGCTCGGCACGGGCGGCGGGTCGACACTCGCCCCCATGTACATTTCGGAGATTGCACCAATTGCGAAGCGCGGGCTCTTGGGTACGGTTTTCGCTGAAGCAAACGGGTGGAGAAGTGAGATACTGACGCTGTGCTGAAATAGGCGTCTTCTCAGTCCTCGGCCTCGCAACGGGCCTGTTCGTGACCGCCCTCGTCTCATTCCTCTGGTCGGACCCGCAATATTGGCGTCTGACGATTCTCGTCGGCGCCTTCTTCTGCGTCCTGCAACTTGCACTGCTCCTGGTCGTTGTCGAGTCGCCCGTCTACCTGCGCGCACAGGGCCGCACTAGCGAAGCCGAGACGGTGATGCAGCGCATGGGCGCGCACGAGGAGTTGGCGGCGCTCGATTCGCCGCAGTCTGAAAGCAAGGAGTGCAAGGACGCGGCGTCGGGCAGCGGCGCGGCGGGCGCGACCGTGTCGCTCAGCGAGTTCTTGACGTCGCGTGCGCACCGCAAGTCGTTGTGGATCTTGGTGCTGTCGCACGCGACGCAGCAGTTGTCGGGGATCAACGTGTACGTATTTGTCGGGTCTTTGCGCACCTCACTTCGCGACGACTCACAACCATGCCCGTGCTGTTTAGTTACTTCTCGTTTGCCTTCTCGATCTTGACGCTGATCTTGCCGTCGGCCTACGCGGCGTCGCTCTTCCTCGTCATCTTCGACCTCTACTACGTGCTGCTCAACTTTGTCCCGGGCCTCTTGCTTGAGCGGTACGGCCGCCGCCCGCTAATTCTCGCGTCTATGTTCTGCATGGCCATCTGCGCCGCCGTCTTCACGCTCGCCGAAAAGCTCGGGCAGCCCTACGTCGCGCTCGTCGCGTTCATTCTCGCCGTGACCACCTTCGCGATCGGTCTCAGCTCGGTGCCGTTCATTTACACAGCCGAGGTCGTGGAACCCGCGGCGGTCGGTGTGGCCTCGCAGGTCGCGCTCGTCGCCAATAACTTGGGCAACTTCATTATCCTGTTTGCTTTCCCGCCGCTGCTGCGCCAGATCGGGTCGTATGTGTTTGTGATCTTGGCCGTGTATTTGCTGGTCATGGGCGCAATTGGCCTGCGCATCTTGCCGGAGACCAAGGGGAAGACCCCGGCGCAGGTCGTGGCCGAGCTGCGCAGCTCGTAGAGTAGACGTTGCGGTCGGGGTGGAGAGTAGAGGATGGAGGGAGGAAGGAAGGGAATCCATAGTCGCATCTATATATATTGCCGTAGACTCGTAATATCCTCGACCGGGTGGAGAATGGAGCGACGAAATGGCGCTTGCGGTCGTATCGCTTTCGATCCTCTGGCGTGCCCAACGCAGGTACCGACATCCAAAAGTGCGTCGCGTCGAGGTTGGTGTCGCGTCACGGTCCTGTCGACCCCTGACAGACCCACAGATGGTCACTTGCATTCCTCGTCCTTTGCGTCCACCTGTTCCGTTGGCACAAAACATCAGGTATATACTCCCCTTCCCCCACATCTCAAAACTGCATCCCGCCCGCATCCGCGCCATCACACTCTGGCGGGACCACCAGTTCCGCCTGCACGACATCCACAACTTTCGGAAACACCGCGCGTTCCTCCAACTCCCCCTGCGCCCAGGTCATGGCGCGCAACACCGCCGGCAATTTCGGGTCCGTCGCCTGACCCTGCGCGTGCAAGATGGCCGCGTTTGTCTCGGCGGCGACCTGGTGCCGGTGGGCGGGCGCGAGCAAGTCGGCGACGGGCGAGTTGGCGTCGGTAGCGTCGAACGCGAGCAGGGCGAGCGTGCGTTCGAGGTCCACGAGGAACGCCGGGTTCTCTTCGCCGCGTGGGGCCAGTTCGGATTGCGCAAAGTCGAGGGCCGCGGGGATGTCGCCTGCGCGGATGGTTTCGATCAGCCGTTGTTGTTGCAGGTGGAAGTAGAGCTGCGGGTTGGTGTCGAGGATCTACTCGAGGGGGATGGGGTGAGGGAAATGAGCAGCGCAGAGAGAGGACAGAGCGCGACCGTACTTCCGGGTCGAGGTCATTCAGCCGCTCCATGGCGTCGTCCACTTGGCCGTTATCAATTGCGGTGCGAATGGTCATGCGGTCGTGGATCGAGGCGAGGTCGACGGCGGGCGTGAGCCCCGTCTCGGCGCAGAATTGCTGCGCCGCGTCCATGTGGCCCTCAATGACGAGGTAGTTGAGCACGAGCTTGTTGAGGTCGCTGCAGCGCGGTGCGGCGGGTCAGTTTGGGCGCAACATCGAACACGGAGAACACAGCGCGGTGCGATGCGTACGCCATAGACACGTTGACACTGTCGAGCAGCGTGTCCCAGGCCAGACGCGAAATAACATCCTTGGGCGGTGGCGCGTTCTTGTCGCGAGCCGATGAGCTCTGTCCAAGCGGACGTCGTTTGTGGTCAGGGGGTGGAGTCGGGCAGGGCACGGACACGCGAACAAACGGTTGCTGACCATGATGGCGGTGGGTTGGGGGTCGATTTCGGTCCAGCGGGCGGAGACGAGGTTGCTGCTTGTGCTGCCCCGGGCGCAGGTGCGGGGTGGTGGTGCTGGCGGTTGTTGAAGACGGGGGCGGGCGTGAGCGATGGTCGCGTTGAAGCAGTCGCGACACGGCCCTGTCGGGCCTGATGTGTCTGGCAGCGTGCCGTGCCGCATGGCACGTGCTGCGTGCCTCCCGTCCTCGGTCCCTGCCAACACGCCAACGACACGCCGGGGCAGCCACCACCACCTTGCACCACACCCGACACCACTTCCCCACTCGCACTCGGCTGACCTCCACGACGGCGTGCAGCAAGAACCACGCCGCTTCCGACATACGCGCGGCCCGGCCGATACAAACGCATTCGTGCCCCCACCCGTCGCACCAGTCCTCGCCGCCCACGTCCTCGCTCCCTCTCCGCGCGCCCCCCATCTGGCCCCCCGCGCTCGCCCCGATCGCGCGCGTCTTCCCCCGCTCTCGCGCGCCGCGTAACCCGTTGCTGCTGCTGTGCTGCCCTGCCGCCCCCGCCAGCGACGCTACCCGCATTCTCTTCCACGCACGCGCCCGACCCCACGACGACGGCCAAATCACCGCTTGCCGTCCGTCCCGTGCTGACGTGCCCCCACCACCAACCGGATCGCACGTCAACCATGTCCGACTACTCGATCCCGGCCGAGCTGCCGCCCATTCTCAAGGAGCTGGCGCGCGAGGTGCTGCGCCAGCAGCCCGACGACGTTGTGCAGTTCTGCGCCGATTACTTCCACCGGCTGCTGGCCCAGCAGCGGCGCACGCTCATCGACCATGGTAATTACTTCTCATTGCGTTATTCAATGAATCGAGCGATGCGTGACACTGATCCACCACCTCCAATCCTAGCCGACGACGCCACCAAGTCGCAGCTCGCCGTGACCGCCGTGCGCATTCCGGGCGGCGCCGGCGCCAGCTCGTCGGGCGTTTCCGACCCGGCCTATGCGTCATCGACCGACGACGGGTTTGGCTCTGAGCTCGACGAGGACGAGGAAGAGGACGCCGACGAGTTTGATGACGCGCCCGTGATCCCGCCGCCCGTGATCAACCGCGGCCGCCGCACGTCCGTGTCGGCCGAGTCGATGGCCCCTACGGCGCACGACGCGCCCGCCGAAAAGGTGCTGATTCCCAAGACGCCCGAGCAACGCGCGCGGATCCAGGCGTCCATCGCGACCAACTTCCTGTTCCGCAACCTCGACGAGGACCAGTACACGGACGTGGTCGATGCAATGGCCGAGAAGAAGGTGGCCGCGGGCGAGGCCGTGATTCGGCAGGGCGGCGTCGGCGACTACTTCTACATTGTCGAAACGGGCACGCTCGACGTCTATGTTGCGCGCAACGGCGTCGAGGCCAAGGTGTTTGATTATGGGCCCGGCGGGTCGTTTGGCGAGCTGGCGCTCATGTACAATGCGCCGCGCGCGGCCACGGTCACGGCAACGTCCGACGCGGTGCTTTGGGCGCTCGACCGCGTCACGTTCCGCCGGATTCTCATGGACCATACGAGCCGCAAGCGGCGCATGTACGAGGCGTTTCTCGAGGAAGTGCCGCTGCTCAGCTCGCTCGAGCCGTACGAGCGGCACAAGATTGCCGATGCGCTCGAGTCAGTCACGTTCGAGGACGGCGAGACAGTCATCAAGCAGGGCGATATTGGCGACAATTTCTACCTGATCGAGGCGGGCGACGCCGAGGTCGTCAAGGTGGACGAGAACGGCGTCGAGCACCAGATGCGCCCTCTGCGCAAGGGCAACTACTTTGGCGAGCTCGCGCTCTTGTCGGACAAGCCGCGCGTCGCCACGATCAAGGCCAAGGGCAAGCTCAAGTGCGCGACGCTCGGCAAGAAGGCGTTCACGCGGCTGCTCGGGCCGTTGGCCGAGATTATGCAGCGGAATACGCAAAACTACGAGCGGTACCCGGGCGAAAAGTAAACACGCAGTTGCGCAAGGCCCAACCAGCCACCAGGTCGGCGCGCCGGCCGCCCGGGTGTGAGAGGGACCCGAAGGACGAGGAGGGGAGTGAGGAGGGGACGATGATTTGCTGCGTTTCCCGTGCTGTTATGATCTTGGATCGCGTCGCGCGCGGCCGTCGCCAACGGGGCGGCGCGCCGACGAAGACGACTGCTCTGCTCTGCGTGGCCAGTTGAAATTGAAATGATACACCATTTTCTTGCCCACTTTTCTTTCCGCTTTTGCCAGCAACCACGCGCGGCGGACGCGGCTGACCCGCAACGTCGCGCGCCGGGCTGGGTGGGAGCCAGTGGAGCTCAGGATGGGAGCGTCGGCGAACGCGTCTCGCGTTGCGTCTCCCAAGCCCTGCCACGTCCATCGCGTGGGCGTGACTGGCCACTGCGCCGCACCGACTCCGTCGCCGCCATGTCGCCGAGATGGCGATTAACGACGACGAATCCAGGCCGACACGCGCGCGACACAAGCACCACACTCGCTGCACTCGACAACGACCATCAACACCACGCCCGCGCCGCGCCGTTCCGCGCTCGATCGCCCGCCCCTACCAGGTCCACCAACCCGCCGCCAGCGATGGCGCACCCGTTCCCGGCGGCCATGCTCGCGCAGGTCGTGGCGCACGTGCTCACGCAATGCGGGTTCACGTCCTTTTCACAAGCGACCGTCCACGTGCTCGTCGACGTGCTCGAGCGGTACCTGGCCGCGGCCGGATCGCGCGCGGCCGCCGTCGCCGAACTGGCCGGCCGGTCACACGTGCAATTACTCGATACGGTCGTTGCGCTGCATGCGCTCGGCGAGGACGTGACGGCGTTGCACGAGTTTGTGCATGCGGGTTGGACGAAACCGCTCGCCAATTTGGACGTGGATTTGAGGTTGGAGAAGGTGCCGCAGTTGCCCGTGCCCATTGCGTCCACAGCGCAAGGGAGGGTAAAGGATATCGAGGAGCGCGAGATTGCAAGAGGTAAGTGCTTGTTGCGACGCGTTTTTGAGTGCTTGAGATCGGGGTGCTGATGAACTGTGATTGGGCCGTGTTTAGCGCAGGCGACGGGGTTCCCGCTGCACGTCTCGCACGATCTCCTGCGCGACTACTTCCAGATGCGCCCGTCGCTCGACGCCGTGCTCGTCGTCGACCCGACCCCCGCGCCGGTACCCGACAAGGAGACCGAGCTCGAGGCGCGCGCCGCCGCCGTCGCCGCTGAAACCGCTGACGAGCCGATGGCCGTTGACAGTCCCGCCGCCGCGACCATCGGTGAGGAGCATCCGGCAAGATCACCGCCGCTCGCGCCGACGTCGCCATCACTTGCATCGCCACCACCACCACCACCGCTACCGCTACCGTCGGTCCCGACCGCGCACTACGACGCGGCGCACTTCCCCGCGCACATCCCGACGCACTTGCCACCGTTCCCGGCCGCCGACGCCGCGCGGCACGACGACTTCCACCTGCCCTTCCCCGCGTCCGCGCTCCCACCGCCCCCACCACCCATCTCTTCCCAACCCCCCACCGTCTCACCCGAAAGGCAAAACCATCGCCCGTCGGGTACTGCCCAGACCGCGACCCCTACCGCGACCACGGCGCCCGACGCGCCGCCCGTCCTGCAGCACCTCGACCGTACCGCGATTCTCGCTTTGCACAGTAAGCCGATCCACGTCCCGAATCCGAAAACCGGGTCAATGGCCGCACCAGTCACGGCATCGGCGCCGGCGCCAAGGCCGAGCCCGAAACCCTCGGCGTACCTACGGAAGAGACAGGGGAAGGGCCAGGCGGCGGCGCTGCAGCGCGCGATGCGCGCAGCGGATCGTGCGAATGCGGTGGAGGTGGCGCCGCCGCTGACGGGGGGGACGGTGACGGATATGCCGGCGGCGGACGGCGCGGCGGCAGGGGCGGGAACGTCGGGCGAGCCGCCTGCAGCGACGACCGCGGCCGCGCCGCCACCGCCCACCCCATCCTCCGCGTCTTCACCCGCACCGCTCGTCGGCCCACGCACCGCGCCGACCCCCGCGATCGCCAGCGGAACAGCCGTCCTGAAACCGCTGCACCGGCGCGCCGTCGTGCTCGCGACCGCAGGCGACGCGCTGTTTGCGCCCGCGCACTCGACCGACCTGAACCCGCTGTTTCCGTCTCTTGCGGTCGTGCCTGCCGCCGCCGACGAGCACGGTGGGAAACGCGCGGCCGACGAGATTCGGTGCATGTGCGACCATGCAAGGAATGACGATGGCGGGTTTATGGTGGCCTGCGACGCATGCCATGTCTGGTTTCATGGGAAGTGCGTCGGGGTCGCTCTGGGGGTCCTCCAGGATGGGGATCAGTGGGTGTGTCCTCGCTGTACGCGCGCGGGGAGGGGGTTCAAGTAGGAATATAGGATGTGGAGTGTGGGCATTTGGATTGTGGGTCCGCGGGAGTGAGGGTCTCCATCAGGACTCGGCGGTCTCAAGCTGCCACTGGCCGTCGCCTTGGAATCAGCGCGGACATCATGGCGTCGCCTTGGGCGCAGACAGACTCTGACCAACGCCCAACTCCACGCAACAGGACACTCGTCCAGCGTGGATCCACTCGACGACGCGACAAGAGACGAGCCATGGTTGTTGCATATTCGCACAAAACAAGATCGCTTCAACGTGCAAAACCGAGATTCCCACTTTCTCCAGCACCGGCGCATCACTCTGGTGGCGGCGCTGGCGCCGGCTCTGCGCGCCGGTACTGGCTCAACAGCGCCTCGCGGCGGTCCGCCCACGCGAGCCCCGCATCCACGCCGGGCGCCGGACTCGGCGGCGGCCTCGGCGACCTCGTCCGTCCGGGCGACGACCGCACGAGCCCGGCTCCACCGTACACCCTCGTGGCTCCCGTATCCACGAGCACCGCGCTATCCCGTGCGACCAGCGGCGCGCGCGACTCCTGCCACGGGTCCACGTCGGGATCGTGGTCGTAGGTCCCGTAGAACGACCTCCCGATCGTCGGCGGTGAGAGCAGAGCAGTCGATGACCTCGCGAGATTGGTCCCGATCGTCGCGCGCGGTGTGGTGGGCGACGGCGGGAGCAGGTCGTGGTGCCAAGCGGTCGGCGGGGACGGCGCCTCGAGCGACGCGCGGTGCAGCGCGTTGTATTCGGAGAAGATGCGCACGTATTCGCGTGCGACGAGCCGTTGTCGTTTGAGCCGGTAAAAGGTGTAGAAGCCGCACGCGGCGATCGAGAGGACCAGGAGCAGAAACGAGGCGAAGATGATCGCAAAGAGCCGCGCTTGCGAGACTAGATGGCGCGGGCGGAGCGGGTGAGCGTTGCGGTCGCACGGTATCGGGGAAGACGACGGCGAGGACGGCGCACATACGGTAGCACTGGCCTGACATGTAGTTCCACTTTTCCGAGCACTCGAGCGCGCCCGTCGGTCCCCAGGCGTCGCCAAAGATGCAGAGGTTATCCTGGTGGAACAGAAGAACAATCGCCAGCCAGGTCAGCCTGAATGGATTTCGCGTGTGGAAGGGGGGCGCTATTCGTCGACCACCTCCGCCAAATCACGGCGCAACGAGGAAAACATACGTCGGCGCACCACCCGCATCGTTCGTCGCGCAAACACGAGAAACATGACGTGAGCGTGTAGCAATCTATCCATTTCGCGTCGTAGTGGACGAGGTCGTGGCGGTGCCGAGGTCAGGATCACAGGTCGGGCGGGGCAGGGCATGCACGGGATCATTGGTCGTCGGCCAGCCGGTCGTTCACAGACACACACCAGCGAGCGCGGGTTTTCCCGGGTCGGTGATGTTCGTCATAATTGCTGGGAGCGTCGGTGCGTTCACCGGATTGGTGGTCGGGCGCGGATCAGGCCGCGGGCTTGGAGGGGTCGGGCGGCAAGTCCGGTCGTCTTGTAGCAAGTCGCCGGTGGATTGGTCGCCGCTTGGCCGGCCGCAGTGGCCGTCGAGGCAGCGGCAGTTGTCGACAGGCGCGCAGCGCTGGAGAGCAGCTCCAACAAGTGTCCGAGTGGAGAATGAAGTCAGCGCGGTGGTGCGGACGCAGAACGACGAAGCTGCAAGCGAAACGAGCAAGACCCAGGCTGTTGTCCAATCACGCCAAATTCACGTGTTGCACGCAACATACTCGAAAATGTGGTGTCCAGACAAGAGTCTGTTGCGGCCGATTGTGGACACCTCTCGACTGCAAACAACGGCAAATACATGAATGAGCCGCAATGGGATTGAAGAAGCGCAGTGTGGACCTTCCCAGCTTGGTGACCCAATGAACTGGATATGAGCTGTGACCTCTGGAGTGGATTGGATCCTGCTGCAACTAACGTTAGAGGATATGATGCCCTCTAACTTGATTGTTGCACATCTGGTCACATTCGTGATCAATCCCGAAATTGCGCCTTTCAAGCATGATTTTGTTGGAGGTGAAGTCAATATTGGGCATGAATGTCAGGTCTCTCTGAATTGTTGATCTCCAGTGATTCTCACCTTGCAATTGACTTGCTGATCAGATTGTTTTTTTTGCCCAAGTATGGGCTGGCAATTGTTGATTCTGGTGCTGATGTCAACAGAAAGCGAGTGCTGCATCAGGGTCAGTGCCACCCACTTTCATTCTTGTGCAGGTTCATCACTGCTCCAACACAACCACCTGTCTATGACCAATGTGCTTGCTAACAAACCAGCAGCAAGTGTGCTTGATTAGGCCATGCGCCCAATCGTGTGGTTCCTGCAGTAACTGCATCTTGTCACACACACAGTGACATGGACTGCTTTTGGCATTGCTGCTGCTGAGGCAGTCCATGAGCCTTGGCAGATGACACAATATTTCTTGCTGAGCTGTGCTGCATCATGTTGCCCATGAGCCCAGACAGCTTGCTCACTGTCCTGGATAACCTCATTCATCTGTGCACCAATATCCCATACTTTGGTGTTGGGGATGCAGGACCATGCCACAGTCACAGCAGTTTCTCAAATATCCCCCAACAAAAGCAGTTGGCCCACTTGCACACTGCCAGTTCACCTGGGCGTCTTCATGCATGGGTGGCAGCAGAGTGAAAAAACGACCATCAGGCATCAACCTGGTTGAATCCCATCAGAATGCAGCAGTCAAAAGTGGTAGTGAAAAGGCAAGCTTGGAATACATGCTCATTTTCATGGCATGCAATTTGGACAAGTTTGCATTCTTGATACTGGGGGAACAACGTGATGTTGAAGACCAGTGGGTCGCCTCAAAACGTTCCAACGTCGTCTGTGACGTGATGGAACAATACTCATTGCCTGAGCTGTGAGGGCTGTCACCTGAGACAGCAAGGGACAATGTGTGTTGTCCAAGCCTGAGCCAACATGAGGGGTTCCCACCCAGTTTCACTGCAGCCAGAATGGGCGGCCGATCTTCCCGTCTTCCCACCCCGTCTTCGACAGGCACATCTGCTCTGTTTGGTGTCTCTCTCTGATCAGGGAGTGAGGATGCTGACAGGTTGGGGGTGAGGGGTTTGCACACCCTGACAGGACCCAGGCGATCAAGCCTGTTTTTTCATTTCATTTTCTCAGAACTGACGTTGCATCATATGTTTCATGTTCCTGAAATAGTGTCGATCGATCGAGCAATGGACAACGCGGCGCTTTCGGCGTTTTGATGGTGCGCATGGTGGTCCACTCTGGTAACCAGTCATGTGCTGGTGAGTGACCATGTCAACAGTTTCCCACCGCACGCGCCTTGACCTCATTCCGACCGACACTTCCTGCACAGCAGCGATTGCGATTGCCGACGACAATTGCCCGTGAAAGCTTCAACACCGCCATCATGAGCGATCTCCAAGAAGGCGAACTCGTGCTGCTCATGGACGACGAGGCTCTCGAGGAGGGCGAACTCGACGACTCGGCCATGGCAATGGACATGGATCCGCCCGCCGTCGACGCGCCACAACAGCGACTCGCGACCAAGACGGTGGAGACAGTGCAACACGATGTGACCATGGAGGACACGCCCGTCGCCGAATCGACTGCTGCAGCACCAACCAGCACCGCGAGCGACTCGGACAGCAGCGATGCCGACGATGAGGATAGCGACAGCGACAGCGACTCGGACATGTCCAGCAGCAGCGGCAGCAGCAGCGATAGCGATAGCGACGGTTCCGACATTGAAGACGACGACGAATTCCTCCGCAATCTCGCTGCCGTGTCCAAGAGCGCTGGGCTCGACGACGAGGATGACGGTGGGGCCGCGGCGGTGCGCACAGGACCGGCGACGCAAAACGAGATCAAGGTTCGGGGATTGCTCTCCACCCATGCACGCGCACCCGTGGCCGCAAACACTGACGTGCCGTTGTCATCCAGAAACCTGTGATTGAACCCGTCGACATCCCCATCAACGAGCACATGCACCTCGAGTACGCCGGCGTCGTGCAGGCTATTGTCGAGGACCAGGTTGTGGTTGCAGCGTCGCAGCCTGGGACCGTGCGCGTGCTCGACGACGGCACGGTCATGGTCTTCGAGGACCGGTCCGTGCTCGGTCGCATTTGGGAAACGTTTGGACCGGTTGCATCGCCGCTGCACTCGATTCGATTCGTGTCGCCTGTCGATATCGACCGCGAGCGGGTCGCGATCGGCAAGAAAGTCTACTTTATTCCGGATTACTCGGTGTGGGCGCTGACCGAGCAGCTTAAGAGCATGAAGGGGTCCGACGCGAGCAACATGTACGATGAGGAAGTGAACGAGGAGGACCTGGAGTTTTCCGACGACGAGAAGGAGATGGCACACCGCGCCGCGCTCAAGCAGTACGTTGCATTTTTTTTACCGCTGCTATCACTTGAGTCGTAAATCTGACTTTGCAATAGGGCACGTCGCGCGCGCCATGCCGCCAACGCCGGCGACGCGCCGCACCACGCGAACCAGTACGGCCAGGCGCCAAAGCGGCCACGACACGGCCCGCCGACGCGCAACTTTGGAGGCAACGGTCCATCTCTTCCCAACGCGGAGCCGTTCCGGTACCAACCGCTGGGCCGTGGCCGCGGATCGGTACCCCCTCCCGCCCCACCAGCTGCTACGGCTCCCGCAGGCGGCTCTCTGTCCATTTCGGCGCTGTTCGACCAGCACATTGGCGCGTCGACTGCCTCGCGCGACCCGTGGGCCGAACCGCCGCGGCAGCAGCAACAGCGCCCTTCGCATCCCCCGAGGCCGTCGGGTCCCAGCGCAGGCACGGAATTGCGCTCGTCGGCCCCCGCAGCTACTTCTGCTCCACCGACTCCGGCACCGAATTCCGTCCCCGTCGCATCACTCCAGTCGCCCGCGTACCAGCCGCCCGTTTTGCCGCAGCAGCCGCCAGTCCAGCAATCGCAGCAACCTCAACCGCAGCCGCAGCAGTCGCAGCAGCACTACCTCTACTCGATGAACGTGGCGCTGCCGGCCGGCATGCTGCCGAGCCACGTGGGCGGGTACATGTCGCAATTTGCGGGTGCACCGGCCGGGTTTGTCGCGCCGCAGCCGGCCATGCAGCCCGTGTATGTCGAGCCGCAAATGGCGCCGCAGCACGGCCAGGGTGCCGTTGCGCCGCCGGCACGCGCCGCTGTGGGCAGAGTCAAGGTGCTCGCGCCGGGCGTGTTGGGGGTCAAGTTTGAGCAGCGTGAGGAGGGGACTGAGTAATTGGAAGGTCGAGGCCGAGGTCGAGGTCGAGGTTGAGCGGGTTTGGGTGTGGGCGTGTTTCAATGTACAGTGGATATTTGGGGCATTTTGAGCGATGTCGCGGCGGTCACGATAAGCTGATTGGAGGATGTCGAGCTTGAAGCTGGCACTCGACGCGAGGGCGGCGACAAGACGAGCAGAAGCTGAGGGAAGGCGAGATAAGACGGCTAAAGGATGGACGATGGGCAGGAAATGTTCGACACTACGCGGTCACGTGTGAGATATTTTCATGGTATAGCTGTGAAGCAAGCGACGAAGACGAAGTCCGAAGAAGCTGGCACCACAATCCACGTCGTGAGCGACCCCAGCTCCCCGCTTCCTTCCCCACACTGCACCACTTGCTGCAACTGCGCGCACGCGGCCACCTCGACCGATCGCCGCCACAACACCCCGAGCGGCCCTGCCGCTGATCTCGGCCGCTTCCCTGAACCTCGCTATTAGCCCCTGATCGACGACGACACGAGCGGGCAAGCAAGCCGGACCATGTCGCCCGTGGTGTGACAATTGTGACGTGACGCTCTCCGACCAATCGCTTTCTCGCCACGACCCCATTTCGGCGCTCGTCGATCAATCACTCGCGGCCGGAATCGCGGCCCGCAGGCGATCCGGCGGGCACGACCACCGGCACCACCACCAGTACCACCAACCATGTCGGTTTACGCACGCCTAAGAAATGTGGTGGGCAGATTGCGCAGACGCCTCAGCGTCGCGCACAGCGGGTCCGCGTCGGACGCGGCTGTGCACCCGTCCGAGCGGCACATCTACGTGAACCTCCCGCTGCCCAACCACGCCGTCGACCATCACGGCGCGCCACTCGCGCACTACACGAGCAACGAGGTCGTCACGTCCAAGTACTCGCTGCTCTCGTTTATCCCGAAAAACTTCTTTGAGCAGTTTCGCCGACTTGCCAACCAGTTTTTCCTGCTCTTGATCATTTTGCAAACGTTCAAGGACTTTGAGACGGTCGACCCCATGGTTGCGGCGCTGCCGACCGTCATTATCGTGCTCGCGACCGCGCTTAAGGACGGGTTCGAGGACCTCAAGCGCCACAACACGGATAACCAGGTCAACAGCCGTTGCACGAACACGCTGCCGCGATGGAAGAACGTCAACTACGTCGACAAGAAGACGCAGAAGCGATGGGCACCCTTCTTTTGGTTGCGCGCCGCGCTCACCGGTCGGCAAAACTCGGTCGCCGTGCTCGTCACAGACCCTCAGCCGCGCCCGGTCCCGACCGACCCGACCGACGAGAATGCCGACGGCAGCGATACCGAGTCGCCCGACGATCCGGCGCGCGGGGCGACGCCGACTTCGATGACGGCCGTTGCACTCGACCCAAACGAACGCCGCCGCAGCGACGGCGACGGCAACGACGTCCGTCTGCCCGCTGGCCAATACGACCTGGACGACGACATTGTCAGCGACGGCGATGTGGACGATATGGGCGGCGCGGTCGAGGAGAGCTCGGACGACATTGAGCGCGGGCACGACTCGGACCCGGGGTCCGAGAGCGGCGACTTGTCGTCGGCATTGGGCTCAAACGCCGCGTCGATCGCGTACACGTCGCAGGAGCGCAACCGGCGGCTCGACGACGAGCCGTGGAAACCCGTTGCGTGGCGCGACTTGCGCGTCGGTGATTTCGTGCGGCTCAAGAACAACGACTTCATTCCGGCCGATGTCGCGATCCTGTCATCGTCGGAACCCGACGGGATATGCTACGTGGAGACCAAGAACCTCGACGGCGAGACGAACCTCAAGGTGCGCCGCGGGATCACCGAGACGGCGCACTTGGCCACGATCGATGATTGCCGCCGCGTGCAGCTGGTCGTCTCGGCCGAGGCGCCCAGCAATAACATGTTCACGTGCAACGGGTCGGTCGAGATTCGGTCGCTGGGTTACTTGACCGAGGACGGGTGCACGCCGCCGCCCGTGACCGTGCCGATCACGCTCAACGGCGTACTCCTGCGCGGGTGCATTTTGCGCAACACGGCGTGGGCGATTGGGATCGTCATGTACACGGGCAATGAGACCAAGCTGCAGCTCAACTCGGGCGACACGCCGAGCAAGCGCAGCATCATTGAGCGCAAAATGAACCCGCAGATCATGATCAACCTCGGCCTGATTGCCATAATTTGCGTCGCGTGCGCGATCGTCAACAGCATCTGGGCGCAGCAGTTTCGCGGCGACGTTCCGTTCTTGCCCGTTGACGACAAGGGATACAGCACGGCGTGGGGTGGGTTCATTGCGTTTTGGTACGTCGTTGCCAGCCAAGTTGTCGGGCGTGGCCCGCGTTGGGTGCAGGCGCTCACTTTTGATCATTTCCCTCCAGGTCATCGCTGATTGCGTTCCAGAACCTCGTCCCCATCTCGCTCTACTTGACCGTCGAGATTTGCAAGACGCTCCAGGTGCGCTTCACTCACTTCTCCACCCCGATGCGCACACGAGCCTGCATTGCTGACCGCTCGTCACTCTTCACCGATAGGCGTACTTCATTTATTCGGACATTCAAATGTACTACGACAAGGCCGACCTGCCGTGCGTGCCCAAGAGCTGGAACCTGTCGGACGATCTCGGCCAGATCGAGTACGTGTTCAGCGACAAGACGGGCACGCTCACGCAAAACGTCATGGTCTTCCGGCGATGCACGATCAATGGCGTCGTCTACGGCGCGCCCTTGCTCAAAAGCCCAATCACGGCCGGCGCAGGCCCGGGCCCGCAATTCCAGCTGCCCGACGACTACTCGCCGCGGTCGCGATACGCGTCTAAGTCTCCACAGTTCTACGACACGACGCTGCACGGAGACATGAACACAGAGGACTCGGAGCACGCGATCTTGATTCGCGAGTTTTGGCGGCTGCTTGGCATTTGCCACACGGTGCTCGTAAGCAAGCCCGAGCAGGACGCGCCCGCGGACCAGATTGTCTACAAGGCGCAGTCGCCCGACGAGGCAGCGCTCGTCGACACGGCGCGTGAGCTCGGGTTCGCGTTCATTGGCCGGCAAATGACCAACATATACCTCGACGTCGCGGGCGTTGAGGAGCAGTACACGCTGCTGGCCGTGCTTGAGTTCAACTCGACGCGCAAGCGCATGTCGATTGTCGCCCGGCGACCCGACGGCGCGATCGTGCTCTATACCAAGGGCGCCGATACGGTGATTTTCGAGCGGCTCTCGCCCGACACGCCCAAGCTACTCAAGGACGTGACGCTCGCGCACCTCGAGATCTTTGCCGAGGAGGGGTTGCGCACGCTGTGTCTCGCGTACCGCATTATTGAGCAAGACGAGTTTGATGCGTGGATCCAGACGTACAACACGGCGTGCACGGCACTCGACGACCGTGACGACAAGATTGATGCTGCGGCGGAACTGATTGAGCGTGACCTGGTCCTGCTCGGCGCGACGGCCATCGAGGACAAGTTGCAGGACAAGGTGCCCGAGTGCATCCAGATCTTGCGCGACGCCGGAATCAAGCTATGGGTCCTGACGGGCGACAAGATGGAAACGGCCATTGCGATTGGATTCTCTTGCAACCTTCTCAGCAAGGACCTGAACCTGATTGTCGTTCGTGGCGACGATCCGGGGTCGGTTATGAAGCAGATCTCCGGGGCCTACACGGCGTTCTTTGCGCCCAACTCGGACCCAATGGCTGCGGCTAAGACCAAGGCGCAGTTGCGCGGGTCCGACGAGCAGATCAACCCGAGCGACGTGCTCGATGCGGCCAAGGACCATGCCTTGATTATTGACGGCGCCGCGCTCAAGATCGCGCTCGACCCGGAGAATAAGCGCACGCTCCTGGACCTCGCGACCAAGTGCCGCGTCGTGATCACGTCGCGCGTGAGCCCGCTGCAAAAGGCGCAAGTCGTCTCGCTGGTCAAGGACGGGTGCAATGCTGTGACGTGTACGTTTTCCTCTGGTCAGGAGTCGTGACAGTTCGTCCTCTGACCACCATTTTATCTCTCACCCTTTTGTAGGTGCCATTGGCGACGGCGCAAACGACGTGTCGATGATCCAGGCTGCGCACATTGGCATCGGCATCGCGGGCGAGGAAGGGTTGCAGGCCGTCATGGCCAGCGACTACGCGATCGCCCAGTTCCAGTACCTGTCGCGACTGCTGCTCGTGCACGGCCGCTGGAGCTACCAGCGCATCTCTGAGCTCATCTACAATTACTTTTACAAAGACTTGATCTTTGTGCTCGTGATTTGGTGGTACCAGTTCTGCACGGGCTTCTCGACGCAAGGTACACAAACAGCGCACTTGAGCGCGGCGTCGATGTTCTGCTATTCTTTCCACGGAGCTCACTCTTCCCTTGTGTCCCGACTGGCTAGAACCGTACGAATTCTCGTACATGGTGCTCTACAACCTGTTCTTCACGAACTGGCCCGTCATGATCCTCGGCATCTTCGACCAGGACCTGCCCGACTACCTCGCGATCAAGGCGCCCAAACTCTACCAGTCTGGCATGTACCAGACGCTCTTCACGACCAAGCGGTTCTGGGCCTACATGTTCGAGGGTCTGTGGCAGTCGCTCGTGTGCTTTTTCGTGCCCTACGCCATCTACGCACCGGGCCAGGCGTCGCACTACGGCGGCACCGTCGCCGACCGGCTCGAAATGGGCACGACCATGGCCGCCGCGGCCATCACCTCGGCCAACTTGTTTGTCGCCATGAACACGCGCACGTTTACGTGGCTCAACCACGTGGCCAACTGGGCACTCAGTATCGGCGTGTTTTACGGGTACTTGCTCGCGTTTTGCGAGACCGAGGGCGCGAGCGTCTATGGCATGGGTCGGATCCTGTGGAGCTCGCCGGCGTTTTGGCTCGGTTTGCTGCTGTCCGTGTCGCTGTCGCTTCTGCCGCGATACGTTGCCACGTATTGGCAGCGCATGTATCACCCGACCGACCGCGACATTGCCGTCGAGTACCACAAGTTCGGGCTCGACTTGGCGCCGCTGTTGCCGGAACCGGTCGTTGTCCCGGAACCGATCACGCCGCCGTCGGCGCACCCGGACAAGCTTATGGTCAAGATCCCGTCGACGGGGAGCGGCAAGCTCAAGGGGTCCGGCGGGAGCGGCGGGAGCCACGGGACGGGCGGGATGCTCGAAGCGGTGCCGACGCCGGTGCTCGTCCAGTACGGCGCGCAGGAACTGCTCAAGTCGACGCAGGTCGCGACGTCTATCCCCAGTATGGGCGCATCTGGCGGCAGCGGTATGCAGCGATCACCACGGTCGCGCGTCTCGTCGCAGTCGGGGTCGAGCCGCAGCAGTTTTGGAGCTGGATCCGTGCATGCCAGCGGGGCCGGGAGCGATGGTCACGTCCGAACGAGCAGCGGGGCTGTCGCGAGCGGCCCACCTTCGCGGTCGTCGGCAGCCGTCCTCGCTTCGCCGCCGATGCGCCCGACACAGTCAGCGCTGATGTCGCCCGACGGCATGGCCAAACTCTCGTCGACCGCGACCATCGACTCGACGATGCGGATGACCGGCGCGAGCCCGCCCGCGAGCCCGACGCACGGCAAGCAGCAGTCGAGCCACATCACGCTCATGAAGTCCATGACCATGACGCGCAACCGCGGGTTCTCATTCTCGACCGATGAGTCAGGCGGGATGCGCAGCGTGCTCATGTGCGAGACCGGGTCGCGCAACCAGCTCGGGTACGCCGGCGGGTCGCCCGCGGTCTTGGCCATGCAGCGACCGAGACCACAGCCGACGCGCAAGGGCCACGCGCGGCACCACAGCACCGCATCCGACTGGGCACTCTACCGCGGCACTACCAGCCCTGGGCCTGAGTCGGCGCCGCCTGCGAGCAATTCCTCATACCGCCGCAAGTTCAATGCGCAGTTGCCGCCATTAGTCGCGGCGGAAATGGAGTCCGCGTCGAGTGCCGATTCGGGCGATGCTGCGGCGGTGGGTCTGCGCACGCGCGTGCCGCTCGCAGGGGGCAGCAGCAGTGGGTCCGCGTCCGGCGGCGCCGTGTCCATGTCGCCGCGCGGTCTGAGGGGTGCCGGGCGGCTGTCGCCCGAAGAGGGCACGCTCGTGTCGGGCAAAAAGATCAAGATGCGGCACAAGGGCAAGTCCAAGTCGACCGATTTGCGGCACCTCGGGCCGGACATGCTCATGCTCAAGCAGTACGGGCTCGAGCAGGATCACGCGACGGGTCGCGTCATTGGCGCTGTCGCACCGCCCAACTCGGCGTCAATGACGGGCGCGGCCACGGCGGTGGTCGGAATGTCTGCAGGGTCGCCGACGGTGCGCGGCGTGCCGCTCCTGGCCACGCCACCGCCCGGGCGAGGGTCGCCGACCAAGCAGGACCCAAGTGATGTGAGTGCGCAGCCCGGAACACCTCTCGGCAGCAGCAAAGCTGACGCGGCGGGGGTCGGGTCGAGTGGCTCGCTCACGCAGTCTGGCTCGCCCGTACGAGGCAAGGGCCGTGGGCATCGCCGCCAGGCAAGTCGATTGCGCAACGAGATCACTGAAGAGGAGCATAACGAGACCCAAACTGCACCACCGAGCGCTGCTGCTGACCAGCGCGACGCGCCGCCCGAAGTACAAGTGACAGTCATTCCGGCCACGCCAAGGACACAGTCCAATGCGGTTAGCCCAGCCAACGGTCCTTCACCCAACGGCTCGTTGGGTCGCAGGTCACCTCCAAGCAGGGCGTGGGAAGCGGAGAATGGGTCGTGAATGATGCGTGGGACTGGAGCACGACTGGACGGGAGATTGAGGAGGAGGGACCTGTTCGTAGGGATGTGGAAGAAGAAAGAGACTGGGACGGTTTTGACACACCATAAAGAAGCACCCTTTGGATTATTTCAACTACTTGCCAATGCAAAAATCACGGAAAACGACATCGAGCACCTCTTCCACGTCGACGGCACCCGTGATCGCTCCAACACATTGAGCTGCGCGACGCAGTTCCTCTGCCGCGAGAACAACGTCCTCCTCGGCCAAGAATCGGCCCAAATGATCCACGCACCGTACAAGATGACTGCGGTGCCGCTCATTCGTCAACGCCGGGCCATCTTGACGGCCGTAATGGTCAGCGAGCAACTTCTCGAGCATGCGAATGAACTGGTCGAGCCCCTGCTGGTTCTTGACCGAGACGGCCACGACGTGTGGCGTGAGCTGCTTGGCGTCGCGCACCCACTCGTCGAGCATCTCCGAACCCAACTCCAGCATATCCACTTTGTTGAGCACGACGACCGTCGCTTGGTCGAGCCACGGCTTGAGTGCTCTGAGCTGCGACCGTGGCCGCGTCACATCGACCACGGCAATCTTGAGATCCGTCTCCCCCTTTAGCCTCTCATGCGCAATCTCGATTCCGATGCGTTCAACCGGATCGTCGGCCGTGCGCAGGCCCGCTGTGTCGCCGAGTAGGACCGGGTACCCGCCAATGTCGACGAGCGACTCGACCACGTCACGCGTCGTGCCGGGAATGTCGGACACGATGGCGACGCGCCGGCGCGCGAGGTAGTTGAGCAGCGAAGACTTGCCGGAATTGACGGGCCCGAAAATGGTGGTGCGGATGCCGGAGCGTAGGATCTCGCCGCGGCGGCCATCATCGAGGTGAGTGTTGATCGCGGTGCGAAGTTGTTGGATACGGAATTGCGCTAGAGAGGAAACGTGTTGTTAGCGAGAAGAAGAGCGAGTTCGGGCAACGGAAAACGCAATCTACGCACTCGATTCCCAAACACCGTCCTCAAACTGTTCGTCCTCGCCAAAATCGATCATGGCCTCCATGTGACCCATGGACAAGACGATGATCGTACGCCATTCCTCGTACAGATTTCCGAGCTCCCCCTGCGCAGTGGTCATAAAAAAGGTCAATATAAACGTCGATGATTGGTTCGAAACGGTCCATAATTGTCTCTTCCGTACCTCGCTCTGCCGGAGCGCCTGCCTGCGCTGCGCATCAGTTTCGGCGTTGACCAAGTCCTTGATACCCTCCACCTCGGTCAGGTTCAGTTTGCCGTTCAAAAACGATCTCTTTGTGGGTCAGTCGCTAACATGGCGTGTTCGCTTTCATCCGAGAAATGCGTACCGCTGCACAAACTCGCCGCGCTCAGCCATGCGAAACCCACGTAGCTTGGCCAAAGCACCCAGGATGCTCTTGACGACAGCTGGCCCGCCGTGCGCGTGGAGTTCGACAATATCTTCGCCCGTGAAAGACCGTGGACCTGGTCGAATGTGCGTGAGTCAGGAGCATCTACATCCATACGGGTACGATCGGAATTCGCGCACCTGGAAATGACACGACCATGGCGCGGTCGAGCGGCTCTCTCGTCTTTGGGTCGCGCAAAGTCGCCACGACCATTTGACGCGGCGAAGGTGGACTTGGTCGGCTGGCGATTGCAGTCAAGACCTGGACGCAGTCGCACAGAGAATTTTGTCAATGCTTTGTGCCGAAATATGAACGGAGTTCATCGTGACCCTCTTCTACCTGTTGCGCATCTGGACCAGAGATACGAATCACAGCAACGCCTGCCTTGCCCTGCGCAGTCGCAACGGCAAAAATGGTATCGGCATGCTGGTGACCGACATGGTACAGTGAACGAGCATCGATGGCACGAGAGAGCTTGAGACACTGCAGTTTGCCGGTGGACTTGATTTCATGCTGAAGTGCTGATCGAATAAGATTGGTGATTGTCATGCTGGAACAATAAAAATGCGTCAAGTTGTTGCTGAGGATCGTTGCTTGAACTGGCCTAGGTAATAATATACATGGCCGCCAAACGCGCCAACTTTCAGTCATGACAATGAACAGAAACTGGCAGAGCCAATGCTCTATGCAGAAGTAGGGGGACGAACGCGTCTATGAGCGATCTTTGAGTAGCAATTGCAGGGCATGTTTGACTTCTGATCATACTGGGGTGGCGTCCATGTGGTCGGTCGTTGTGCTTGAAGGCAGGAGTGGTCCGAGTTGGCCGCCAAAATTAATTGGACAGCAAACGAGACCAGGCATCGTCAAATTGCTCTATCCAACTCACCGAAAAATATCATAACAGCAATACGAACTAATCGCTTCTGCCGTGGGAAGGAGTGCGTACCACCGTTATAAACTGCAAGCAGCCACGTGCTGACACTTGGTAAGGATTTTAACGGTGCAGCGTCAAGCATGTCGGTTCACCAAGAACTTCATCAGTCCATTGCATCAATCCACTTCATCCTTCATAAAGAGAATAAGAGCATTCAATCGGTCACTGAAGCTGCAGGCAGCAGCAGCAAAAATATTGGCTCTGCATTGTTGATTTACAAAAACCGTGGTTGGAAAATGTATTCAATGGCCAGTCTTTGCGTGGACGAGTCTTTTCGCTGATTGTTTCTTCACACAGCCAAGGATCTGAACCTGTTGCTAAGCTCGCGCAAGGGCTAACACCTCTCCATCAACGACAGCACGCCTTCCGGACTCGCGGACCTGACTCGTTTCCTGACACGACACTGCATCTTTCCCCAACCGATTCACTTCATTTCCATTTCCATTGCACGCAACAACGTGATAAATACTCCCCACTGCATCTACAACACCCATGCCTGTCCTTCCTCGACCTCCCTTCGTCGTTCCGTCTAACTACGTTCATCCCACCCATCCCCAAATCAAAAATCGAGCGGGTACCGCCACAAATACTCCTCCTCGTACTCATCCGCTTCCTTCCCCCTCCCCGCCGCACGAAACCACGCGACCTTGGCCACCACTTCCCTACGACACCCGCGGGCGCGCGTCAAAAACTCGCGCGCCGCTGGCAAATCCCTCGCGGCTCCACCGGTCCCCGCAATATGCATCGTCGCAAGCCGTGCATACGCACGACGGCACCCCGCTGCCCCCGTCCAATCGGCCCCCGCATCTGATACCACCGGATTCTCCGCCGCAAACTCGGCATACACCGCAGCACAATCATCACTCTCCTGTGAACACGGCACGTCCGGCTCCCTCTTCGGTCCCGGATCGAGCGTGACCGCATGCAAGAACGCTTTCCTCGCCTCGTCCACGTCGCCCGCATCATGCAAACAATCCGCGTGCCCGGCGACCGCGCGCGCATGCAACCTCGGCGTGCGGCGCGGATGCACGTCCGGGTCGTCGACCCACTCGAGCGCGAGCGCGTGCGCGTAATGGTTCGGCGGCCTTTGCGCGGTCCCGGCTGCGCGCGCACGCCGAATGCGAAGTAGGCGGCGTCGCCCGAGCCCGACGTGCGCGACGTCGACGCCTCGGGACAGGGCGCGCGCGTACAGGTCCGCGGCGCGCGCCGGGTCTTGCCGGACGTTGGATGTTTTGGACCCGTAGTAGAGAATTTCGGCCGCGTAGAATAAAGCGGCGGGTTCGGCCGTCGACGCGTGCATGAACAGTGTCAGCGCGGCCGCTGCATCACCCTGCCCGTGCCGGTAAAACGCGAGCGCGCGCGGCCAGGCGTCACCCGCGTCCGCGGCAGCGGGCATCGGCGGTGGTGGCGGGAGATCGAGCGCGAGCGCGCCGAGCGAGTCGAGCGGCTGGTCGGCGGGTGCGGCCGATGCGCGTCGGGACGACCGCGACGCGACGGATCCGCCGCCGGACGAGCCCGCGGACCGCGTCGAGAATGAGGTCACCGACATGGTGTGTCGCCGGTTCAGCGCGGCAGCGCCCGCGGCGTGCATGGCCGCAACTGCGGCGGACGGGACGGGGGCGGACGCGCCGCTGCCGGGTGCCGCGGGGGAGGTCGGGGACGAGACGTGCGGCGCGTTCCGTGGACGAACGGTGAGCGTGTTCGCGCGCAGGAGCGGTTGGCCGGGCGATGACGATCGCAGTGGGGCCATGGCGATCAGGACAGGTGATTTGCTTGGTGCGTGCATCGAGTGCGTCGATGCCGCCGACGAGTGGACGGGTGGAGGTGGGGCGTGGAACGCTGACATGGCGCGCGACAGACGTACGAAATACGTGTCGGCGTCGTGCGCAGCGTCGCGGTCAATATGCGCGAGATCCGTCAGCAACGGCGCAAACGGAGCTTCGGCCGCGTGCAAAACCGCGTGCGCCATTTGCGACGCGATCAGCGTCCACCCGCAGGACGCCGACGGAGACGAGGTGCCATTGGCAGTCGTCGGGTGCGTCACGGCGTGCGCAATGTAATCTGCAAGCGGGACCTTAAGTGTGCCATTGACCGCAACCATCCGTGCCCACCGCCTCGCCGCAGACCCACTCGTCGCCGGCGGATCCACGCCCGCCGAGTGCAGCGTCCACAATCCGCTTACGAGCCCTTTGACGACCGCCAGCCGCTCATCGTCCGGCGCCCCCCGCAGCGGATCCAACTCGCCCACGACCCACTCGCCCGCTTCGGCAACCACCGCCCACTGGCCCTGGACGAGCGTGACCCCGTGGACGAGCTGCACGTACGGGTGCGTCCCCGCGGCCATGGCGAGCGCGACATGTCGCACCATTTCCGGTTCAATCCGCATCGATGGCGCCGGCGCCACGGGCACGACGGCCACGGGCAAGTGCAGCCACCGGTACCCTGGACTTCCCGTCGTCGCTTGGATCGTGCGCTGCACGCCCGTCGGGTTGATCAGGAACCGGTTCGCTAACACCCGCGCGGTCCCCGCAACGGCCTGCGCCATCGCCGTCAAGTCCGAATTCACCGCCGTCGGCGACGTAGCGGGCGGATCAATCCCGTGCGCGACACTCCACTCTTGCGCAGCGGCACGCACGCGCGCAAGGACTTGGTCCCAGACCCCGCGATCATGTTCCTGCAAGAACGGTTTCGCGAGGACTGCAGCCACGTCGGCGTGCACGCCCGCGACTGTGTCGACCACATTCGCGAACCGTGGTGCGAATGACGGGAACGGGCGGTGGATCAGTTTCAGCGCGAGCGCGGCGAGCCGCGTATGCACGTCGCGCGAGTACCCGTACCGCGCGCGTAGCTGGTTCATGCTGGCCTGCAGCGCGGCCATGGGCGCAGCCAAGTCGGCGAGCGGTACTTGTTTCCGCAGCGCGTAGAGCAAGTTCTCGGTTTCGAGCGCGAGGTAGAGCCATCCGAGGAGACGCCAGACGAGCATGTCCCCGAGACTCGTGTCATAGAGCGTGTCCGTCGGTAACGCCCGGGCCAAGTCCGCGGGCGTCACGGCGCGCCGCGGATCGTAGATCGCGTCGAGGTCCCCTGCGCGCCAAACGCTTTCGGCCGAATTCGCGCCGCGCCAGTACTGCCGCCACAGATCACGCGCCATCGGATCCATCGCGCGCAAGTCGTCACCGAGCGCATCGGCAACGGCCGCGAGCGGCACGACCGCGGCGAACCGGTGCCTCACCCACCAAAACTCGACAATTGCCGCATGGTGCGGCGGTAAATAGACGGCTTCCGGCACGCTCATGTAGTCGACGGGTACGACGCGCCGTGGCGGTTGCGGGTGGTGTGCAAAGTACGCCAGGTAGTTGAGCAGCGGCGGGTTGGCCACCTTGATCCCGGACGTGGCCGCGGACCGCAATGCGGCCAAGAGCGTCGACCAGTCGGACGCACGGACCGCCGCGGGACCCGCAGCTTCGAGCAAGGCGCGGACCGTCGGGTGGTGTGCGGAACCAGGCTGCGGCGGGTGCGCCGGGAGCGCAAAGAAATCCATTTCCAATGCCTCGGCGAGAATCTGGACCTGCGCAACCACGTTATCCGCGCCCACACGGTCCATCCCCCTGGTCCCACCCTCGAGCGAATCCAACAACGCCTCGGCCTGCTCTTCGCGCGCGGCCGCGAGTAACGCTGGCGGTGTCCGGCCGGCCATCGACAATGCGGCCCCTGCATCCTGCAGCGACACGATGGACGCGACCGAGTCGCGGTGCGCGGCGCGGCGGGCCGCGGCGGCATGCACTTCCCAGAGGGCCACGAGCGCGACGGCGGCTTTCGTCAGAGCGTACTCGGCGGCAAATGCCCGCGCGTCGTGCACATTGGCCGCGATTTTCCAGTCGCGCAGGGCCACCAGCGCGCGGACCAGGACGCGGATCGCGCGCACGTGTGTGGCCGCGCGCCGCGCGGCGTCGTCGAGCGGGTGCGCAAGTAACGGCATGGGTGGCTGGGATGAGCGGGTGTGGGTCAGTTACTCGGCGGAACGACCACTTCTTTGCAGGTCAGACGTACGAACGACGCAGCAGCCGGTGGACAAGGTAGCGTCGCCGTCGAACAGCCGGCAGATGAGGTCCTTCGTCGTGGTTCTCGAAGAAGATAATCGATGTGCAACGAGCAGTTGTGACCGCCTCGGTGGCGTTCCAGTTCGTGCAGTGCGCTCGACGTTACGGACTGCTGGCGACCCGGTTCGTCGTGCTTTGCTTCGCAAGCGGTGCGGCACCTTCCTTTTCGCGAGAGAAGAAGTGCAATGTCGATGGGCGCTGTTGTTCTTGCTGTCCGTCGGTCAAAGAAGTTGGCAACGTGGTCGGCCGGGACGTTGATTGGTCGTTGACCACCTTGCTTGGAAGTTGGCTGCTGATCTTCTTGGTTACTACTTGCTGGCCGAAACGACGTCGGCGCTCTTGTTCCCGTGGCCGCTGATGGCGCCGGTTCCCGTTGCTGCAAGTCGCGAGCGTGGATGAGCGCTTGGCCCAGCGTGGTGTGATAGTATAAATACACAGATGATTTGTCGGCAGGCGCTGGTGCTGCGGCAGCAACGGGCAGCAGCGGCGGCAAGGAACGTCTCGCACAAGTCTGGGCTGTGCCTCTGCCTGCATGCCCACCGCCCACGCCGGAGTCCCTCAACCGTCCTCCCCTTCACAACACATCAAACCACCCACCCAGCTTCAAATTACACGTGTTACAAAATGCTTCAGCACTCTCTCATCGCCGGGCCTCCTCCCGCGCGCACTGCTATGGCACCGCACGCACATCCCCACCCTCGCGCCCCTCCACTGGCACCGCGACCCTCTCCTCCTTTTCCCCCTCCCCCTCCGCGGCCGCGCCCGATCCGGGTGCCAAAACTCCATCCTGCGCGCGCACCCAATCCCCCAACATCCGACGCACGAGCTCGTCGAGCGGGACAGCCTTGGCGTGAACTCGGCCGGACGGGAACGGGTCCCAGCGGAGGGCTGCGCGGTAGGCCCACGCAAGCCGCTGCACGTGGCACGAGACGCCCGTGGGGGTGAAGATGCGTCGCGCGAGTGTGCGCGCGTTGTGCGCCATGGTGCGTGGCGGGACGGCGCGACGGGTCGGTGGGGTGTCGGTGGTGTTGTTGCTGTTGCTGTTGGTGGCGGGAGAGGACGAGTCGGAATCGATGGTGAGAACGTCGTCGGAGGAGTCGGGGTTGGTGGTGGTGGTGTCGGCGACGGAAACGCGCGCGTCGGCGGCAGCAGCGGCGGCGGTGCGTGGGTTACTTGCGACCTTGCTCGTCGTTGATGTCTTCGTCGACGTCGTGCGTCGCACTCCACCTTCCACCTCCACTTCAACCGCGCGCTCCCCCTTTTTCCTCCTCTCGCTCACCTCGCGTGCATCCCGCTCATCCAACTCGACCAGGGCCTCGACGACCCTTGGCAACTCGCTCCACTCGCGCGACGGCATTTCAATCCAATGCGTGCCATTCTCGAGCAACGGGTAAAAATGCTCGCGGAAATGCACATGGTGTGCGACAATCGCCGACTGGCACAGGAGCTGGTACTTGAGCCGGCCCGAGTGCGCCCAACCCTCCGTATACAGCAGGTACCGGAACCGCGCACACTGGTCGGCCATCGACAGGTACTGCGCGCGGTCCACGACGTTGTTGAGCGTCGCGTCGGCCGGGGTCGTGGCGCGGGAACCCCCACCCGACGGCGGCGGCAAACGTTTGCGCAACGTCGGCACGCCCTGCGGATTCGGCGCGACTTGCACCTGCGCGGCGGCATCGACATGCTTGTGCTTCCCGCGCGCAACGACCGACGAGTCCCCCGCGGCGGGCGCGGCAATATCAAGCCGCGTGCGATTGAACCCCGCAGCTGCATTCACGAGCGATCTGCGCACAGCGACGTCCAGATTCCCGCCGCGCCAAACGAGCGCCGCGCGTTTCGCCTCCCACGGCACATTGGTCCCAATCGCGTCCAGGACCGCGGCCGTCTGCGTCCAGGTGCGCAGTCCGGCCTCGGGCCACGCGAGCAGCGAGTACTCCGGCATGACCCACCCATTCGCGCGGCCAACGGGCCTTGAGAAACTCCAGTAGTGGTAATCCGTGTGGTGGTAGTCCCCGACGTGCAGCATCACATCGATATCCGGGAACCCGCGGCGGCCCCACCCGCCTGCACTCGCAGAAGTCGGAGGGGCAACACCAAACTCGTCCATGGCCCAATCCGCCGCTTCCTGGACATCCCTTGCGCGCGCGCGGTCGACGGCGTCTTGGAGCAAGAGGAGGGCCGCGAGCGCGCGCGACTGCCATGCGGGCGGGACCGGTTCCACGACGTAGACGGTGCCGTCGAGGATCTGCACGCGCACGCACTCGTACCGGCGTAAGTCGCAGTCGCGGACCGTCACAGCAAAGTCGCGCCGCGTCAGGCCGCCGCGCGCGTTGTAGAACGCCGAGGATTCGCGCGTCAATGCGTGCAGCTGCGGCAGGTCGCCAAAGAGCTGCGTGCATTGCGCATCCATGCCGAGGTCCTCAAAGTCGGCCACGGTGTCGCGCCAGGCGGGCGGTTGTTGCGGCGGAATGGCGGCGATCGGGTCGTCGTTGGGAACGGCCGAGGCGACGTGGGTCGTGGTCGAGGGGGAAATGGACGAGGCGAACGGTGGGGTCGCGCGCGACGCGGCGAGCGGGAGCAGGTGCCGCTTGTGCAGCCAGGCTTGCAACGACGTCGCGACGCCCGACCAGTCGTCGCGGCCCGAGCAGGTCGATGCGAGTGCCGTGACGAGGGTCGCTGCGAGTAGCAAGGCCACGACGAGCGCGCGTGCAGCGAGCGACGGCAGCGGTTTCGTGCGTGGATCCGGATCAGACTCGTCGTCGTCGTTGCCGTTATCGGTCTCGGCGTCCGAGTCGCGATCGCGTAGACGGTCTGAGTCGGTCCACGACGGCATAGCGGCAGCGGCATGTGTCGGCAAGAGCGTCGTTGCGGACATGGCAGCGGCCACCGGAGAAGATGAAGCCGTCGAGTGTGCGGAAGCGAGCCGGTGCCACCAGGCAGCGAGCGTTGAGCGTGCGGTCGACGCGGGCCGCAGGCGCTTACTTGGTGACGGCGGTGCGCGTAGGACGGGCACTCGGCTGTCGCACTCGTCGTCGTCTTGCGGGCGTCGTGCAGGCACAAAGTCCAAGTCGCGGTCGCGCGGGATCGCGGGCGACGCGGGCGCGGCGAGCGACGAGGTCGACGGGTGGCGATGGTGACCCGTCGTGCGTGCAGCGACCACGACGTTGGGTGCGCCGCGCGATCCGCCCACGGGCGGCGTCGTTCCTGGCGGCGGAAGACCGTGCAGTGCAGCAGGGACGTGGAGCGTGGCGGCAAGCGCGGGCGGAGCCGCGGACGCGGCGCTGGCGCTGGCGGCGTTGGCGTTGCTGGCGGCATTGGGTGTCACGGTGGCGTCGGCGTCGTGCACAACCAAAGCGGCGGCGGCGGCGGCAGCAGCATGGTGCTGGGCGCGCAGCTCGAGCAGCAGCGGGTCCTTGTCGAGGTTCGACCGCGACAGGCGGCGCTGGAACATGGCAGAGGGTGCCAACAAGGCAGGCAAGGCGCAGAGTCGTTGTCGTCGTCGTCGTCGTCGTCTCCGTGTCGCGCTGCCGTTGTCGTCGCGGTGGGTGGTGGCGCTGAAGGTGGAGGCAAGAAGAGCTCAGCAAGCGGCAAGGTTGGGTGCGAGGCATCGCGTGACCGGCACGCATTTATCCCGTGCCGGACGTGACCCTGAGGCGCGCTCGTCTTTTTCTGCAGCCCTGCCCAGCAATCAGCTTGTGCACGACACGACCGTGCACGACGCTGATAAACGCCCGCACCCACATTGCAAGAGCCTTACTGCACGCACCAAGCGTCTCCACCATGCTAGGCTTCCTGCAGCGCTCCTTCAAGCTCGCCACCAAGGAGTGGGCCAATGGTCGGTCCTCCCAGCAGCTGCAACCCAATCCACCCGTCCTCTGGTTCCCGGCCCTGATCCGTGGTCTCCCGCGTATCATGTCTAGCCGCCAACATGGCCCCGGCCGCGACCGCGCGCCGCCTCGATCTCTACGCGTTCCCTGACGCCGAATCCGTCAACAAGCAGCTGATCGCCGGCTGTGACGACGAGCTCGGCGGCTTGTCCAAGGCCACGCTCGACTTTAACCACGACCAAGAAAACCCGGCCGCCGTCTTCAAGGGCACGCTCTCGACCACGGTGCCCGCCGACTGCAAGTACGTGACCATGGGCTACGCAGGCGTCAAGACGCGCTTGCTACCCGGCACGTTGTTTGGCACGCCAAAGCACCATCTGTCGCGGTATTCGCACCTCGAGCTCGTCGCGCGCGATCTGTCGGCAGCGGCCCCCACCGACGTTGCAGAACCGACTGCTGCTGCCGCAGATAGCGCGAACCCACCATCTGCCGAAACGACCGATGCGGCTGTCGCTGCTCCCGAACCTGCACCAGCACCCGTCGCCACCACCTCCACATCCCCCACCGACTCCGACGTTTCCCCGCGCCAATTCTTCCTCAACATCAAGGCTACGACCTACGCCGCGCTCGACCTCTACCAGTACCCGCTGCACTTAACGTCGCGCGATTGGCACACGTTCCAGGTGCCCTTTTCGCATTTTGTCTTGACGCACCGCGGGTTCGTGCTCGACAACCAGCGCGACTTGCCGCGCGACGAGGTCGAGGCCATCAGCATCTCGCTCGTGCGCCAAGACGGACCCTTCCTCTTGGAAATCAAGTCGATTGCCGCCGTCAATCCGGTGGGCAAGTCGGACGAGGAGATTGAGACGGCCTTGGCTGAGGCGATGAACCGCGGGGATCAGGCCGAGGTGGACCGGATTAGGGCTGCGCAGCGGCCGCCGTTCCTCGAGTGATTATGTTTTGGGATCGTTTCGCGTGATATATATTAGTGTACCTTGTTCTGGCTCTTGGATGGAGAATCATGGCGTCGTTGTTGGTCGGCGAGGATGCTGCTGTGAGAAAACAGCAAATCAGCTGAGCTGCATCGACCAGCAGAGGTGCAGTGTTCCTGTTTGTGATTTGATCAGGTCTGTTCACGTCACATCGCAGGCAGCGCATTGTCGGACTGATCTGCAATCCAGCAACAACAGTCGTACTCGTCCAAAACGAGGAAACAACTTGCTGCAACTCGCACCATGCCCAAACGACCTCGTGAAGACCACGACGAGGATGACCAGACCACACCTGCCGAGCATGCTGCGGTCTCGCCAACGGCCGACACTTCTGCGTTGAGCAACAACGACGGGCCAACCAACACTCCTCCTGTGCTTGCAGAAGCATCTGGCATCGCTGTGGATAATCCGGCCACGACGACGGCTGCCGAATCGTCAAGTTCACCGGTACGCAACAGTTCAAACGAGTCCAAATTTGATCAAGTCTGATCACTCGTTTGGACCAGCAGGCCTCGACGACGGCCAACAAGCCTTCCGTTTCAAACGCCAATGGTACCACAGGTGCTGCACGTCCGACAAGCAAGACGGTCGCTCCTCCCGCCAAGCGCCCGCGTGTCGCGACCAAGGTCGACGAAGAGGCACTCGAGCTCGCGCAGATTGAATATGTCGTGGACGAAGACGCCGGTACGTTTGACGCTCTCCACCGTGTTTGGTTCCCTTGCCGACTGTTGTTTGCCCCAAACAGGCCTGCGGCGCGTCACGCCGTACTATTACCTCTACAAGACGCACGCCAAGCAGCGGTGGCTCGGCATGGAGCTGCTCGCCGTCTTTGACAAGGAGTTTCAGGACCGCCAGCCGGGCTACTACGTACGTGCTCATTGCCGGCACCGACGACGCTTTCCTCGTTCCATTCCGCTGGCGCTCACCATCCCCACGAACCCGCTGCAGAAAAAGGCCATCGATTCAGGCGCCATTCAAGTCAACCACCAGTCGGTCCCCACGACCTACCTTCTCAAGAACAACGACCTGATCACGCACCGCAACCACCGGCACGAGCCGCCCGTGACGAGCGCGCCCATCACAATTCTCGCGCGTACGCCGCACTTTGTCGTCGTCAACAAGCCCGCGAGCATCCCCGTGCACCCGTCCGGCCGGTACCGGCACAACTCGGTCCTGCACATTGTGCGGCGCGCGCTCGGCACGTCCTCCACGGACCTTGTCGGCCCGCCGCTTTACGCACTGCACCGGCTCGACCGGCTCACGTCGGGCGTCCTGATCCTGTGCTCGGACCGCGCGCGGATCGGGAAACTGTCCAAGCAATTCGCCGCACAAGTGGTGGGCAAGTCGTACTTGTGCGTGGTCGCTGGCGAGTTCCCGGCGGGCACGACGACCGTGGACGCGCCGATCATGGTCGTCTCGCACAAGCTTGGGCTCAATTCGGTGCACCCGGACGGGAAGCCCTCGACCACACACTTTGATTTGCTCGCAACGGATGGGACGCGGTCGCTTGTGCGCGCGCGGCCCGTCACGGGGCGCACGCACCAGATTCGCGTGCACTTGCGGCATCTCGGGTTCCCGATTGCGAATGACCCGTTGTATAATAACCCCAATCACCGGCACGTCAAAGCCGAGCGCGAAAAGGCGGCGGCTGCGGCGGTTGCAGAGTCTAATTCAGGGGAGGACGCTACGACGGATTCGGCTGGAGCAGAGGGTACGCCCGGTGCGACCGACGACGAGACGGCCGCGTGGGTCGCTGCGGTCGCGGCCGAGACAGCGTCACGCGACGCGCTGACGGTCACGGGGCAGTGCACCGAGTGCGGGACAGAGTACGTTCCCTCTTATCTTCCAGCTGTTTGTTCCGCGCCCGCATCTCATCGTTTTCCCACACAACTTGATCAGCCTGTACGCGGACCCGCCGCACGACCACCGGCTCATTTACCTGCACGCGTACGAGTACGCGGTGCGCATGTCGCTCGGCGAATTGGACGCGCCGTCCGAGTACATTACGTACGACGAAGCGACCAAGACGACGACGGTGCGCACGCCGTTGCCGGAGTGGGCGACGGATTGGCCCGGTTTCGATCCGCGCGTGTTGGATGTAGTGCCCAGCGCGAACGTGGATGAGGCGTTGCAGCAGAGCTGAGAATTGTGATAAATATACATCGTGCGTGATGGATTCGATGCGCTGGATTGAGCCCTTGACGCTCCCTCTCCGATTTGAAACTGAGTGACCAAGAGGTGCCGCTTTCAAGAATAATGATGAGCTGGCAGCATATTCGCATGTTGTCCGAGTAGCGAGATGCGGAAGATATTTGTTGCCCTCGCTAATTTCCTAGTTCTCAGGAGGGGGAGCGATAACTAGAGTAATTCATTTGGACCAGCTGCGAATATTAATATGCTCATCAGCTTTGGGAATGAAACTTGAGTGCAGTTACGCTTCTCTGGGCGCACAAGACAGAACGCGCTTTCAAATCCAGGCTCGGATCAATTTCAGTGACAAAAATAATCGTTGCGATCAGAAGACCTGCGGCTGCATGTCCATATGGTCCCTGGAAATGCGCGTTCCTGACAACGCCAACCCCCTCTTGTAAGTTATCAAACTGCCAACTATGAATATTTCAATGCAGCACCAAGCGTGCAGCTCGTTAGCACTGAAAAGACTGTCTCTCAACCGCTAGTCCTTGTATAAGGCACTGATCAACTGTGGGGTGCTGATAATCTTCTGTCGTCTTCGTTCCGGCGAATCGTCATGTATGTTGATATCGAGAATTCGAGATGTTTATTGTCAAACGCGATCCTGTCCACCGTCTTCGACAAACGACGCCAAGCAAATCACGGCCAGGCGCATCCCACAGCCATGGGCGGTGCACAGCCTGCATCATCTGCATGACGACAGCCATGATCATGTTGTTGGTCGGCTAGTTCCTAACAATAACGCGCTGATGGTCTAACGATAACACGCTGATGGTCTTGGACGAATGAAGGTAAAAATGAGGCACAGGAATAGGGAAAATATGGTGGGCTCAGCCAATCGTTCGAGCGAGCAAGAGCGGGCAAGAGCGAGCAAGGGCGAGTTTGCAGAGCGCAAGAGCACGTTACTGTGACTCGGGAGCAGCCATTTTTTTGACATGCAGAACCAAGAAACTCAGGCAGAACCGTCAGGCAACATGAGTCGGCGAGACGAGGCGCCGACAACATTACATTCAAAAATCAAAATCCAACCAGACCAATAGCAATAAAACAGAGCACTAAAGAGGAGAGAGCGTGGTACTTGGACACGGGGTAATTGGTGTGACTCGTGCAAGCGCACGCAAAAAGAACGCAAATCAACGGCAGATGGTCTCTAACGCTACACACACAGACAAAAAGCGCGAAAGAAATGCCACGTCGACTAGGCGGCCCACGGCGTCGACACGGGCGCAGGTCCTGGCACGGTCGCGAGCGGCAGTGGGGCCTTGTCCGAGACCGCCGCGCTTGGATGGTGCCGCGTCGTGGCGTCGTGCGCGTAAGAATTCAGCGGCGTCGTGCTGCTCGGGTGCGCGAACGGCGCAGGTGCGGGCAAGGGCGCGGGCGGGTACGTGCCGTTCGTTTGCTGCGGCTGCTGCGGTTGCGGGAACGGCAACGCATGCTGCCCGTGGTACTGCTGCCCCTGCCCCTGCGCCGGCGCTTGGTACTGGTGCTGCCCCTGCGTCGACGTCGGCGCCGAATACGGACCCTGCGCATACTGCTGCTGTTGCTGCCGGCGCAGCATCTGCTCCTGCTCCTGCTGGTGCTGCCGGTGCGCGATATCCGCGAGCGCCGCCAACGGGTCGCGGCGTGCCGGTCCACGCGGAATCCCGAGCGGTCCGAGCGCCGCCGACGCCGCGGATGCCGCTGCGTCGGCGTGCGGGGACGGCGCGGGCGTGTGCACTTGCAGCGCGCCCGACCGTTGCCGCTTGAGCACGGGCGTGGAGGTCGCGTCGGGGGACGGGTCGGCGGGGGTGGCAGGGAGTTCATCGCGCGTGCGCTTGGTCCCGGACGTGGTTTGGTCGAATACGGTGCTCGTGCGCCGCGAGATGACGGAGGCGGGCCTTGGTGAGTCTTTTGTGTCGAGGTACTGGATCGATTCGGAGAGCATGTGCAGCGGGCTGTCGAAGGACGGGGAGGTCGCGATGCCGGTTGTCGCGATGGTGGAAATGGTCGAGTGAGACTCGACGCGGCGCATAGACGGGACTGCGGCGGGAGCGGTGGCGGATGAAGAGGAAGTGGAGGAAGTCGGATGCGCGAGGTACGGCGACGGGACGGGGGTCGCGAGCGCGCCGGGACCGGCATACGGTCGCGGGCGGGGTGGGTCTGCGTCGTGCGTGGTAGGGTACGGGTGCGGTGGGGGGGGGTGGGGT
>GG745347.1:226074-365524 GCA_000151295.1 Allomyces macrogynus ATCC 38327 | reverse complement strand
CGCCATCGCAGTCCACCGCCGAACACCATGGACATGACCGACCGGGCGCGCCCGCACCCGACCCGTCCCTCGTCACCATTCACGGCATGCTGCACGCGCTCTGCGACGCCATTTCCGTTGCCCACCACCTGGCGCCTGCAACCGCGCCTGACGCGCCGCTCGCAGTCTTCGTCAACTTGCTGCACCTGCACGCGCCGTGGTGCCCGACCTCGCTAATCGTTGCCATGCTCCCGCTCCCGCTACTCGACCACGCCAAAGTCGTCATGATCGACGCCGTCGACCGCAGGCTGCGCCAGACCCGCGCTGTCACCGCCTGGACGTTGCCGCAGTTTTCGCTCGCCTTCGAGGACATCGAGGGTTACATGAACCTGTTTGTCGTCCTTGCCGATGCCGCACCGGCGCCGTTACCGGCCTCGGCGACTCCCAACGACCCCTTGGTCGCAGCGCTCGCCAAGGACATGTGGCGCAAAGTCGAGGACGTGATTGTTATGCACAAGCTGTCGCGCACGCGTGTGGCCGAAGCGCTCTTGCGCGTGTTTGCCGCGCGGTTGACGACGCACTGGCAGCTCTACTTGCACGTGTTCCGCACCGTGTCGTTCCCGGAGCTCGGCCAGATTCTCGGGTTTGTGCTGCACAATGTGGCCGCCGAGGTACGCTTTCCTGCTCGAATCCGCGCGACCCCGAAACTCGAATCTGATCCCCCATCCTTGCTCCCAGTCGATGAAGCGGTCCACGTCCAGCATGGTCGACGACCTGCACCAGCACCGCACCGACCTGCTCATCACCCCCGCCGACCCTTACCTGAGCCGTCTCAACCGCATGCTTTCTGCGTACCAGGACTCGCTACCCACCTTCCTCTCCGTGCCCGGGACCAAACCGCAGGACCGTGCCGAGGCCGACCGGTTGACACGGGACATCGAAAACACGCAGCTCTACGTCAAGAAATTCCTGACCAACCCGGGCACGCTCCCACGCAACCTGCTCCTCGTCACAGCCTTGCTCGTGCAGCACGAGACCGTTGAGCTCGACGCGGTTCTCGCCCATTTCACCGTGCCCGAGTCGGTTCCGCTTGCGTCGATCATTGTCCCGCCATGGAACGATGTCGCGCCCATGGCTGCCGGCACGAATTCGGAGTTGTTGGCGCCCGCGCGACTGCCGTTCTCGCCCAAGGTGCTCGACGTGCTCAATGCGCAAGTTTCCGCGACCACGGCGGCGAATCGCGCTGAGACCCCCGCACCGGGCGCGGCGGCGACCGCATCTGCGACCCCGGCCACGCCCTCGACTGCCGCTCCCGACTCGGCCGCGTCATCGACCAGCGACACCTCCACGTCTACCATCGAGGCCGCGCTCGTCGCACAAGTTGTGGCCAACCTCGCCATGGCGCAGCTCGCAATCGGCGACATTCCCGGCGCGCACCGCGTCCTCGCGGCGTACCCGGACGTCGACTGGGTCCTGGCATTCCCCCGAATCGCGCAGCAACTATTGCGCCTGATCAATTGGATGCTGGCCGACCACGACGACACCGACATTCGCAACGACCAGCTCACGCCGACGGTCATGACCTTGCCGTACCCGAACCGGCAGCGGTTCTTTTATGCGCCCTGGACGCAACACTTGTGTCGTGGGGATACCGCGCAGATCACGCAGTTGCTCGATATGGTTGGACCGGCACTGCATTTACGGCCCGCGGTCGTGTTGCAGATCGCGCACGTGTGTGCGACCACTGGGGATGCCGACCGGAGTGTCGCGTGGTTGCGGGCCTACGTGCTCCCGGCCATGGCGATGATGGGGACCCCGCCGCCGGCGCTCCCTGCGGCCGTATGGGCCGTGATCCGCGACTGGCCGGTCCAGCGCCGGTTCGCGCTGTACGCCGACATGCGCAACGCGTACCCCCGTTCCGCCGCACTCGCGCGCGCGCTCGACCGCGTCCAAGCGACGACGCGGTACTGGATGAAGCGGCTTTCCAAGGACGTGGTGCGCACGTATGCGCGCAAACTGTGCAAATTGGCGCTGGGCAACCCGATCCCGGTGCTGGCCGCGATCGTGGCCACGGTCATGAATTACGACAATTTGGCCGTCCCGCTGCTCGACTGCTTGCGGTACCTCGACCCGCTCGGCATGGACGCGCTCATGTACACGTTCCTCTGCGCGCTCGCCGACCCCGCGACCTACGCGGGGGTCGCGGTCGCGGGCGCCGGGCGTGCGCGGAGCACAAATGCGGCACTGCTCGCGTCCTCGCCACTGGGCACAGCGGTCAAGGACGACGGCCTGAACCTCGACCCGTGGCTGCTCAACACGTCGCAGTTCATGGCCGCCTGGCTCGCGCAGTTCCCGAACACCGATTTCGCACCGCTGTTGGCGTACCTCGACCACGCGCCGTTCGGGCTCGCCGACGCGCACCTTCTCGCAGACCTCGTCGCGGCCATGACCGGAATCCAGCCGATTGTCGACGTGCCCGCGAACGTGGTCGCGGCCATGGAATCGCGCGCATGTGTCGCACAGCGCGTCGTCGCCGCGTCGAATCAGAGCGCCGCGGCGGTCCCCGCGGCCGCGACGAACGCGCTGGTGGCCCGGATCGCGCCGCGCGCCGAGGCGTTCACGCGCCGGCTGCGCACGTTGTATTTGACGCTCGCGGAACGCACGCGCGATTGGGCCGAGTACGAGGTGGTCGAGAAAGTGCGCACGGTGGACTTGTTGGCGGAAGTGCAGTGGAAGGACCGCGTCCGCGCTGTGCTCGCGCAGTTTCACTTGTTCCTGGCGATTCATTTACCCGCTGTTATCGTGGATCGCACGTGTGCGCTCGCGCCGCCGGTGGAGGAGCGCAAGTCGGCGGCCGTGTTTTGGGCGCTGCGGTACTACCACGTGCACTGCGACGCGGCGATGTACTTGCCGACCGAGTCGGAGGATTTGAAGCGGCACTTGACGGACGTGAACGAGGCGACCGCGCGGATCGATGCGGTGGTCATGGCCGCGACCGAGGCCATGGACGTGGATACGGATGCGGACAGCTCGCAACTGCCGACGGCTGCGGACCTCGTCCGCCGCGCGTGCGCGAGCCCCGCCGATACGCTCTACGCGCAGTACTGGCTGACGCGCTTACCGCTCACGACGGCGTCGGCGATCCTGACGCACATCTGGACGGTCCGCGGTCTCACCGAGGCCGAGGCGTTTGCGTACGGCCAGCTCGCCGCACACGCGCTCGACCTGTTGCACGGTGCCGACGCCGACGCGGCCGCGACTGTGTCGGGTCTCGACACGCCCGACATTGTCGCGTCCAAGCACGCTGCCGCAGCACGCGCACTCGCGGCGCACGACGCGGTGGCCGAGTTTGTGGCGTATGCGATGCAGGGCGAGACAATGGACCTGTACCTAGTGCGCAACACGCTGAATGTGCTCAAGGCGCTCGCGCGCGTGTTTCCGGCGACGAAAGCTCACTCCGAGGCGGTACGGGCGGCGCTTGAGGTGCACCGGCACAATGACGCGCTGCGCGTGATGGTGTTGGTCGTCGAGGGCGCGGTGAGGGAAGTGCAGCGCAAGGGGTTCCCGCTCGAAAAGCGACTGGTGCCGCCGGCGCCAGCGCCGGAACCGGAGCTGATTAAGGCCGACGATGCGGGCAAGGTCGAGGAAACCAAGGTTGACGGCGAGAACAAGGGCAAGACCAATACCGACGTCGTCAAGCAAGAACCCGTCGACTCCAAGCCGAACGGCACGCCTGCCGTGACCGGCAGCCCGGACCTGCCGCGCGCCGTTGCTCAACTCCAAATCGAGTCCCCCGCGACCGCCAACGGGACTGCCGCCGCCGTCCGGTCCGCATCCCCGGCCCCAATCACCGTCGCCATGACCCCGGACCCGATGCAAGTCGACGACGAGGAAGGCGCCGCCGACACGTCGTCGCCTCGCGCCGCGACACCCGTCTTCCCCGCCGTCGCGCTCCCGCACCGGCCGATGCATCCTGGTGCGGCGTCGCCGACACGCAGTACCGCTGCGACGCGCGCGTCGTCTGGGTTCGACACCGCAGTGGAAAGCGGTACGGCAGTCGCTGGGTTCGACCGCGCAGACCCGCCCGCGACCACCGCGCCGACGCCCACGTCCCCGCGCGACCACGGGTTACCGCCGCGGCCGCCGCGCGTCGAGGACCGCGCAGGCGACCGGCGCACCGATCGGCGTGACGATCACCGTGGCGGGGACCGGCGCGACTCGCGGCACCGCGACGAGCATCGTCGCGATGACCGTAGCGCGCCCACCAGCAGCAGCAGTACCGCGCGCGACGACCGTGGTGGCGCACGCACGAGTTCCGGGACCGGCCGCGACGACCGGCGCGACGGCCGCAATGCGCGGAACAGTAGCAGCAGCAGCAGTGTCCCGCGCGACGAGCGCACGGGGAGTCGCGATGACCGGGACCGGCGTGACGACCGGAATAACAGCCGCGACGACCGTGACCGGCGCGACGAGCGCCGCGATGATCGCCGTGACGACCGCAATTCCAGCCGTGACGACAACGACCGCCGTCTGTCGCGCTCGTCGAGCCGGTCGGAACTCACGGACCGCCGAGACCCCCGCGACCACCGCGACCGCGATCGGGATCGCGACCGCCGCGACTTGTTGCCGATCGCGTCCCCAGCGCCTTCCACGCCGGGTGCCGTGGCCCTGCCGCCGCGAAACGCGAGCGTGCGTCGTCGGGATTCGCCGGGGACCCCCGCGGACGGGCCGCCGTATAAGCGTGCGAAACGCAGCCCGTCCCCGGATGGAAGCGGGTTTCGGTCCCCGCCCCCACCGCAGGCGCAGCCGCAACAGCAGGGGCAGCAGCAGCAGCAGGGCGGAGGTGGAAGCCGATTGTCCGGGTTTGATCGGGTCGAGGCGATGGTGGCGCCAAATGAGCGGCCGATGGGTGGAGGTGGAGGGAGCTCGTCGCGGAGTAGCGGGCGTGGGCACCGGTCGTAGGTCGGGATTGGATGTTAGGTGGTGATATGTGGGGAGTACATCGCGTTTCTGTTTTGTTTGGCGCGTTTGGTTGAGAATCGCACACGCCGCTGCGTCTTTGGGCTTTGATCCTCGCGGCATCGCTGCCCTCGCTGGCCATCCCTCAAACGCTCGCTCTCGTCGCGTGCATCTGCGACTACCGCGTCAAGCGCGCCCGAATTCAAATCCAGAAACGGCCCGATGCAGAATGGATTCTCCACACCCGCGCCCGCGGGGCCGCCGCCGCCTCCGTCGCCCGCACCACCGAGTCTCAGCGACCTCGCCGACGCATCGGCACGCGACCGTGCCGACCCCTCGCAGCGTGCGGTCCTCGGGTTCAACGTCTCCGTCATCCTCTACTCTGTCTACCGGCGCGCGCACCTGCGCGACCCGCGACGCGCGTGCTGGACGTGGACGTTCTCGCGGCACCCGGGCACCGACCTGGTCGTGCACCACCCCGACGGCCGCGCGCGCGGTGCCGACGCAGCCGCGTACTTACTCGCGGACCTCGTGCGCGACGCGCTCGACGAGTCGCTCGACATGTTCATGAACCCACCCGATGGCAGCGGCTCCGGCGCGATCCAGACCATGCCCACCGTGCGCAAAGTCGGCGCCGTGATCCGGCGCGCGCTCGGGATCAGGCCGCGCGCAGGCGGGCTCGGGACCGACGACGACTCGTTCGTGCCGCGGCTCGCGGCCATGTGCCGCCGGTACCTTGTGCAGTGTGCGGCCGCGGCGGCCGCAGGCGTGGCGCGCGCGTCGCTGAATGTCGCGCCGCGTGCTGGTGCCAGGTTTGATGATGTCCCCGACGTGGCCGTGCCGTGCATTCTCGCGCCCGCCGCGGCGGGCGATGGGCGGCTCGTTTTCGCGCCCGTCTCGGCCGAGTATGACCCGTACAAGTTCCACGTCGCCCCCGCGCCGGGCACGTCGTCGGCCGCGTCTTCGGCCGAGTCGACGCCTGCAGTGCACAGAGGTGGCCGCTCGGCGGTGGCGGCGGCGGCGCTCGCCGATCCGCGCGCGGTCGCGCCAATCTTGGCGGCGCTCGCGAGCAAGGACGCGAATGGGCACAGCGGTGGTGGTGGGACAGCGGCGGCTGTGGCACCGGCCGGGATCAAGCGCAAGTTTCGCGACCCGGCCCCGTGTTCCGACACGGACGCGCACGGTGCGGTCAAGCGCGCGCGGCACGACACGGCCGCAATGACGCCTTTGCCGCCCTTGTCTGGGTCCGAGGCACTGTCGCGGTCGCACAGCAGTGCGCGCTTGCAGGTCCTGACCCAGCCGGCGACCGCGCCGCGGAATGTCGGCGGCGACGACGTGGGCCGTCTGCCGACACCGACAACCCCGGCATCGCCGAGTGAGCGCATTACCGTGTCCGAGAACCGTTCTGACGCGGCAAACACGCGCGGCCAGAAGCGCACCGGCGATGTGGCACCGCTGCGCGCCACGTCGAACCGCGGTGCGCGTCTCACTTGTCTCGAGTCGCGCACCACCACGCCATCACTCACGGCATCACCTTACCCAGAACCGTCTTCCGATACGGCCGACCCCACCTCTCCTTCTCGTCGCCGGTCGTCACGGCTGCGTGCACGTAGCGCCGACGGTGCGAGCAGCGCACCGGGATCGCCTCCCGGCATCGTCGTCGACATGACGGGCGACGACGATGACGACGAAAGCGCTTCAGCCACGGCCAGTGCCACGCGCGACTCACCGAGCGGGCGGAGCTGGTCGACCGGCCGTCGCAGGCCGCGGCGCCCAGTTGCGCTCTCGACCACGACGCAGCTCACGTTCTCGACCTACGCCCGCGACACGGTGGGCGACATGGAGCACGCCAACGACCAGTCGCCGTCCATGGCCGTGAAGGTCTTCCGCGGGTTGCAGATCATGCGAACGACGTCATTGCCCACGGTGGTCCCGCAGCTCAACCGGTACAACAGCTCGCCGCTTCTGCCGCCGGTGGAACCGGCGTCGATGCGGTTCACGAGTCTGAGGACCGATTCGGGCGCGGCGGTCGCGGACTCGCCGGTGAGCGAGCCGCCGCAGTCTTTGCTGCGCAAGCTGCTGCTGGCACCAGCGGTGGTCGACAGAGGGCGCGACATGGATGTGGTCTCGGATGCGCCGCCGTCGCCACCGCCGCACGTGCGGTTGCCCGAGCCCAAGATTCAGCTGCCGCCGGCCGAGGTCCCGCTGGCCGAGGTCCCGCTGGCCGCCGAGCCCGGGTCGGAGCCCATGGATTGGGAGAGCACGGCCGACGTGCCGCTCACCGCTGCGCGAGACGCGGCGTTTGAAGAGCCCACGACCATGGCAATCACGACGCACGTGTCCGCTCCGGGCGCGTCGCCAACCCCGTCTGAGACAGCAGCCACGGTCGCTCCGGTTTCACCATCCGCGCGTGGCCAAGACCGCCCTCCCTGTCAACCTGATCAGCATGCCGAGCCCACCAAACCTGCTGCGCCGGCGGGTTTCGCGAACGCTCTTGCGCGAGTAGAGCTACCTGCTCGACCCACCTCGCGGCGCACTCAACCGGCGCAAAAAGGCCTCGTATCTAAGTCGGCACCCTCATCGCCTGCGCCAAAACCGGCCGCCCGACCTGCTCTCGACGATGCCGACTCTGACACGTCGAGCGACATTGAGGTCGTCTTGGTCGTGCCGCATGCACCCAAACCAGCTAGTGACGCCCCACCCGCTGCACCGTCTTCCCCGCCCAAGCCGGCACCGACCCACATTCTGCTCCCTCCCACTATAGCACTCTTCTCTCCGGAAACCCCACCGGCACCGACCGCCGACCCGGATCAAGCCCTCCCACTCGACGGCACACCCGTGCTCGACACGCCGCTCCTCAAGGCCTACTTTGACCTGTTCCAAGCACTTGGCAAGGACCCTGCGCTGCTCGACGCCGTCGACCAGTGCGTCGCGCTCATGTCCACGGGCCACGTGAGCGACACGGCTGCCATGGTCGATTTCGCGCGCGAGTGCATAGTTGCGGGCGACGACGCGCGCATGCCGCCAACCAAGGACGTGGCCGCGATGCGGTTCGGCGTCTGGCACGTACTCGGCATGCCGCGCGGGGATCCGGGCGCGTGGCATACTGTCCGCGCGGCTGTGAAAGTCGGCGAAGGGCGTGCGACGCGGGTCCGTCACGCACTTGGCCGCTTTTGCGAGGGCGTGTATTGTGGACCGCGTCGAGGACGGGAAAGTGGTCGCGGTCGTCCCAGACGAGGTGGTGGATGCGCGGTCGCAGGTATGGGCCGCGCTTGGTGACGAGTTGGCGACATTACCGGTTGTGAATGCGAGCGTCGCGCAGGGCAGGGAGCTTGGGTTGCCGGTCGAGGTCACTGCACAGATCGCGGTGCGGTACGTGGTGTCGTGGCGCGCGGCTCGGGGGGGACTTGGGGGTGGAGTAGGGCCCGGCGCGACGCCGGGCAGGCCGGTGCAGGGCGGGGACTTGGCACGGAAGGGCCGCCGAGCCGAGAGACCAAATATTGCCGATCACGTTGGTGAGAGACAGGCAGGCCGTCACGTCTCGCGGGGACGGCGGCGAGTGGCTCTGGCATGAAGACCAGGGGCACGTGGAGGCGAATCGTGGCGTAGCCTGGCCGTTCGCCTTTCGCTTGCTTTCGCCGAGGCCTTGATTCGAGGGCGCACGCCTGGGCCACACACGCGCGCTCCTCCTCACTTCATTCATGGCCGCAGTGGTGGCCGGCCGACGTTAACCAACAAACGACGCCGCCGCCGCCCTGGTTCTCTTCAACTTCAACTCGTGCAACGACGGCGGGCCCGCGCGACCACGACTTCATAGACCCCGCCAGACTTGCTGCAATCTCGCGCTCGCGCGCCCGCCGAGCTCGCACGCCGCTCCACGACCCGACCGGTCCCTTTGCCGCTGTCGCAACTCCACCGACGCCGACGCGGCTGCCAATCCACGCACGCGCCTTTGTCTACAAGGCGTCCCCGTCTCCTTGCTCAACTCAAGAACCATGGCACGACGCTCGCGCACGTCGGCAGCACGCTCCGCCGTGCGGCGCCCGCGGTCCATCTCGCTCCTGTTCGCCACGGTCCTGGTCGCGCTGGTCGCGGCCATTCTTCTGGCGTCTTCTTCATCCACGGGCCCGTCTGCCGTATCAGCCCTGCCACAGCCGGCTGACGATAACAACAAGGACAACAACAACAAGGACAAGAAGAAGGACGAGGCATCCCCGACACCCGCGCCCTCTTCGGCCTCGTCTTCGGCCCCGTCGCCGACCGGGTCGAATTCGGCCAAGCCGTCCGCCACCGGCAGCGCCACGGGCAGCGCAACCCCCACGGCGACCAACAGCGGCAACAGCACGAGCAAGCCCGCGACGACGACCGTCAACAAGCCCGGCAGCAACACGGACCTGACGCCGACGCTCAAGCCCGACGACCCGTGCGAGGATGGTGTCTGCGATATCAAAAACCGTGGCACGTGCCTGATGCTCGAAAAGACGGGGGTCTGCAAGGCGTTTTCGGGCATGTACTTGCCGCTCAACTTGCGCGACTACTTTGATGCCAAGTTCCCGCTTAAGAAGCCCGAGACGATCCCGGACAATATCGGCAACGCGACCACGTTTGATAACCTGTTCTCGATGGGCAACTACGGGTACTTTGGCAAGTACTCGGAGCAGTACATGTTACTCGAGGCTGCGTGCAAGACGCCGAACCAGCGGTGGTACGTCTTATTCGGCATTGTGGGTGTCGTTTGGACCGTCACTCTTTTCTCACTCTTTGAATTTGGCTCCCTCCAACCAGGTTCCGCACGTGGGTCTGCATCCAAATGATCCAGTGGTACGCAGCCAAGGGCAACCCCTGCTCGACCGGCCTGGCCCCCAAGATTTGCGGCTCCACGCTCGACGACCGTGCCAACTCGATTGAGGGCGATATCAAGAATAAGACGACGTGCACGGGCTCGTCGAACTCGGTCGTTCTCGACATTGGCACCAAGTACGTGCAGTCGATTCGCACGCTGCCGTGGCGGTCGGCCTCGGCCGCCGACACGTCGTGCATTGCCGGTCCCAACAACGAGGCCGACGGTGCGGCCAAATACTGCGGCTACTCGCAGTTCGCAGTGTGCAGCTCAAACATGGCGCTGTGTCCGACTGCACCCATCACCAAGCCCGAGTGCGACCAGTTGACCGACCCGAAAAAGGCCAAGCTCAAGGCGCAGTCGACGACCGGGATTCTCGATTCGAATGACCGTGACGGGCACAAGTCGACCTACTACGTCATGGGCGGTCTGGGCGTCGCCGCTCTGTTTGCCCTCGGGTCTGGTCTCTACGCGCTCACCAACATCCGTCTCGTCGGTGCCAAGACGGGCGAGGCCGCACACGCAGCCGCTACCGCGAAACCGGAACCGGCGCCCGGCGCGTCGACTGCCAAGGCCGCGCCTGCACTGACGCCATCGGCGTCGATTCAAATGAAACCGATGCCGAGTCCCGCCGTGGCGCCCGCTGCGGTCGCGGCCATGCCCATGGCGGCGGCAGCGGCGCCGGGTGGCGGCGAACGGATCATTGAGCAAGTGCAGGTCGCATCGCCGTTCCAGGCGTCGCAGGGCGACGAACTCAACCTGTTCCCGGGCCAGACGGTCGGCGTGTACCAGCGGTTTGATGACGGGTGGGCGCGCGGCGTGAATATGGCAACTGGCCAGGTCGGGTTCTTCCCGTACTCGGTGTGCCACCCGCAGCAAGGGCCCATGGGCGCGCGGTTCCAGTCGCTCGGCCGGCGGTGAGCGGTCCCGGGGTTAGTGTGCATTTGTTGTTGCCGACTTTCGGTGTCGTTCGGCGCCGAGATGTTCATTTTAGTTGTCTCGTGTCTTGCTTTTCGTTTTTGCTGCACCGTTTTAGAACCAACCCTTTTGCCCAAGATATTTGCTGCTTGTCCATGAACCCACATACAGACGTGCTGGCTACTCATTTCATGTTGAGTCTCATCGGGAGTGCCGCGCGTGCCAAGACAATTCATTTCAACGTCCACGAGATGAAAGAACCAACGCCCAGTCTCCACCGCCGTCTTCCAGTCTCCACCTCATTTCGCGAGTCCCTCACTACACGGCCGCCGCGCCAACCGGCAAGTTACTCTGCGACCCGGCCCCACCTACTCCACCCCCACCAGCACCGTTCGTCTCGCCCACGCCCGCGCGCACCCCACCCCCGCCACCCCCTTCCTTCCCCTCCATCGCCGCCGTCAACGCCCTGATCGCGGGCACATAACTCCACGTGGGCATCGGCCACGCATCGTCCGCCGCGCGTGCCGCCGCATACGGCACAACTCCATCCCACATGTCCAACCACTCTCTCACGGCCCATCCCGCCGCAAACAAATCCGCAACGACCCCCGCGCCCGGCGGTAAACCCGCGACAGGTTTCCCCGCGGCCGCCGCCCCGGTAGTTGCAAACTGCGCGTCGAGCAACCCCTTCACGTCGTTCTTGGGCGCCGCGGCAAGAACGCGGCCAAACTGCACGGCCGCGGATGTGACGGCCGTGACCGCGCGGACCGTTTCGAGCGGGCGCGCCGGAGTGCCGGCGGGTGGGGGTGGGAGGACGGCGTCGCGGCCGGTCGCGGCGACGACGCGCGAGAGCCAGTACGGGAAGGCCCGCGCGGGGAGGTCGTCTTGCATAACGAGCACGCGCGCATGAGTCAGGTACACGGGCGGGGCGGTGCCGGAGGTGTCAGAGGCGTCCGGGTCCAAGGGGTCGGTGGAGAAGGGAGGTGGTGGGGCGGGTGAGGTGGAGCCGGGGGAGGCGATGGGCGCGTCTAGACGTGTCGGATTGGATCGGAATGGGTTAGAGAGAGAATAGGAAGGGATGTGAATGGGTGGAGAAGCGACGTACCCAGTCCGTCAGCGCCAGTGGGATCCGACGCGCTCGCGGGAGGTGCAGCAGGTGCGGGCGGTTGTCTCGCCATGTCGCGCAGACACGCGTAGATCTCGGCGCGCGGACCCTGGATTCACACCAAGTCGTCGTCAGTTCTTGTTCACGTTGGCGAGAGATACGCAACGGAGCGCACCTCGAGCACCATCAACGCGTATGTCGGCATGAGCAGCAACATCCCCGTCAACACGGGCGCCGAGCTACTGCCCCCACCACTGGCCGTGGGTGCTATCGCGCCGTACCCCGCAACGGGTCCGACCGACTCGGCCGCCGCTGCAGCAGCAGCCTGGCCCGCGCGCTTGACCCACCGCGTGTAATACGTCGAGACGTCTTGCCGGTTCACGTTGGGACCAACCTCGGCGAGAATCACGGCGCGGTACAGGATCGTCTACCAACTCGCTTTGGTAAATCGCGTACCCAAAGCGATACCATGGGCGTGACGCGTGCAAGGCGCACCGAGAGCGCGCCGCCACGCGCGGCAAGCATGACCTCGAGCCGGTTCTTGGGTGCTGGCGCATCATTGGTGGCCGCGTCGCCGGATAAAATGGTTATTCCCGGCACGGGGCTCATGGCCGTTGCTGGGATCGCTGTCGACGCGGCCGTGCCGGCCATTGCGGGTGCTGTTGAGCCATGGTCGTTGGATTGCATGATGTGCGTGCGCTGGTGAGGTGGGAAGAGGAAATGAGGATTTCGGCAGTAGAGACAAAAAATGTGTGCAACAGTGGTGGGGAACTTGAGACTGCCACATCACCAGAGATTGTGAGGTTGTTTGCGCTTGAGCATGGAGTGTTTCCGGAAGGCGAGTAAATGAAGAGAGGGGCGCGCAAAATGCAAAATAATAAATGCCATAACAAAGATACATTGCCAGTGAAATCAAATACTACAAACTAACTCAGGGAGACCGGCTGAACGCAAGGACAGCAATAAAAACTATGGATTTGAGAATTTTGGCAAACCAAGAGTGAGGAAGCAGGAAAGAGAAGGCCAAATGGAGGTTGCGGGGTTTGAACCCGCGGCTTTCCGCATGCAAAGCGGACGCTCTACCACTGAGCTAAACCCCCTTGCCTACATGGTTCACATATTTTTGTATGGTAATGGCATTACAAGTTTGCTAATTACCTCCTCAGCACTGAGCTATAGCCCTGCTGCACTACCGTACATGCGGGCTTAAGTTGCCGATTCGCCAGTCCCGCCGCCGCGGCCACCCCACCCCCACATGCCATGCTGAATCTTGTCACACCATGGCTTAAGGAGTTTGCTAATAAACCTTGCCAACACTTTGCTAAACCCCCCAAAAACCTTGTTTATACTGAGCTAAACCCCCAATGACCTAACCTGCTGCAGACAATACCTCAACATTACCCGACAATGCATATGAGTGCACCCACCAGGGTGGTGGGTGTTGCACAGCTGCCCATGGTGGTGGTGGCATGAACACCACCCCTGCCTCAACACATGAAGCCATGACCAAAGTGACCACTGCAACTGACATGGATATAAACACGCCCACTGACCATGCTGACCAGTCCATGGACCAGCAGGATGACCCTGATCCTGATCAGCTGTGGCACAACCACCATGGCTGTCATTTGCACTGCATCTTGGTGGGCTTCAAGCTTGACAATTTCCATGTGCACCAGACCACCTCACATAAGGCACATCACATTTGATGTCTTCAAGGTCATGGAGCTCCATGTGCTGCAGCACACCAGCCTCCCTGTTGCGCCTGTGAATGGCCCCAATGGCAGTTGCATTGTGGCCTGTGACATGACCATTGAGGGGGAGGGGTCCAGTCTCATTACTGTGTGGGTGATGGGGCTCTCACCTCAGTTGACACACAAGTTGCTGCTCAATGCTCTCCATGGTGCCAGTGTAAGATGCTTGGCCAAATTGACAACACATCATCTTAAATGCCAACCATGTGGTGCTCCTGAAGAAGGCCACCACACAGATTGTCTTGCATGTTTCCACACACAAGTTCATGTGAGAAATGGTCTAACAATGTGCCAGCCTGGCCAAAGGAAAGGAAAATGGGACCCAAAGTTTGTACCTGTTGCAGTGAGTGGGCCATTCTTGTGTATGAAAACCAGGGGAGATGGCACATGTTGTGTCCTCAAAACCTGGGTCAAGTTGTATGGTCTTGATGGTGGCAGCTCTGAGTGACAGGCAATGAGAGGTTGTCAGAGGGCAGTTTGTTTCCTCAGTGGACAAGCAGGGGGCCATTATGTGATCCAATGTGATATGGACAAATCTTGCTCAAAAAGCAGTGGACAACAAAACTCGCCCAAAAAGTGATGGACAACAAATTAAAATATGGCATGGACCTGAGTGAAAGGCAATGAGAGGTCATCAGTGGGTAGTTTGTTTCCTCAGTAGGCAAGCAGGGGGCAAAGAGCACACCACAGCAGGCCCACCAAGCTGTTGAACCTCCCCAACACCTGCACCATTGCTCAGTGACCAAATTGAAATGACAAAGGAAAACAACAAAACATGATGCAAGGGCCTCCAAACTCCCCAAAAAACAACAGCAAAACTGAGGCAGTGAACAAAGTGTGGTGCAGTGCAGCTGCAATGGGTGGTGTGCACACAGCTGGCCAGTTCCCACAGCCTGGTCCCCTGCTGCTGCAGTCAGCTGCATCACCTCTACTGCACACTGTGCTGCAATTGCTGTGCTGTACATGAGTTGCATCACTCTCTCATCATTTGCTGTGCACAGCTCATGGCACATCAGTGCATTGTGGATATCCTCTGTGGTGCTGATCTGTCAAAATTGCCAGGTTGGTCAGGTGGAGGGGGTTGATGTAGCATTCTGGACTGCATGTCTGGGGGCGCCTTGAGTGTCCCCTTTCATGGTGCTCCATGCATTCCTGAGGAGTTTTGGGTTTGGGAATCCTGGTGGGCAAAGGGTTGGACAGACCATTTTTAGTTAGCCACCACTACCATGGTCCTTTGAGTGGCCTGTTGCAAGGCTTGTTTTGCATATTTGTGTCACCAAATGGCAATCTTGTTGCACTGTGGCAAGAGGAGTTTGCTAATAAACCTCGTCTACACTGAGCTCTATCCCCAGATGTTGGAAAAAGCCTCAGAAATACCTATTTATTCAGCTGATCACACAGCATGGCCATTTCCTCACGCCAAGAAAAAGTCAGATCGTAATGGAGATTGTGGGGATCGAACCCACGGCCTCCTGGGCGACAAGGCGCTCTCCCACTGAGCTAAATCCCCAAGGGCAAACTTCAAAGCGTCTGCGTGTTTATGCGAGCGAAAGGCAGGGATTGGGCGTGTCGTCTGAGCCCACGTGTTTGTAAAGTTCAGCTGATTTTCGCGCCATCACCACGAAAGACTCCCAACCAAAGCAACCGCCGCCAAACTCGTGTCGCGACTTGACAACCGACCCCGTTGCCAAGGTCCCTCCTGCCCGCCGCCAACTTGTTGCAATCCACCATGTTCCGCGCCGCCGCCCGCCGTTTCGCCACCGCGGCCCAGCCGCGCATCTCCGAGGCCGGCAAGAAGATTCTCGAGGCCGAGGCCGCCACCGCCAAGGCGTCGGACGGTGCGTCGTGACCGTACACCCCGCCCGTCCGTCCACGACGAGTTTGCTGACGACAAACTACGCTCGTGCGCGATGCGGGAATGTAGCCAACGGCAACCTGTGGATTAAGATTACGTGGTTTGTCGGCGCGCCGTGCCTGCTCCTGACGACCGCCAACGCCTACTACTTGTTTGCCGAGCACCAGGCTCACATCGCCGGCAAGGAGCCCGAGGTCGTGCCCTACTCGTACATGAACATCCGGAACAAGGTGCGTTTCTTGGGTCTTGCTCGCGCGGTCAATGATGAGTGGGTCGCTGACTCCTTGTTGCTCTCCTCTGGTAGCGCTTCTTCTGGGGCGACGGCAACCACACTGCCTTCTTCAACCGTACGCGTCCATTTTCTCTCCTGCCGCGGCGCACGACCATGGAGTCTCACCTCTCCCTTTCTCCCTCGTCTCCAGCCGCCGTTAACGCGGTCCCGGAGGAGTAGATTCCTCATTCTTCTCTCCGCGTGCTTGCGAGGGACGCAGGTCTCGCGTGGCCGCTCGTCTTTCCATCTCCCCACCGACACCTTTTCGCGACGCGGGGACCGGCGCGCCCGCAGTCTGTTTATTGTGCGCGCCGAGCTCCGCTCGCACGGGCACCAACCTATTTCTATCATTCAAATACATATTGAGAACCAATCGAGCAAAGGGATCCTCCTGCCGTTTCGCCCTCCATGTCAGCCCTCGCGCGCAAGTGCGAAGGACGACCCAATGAAAGAAACCGCAAGTCTCGACAACATTCAATACCATGATTCGTGATTCATCCTCAAACAACAACCAATACGCGACATCATGACGACGGCGGCGCCGTCGTCCCTGCTCCCGCTCCCTCTGCTCCATCCACAGCCATCGGCTCGTCCGCTTGGTTCACACGCATCGGCTGCGCGAGCGGCGGCTTGTGCGCGTGCCTATCGTCCGCGACCGACACTGGCGGCCCCGTCGCCTGCACGGGCACCTGCGGCGGCGACGCGACGCTCGCGAACGGCGCGGGCCCCGCAGCCGCCGACGTCGGCGGGATTGGCGGCGGCGCCGTCCCAAACGGCGGCGACATCGCCCCCGTCGCCGCGGCCGGCGGCGGCGCGACCATAAACGGCGTCGTCGTCACCGGCATCCCACCCGCACCACCAATCCCCATACTCGACAGCAACATATCGGCGTTCTGCACGGCCGAGGACGCGGTCGCCGGTGGCGGTGGCGGCGCGAGCGTGACCATCGCGGTTGGATCGTGTGGCTGCGGTTGCTGCGGGGGTGGGGGCGCGTACATGCCCATGTCCGGCGCACCGGACGGCATCGGTGGTGGCGGCGGTGGGGCCGCGAGGGACTGCACGTTGGCGATGCGCTGCTCGACGACAAAGAACAGGTACTCGTTGAGGAAGAGAATGACAATGTGGAAGGCGCCAAAGGTCGACATCGACCGCAACGTCAGGTCGCGCAGGCACAAGGCCGTGTAGAAGTTCCACTTCATCAGGAACTGCCGCGCTTGGTGGATGTACCGTGCCGGGTCGAGTTTCTGGTGGGGGTTCATGGCTACAGCGTCAGCAAACAAAGAAATCAAACGACACTGGGGATAGCGTGACAAGAAAGAATCGTACCTCGTCGAGGAACCGCGCTATCACGCTATCGAGCCAGACCGTCCACTGATCGAGCTTTGACGACGACGTGAGCAAGTTTTTGACCTCCATTTCGGCAATCTGCGTGACCTCGACTTTGCGGCACTCGGTCACCCAGCTCGCCTGGTCCTTGATCCCTTCAAAGTCGAGCCGGCTCCACTCGAGAAACATGGCGTGCATTTGCTCGGCCGTCTCGAGCACCGCGGCCGCCGCCTGCGCCAAGAAATTGAGCGACGTGTGCCGCTTGAGCTGCTGCGCAAACACTTTGGCGACCTCGACTTTACGGGCAACGAGCATCGGGTAGTACCCGTCCATGGCGGCCAAGATCCACGACTCGAGCTGCCGCGCGAAATGGCGCACGGCCTGCGTGACGGGCATCGGCAATTGGTGCATCGGGTTCGGCAAGAGCACGTTCATGATAGTGTCGTAGAGAATCGAATCGCACCGCCAAATCAGCTCGATCGATTCGGGACTGTTGACGAGCCGCCGCGAGGCTTCCGGCAGCGTCGTCCAAAACGAACGCAGCAGGACTTCGACGTGCGGGAACTGCATCGTCTGCAGCGCGTCGAGAATCTGCTGCGAATGGATCTTGTAGGCTTGCACAAACTGGATGATGGCCTCGAGCGGCGTGCCGAGCGGGACAAACGACTCGGTGATCGGCGGAAAGTCGGGCAATGGGATGCGCGGGCCTTGGCCGTTGCTGCCGTACATGGGATTGAGCGTCATGCCCTGCGGGATGCTGCACAATCGGGTCGTTAGCATTGGTGTGACTTTAAAGCGCGGGAAAATTGGATCAGGATTACGCACCCGGACATGAGCAGTGCCGAAAATGGGTTTTGCAGCTCTTGCGACGCATTCGCCGGATCGTGCGAGCCCTGAGCGTGCACGACGCAAGCACCAAGTTAGAACCCGAGTAACGACAAGGAGAGAGCCAACTCGACAAAATACCTTGACACGAATCCCGCAATAGTGGTACCGCGACTGGCCGCGCGTGCCGAGCCGCCGCGTCTTGAGTTCCGGGAACATAATCTTGACGATCTTGCCAAACATGGGCGAACTGACGAGCGGCACCGACATGGTATCGCAATATAGCTTGTACTGATCGTAGACGTCCTGCCGCGGCATATTGTACTCTTCGGCCGCCTCGAAGTTGCGGTGCAGCCTAGGATAGCAGCACGCGCGTCAGCATCCCATCCAGACGCGCCAGCGGCGCGACGCAACATTCACGCACCAAGTCGACCCGAACAAAAATCGGTCGCGGTCCCCGGCCTGGCCCGACGCGGCCTCGCGCGCGCGGTCTGCCAGTTCCGCGACCGACAGCGTGTTGTTGATCGTATCCTGCCGAATCTCGGCCGCGAATCGCAGCGCCTCCTGCGACTGGTCCTGGCCGTCAGCGGTCGGATCATAGTCATCGCCCGCGTGCTGCTGCGTGGCGGCAGCAGTGGCTGCTACGCCGGCGGCCTGCTCGGGAACGATTGGTGGCGGGATCACGGGTGGAGGAATTACGGATGGCGCAGTGCCCACCGCCGCTGCTGCTGCTGCTGCCGGCGCCGCGGCAGGTTGAGCCGGTTGCTGGGCTTGCGGCGGAGGTGGGAGCGGCTGCGTCTGCGACGTTGGCGAGGCCGGTACTTGCATTGGCGCGGGTCCTGGCGCATGCGTCGTCGGGGGCTGGGTCAGTGCTTGAGACTGCGCCTGCGCAGTCGCGAGCATAGCCGCGATACTCTGCATGGTGTTCTTGTGCCGCGCGTTGTTGTGGTTGGGTGCACAGTTGGTAGTTGCGGAGTCGAGGCGGCGAAACGAGCCGAAGTTGCTGATCCTGGAGATTTTTTGATCAGAATAAACTGCCTTGCGGGTGGTTGCAGGTTACTTGGTCAAGGTCGCAATGGATTTGGACATGTCGACGACGAGGGCCATGACAAGCGACTTCGGTCGTGATCGAGTCACGTGCCCTGTTGGAACACTTGCGGCTTGACTAGGTGCGTACCATTGCTGTCACCTGGATATACTTTCGCCGTACATACTCACTGCACCCTCCAACAAGCTAGAATTTCGGAAAACGATAGTAACATTGAACTGCCACGTTCTCGTCGAGTTTGAACTGATTTCGAGGTGTTCCGAGCTAACGCTGCCAATGATTTTGAGCAAATGCAGTGTGGCCGTGGCCAGCAGATCCTTGGAAACCTTGGGCACTAGATCTCAGCGCGCCAAACACTTGTGAGGGATACGGTGATCAGAGATATTGGTAACCTGAGAGACTCTGTTGACGGAGACGTCAGGATTGAGCGGTTCTCGCGTACATACCTAGTTCATGATCCGCGCCCTTCCCAACTTCAGACGACCAATGTGTGTGCCGCTTCTCTTGCGCCGGGAATCAATTGTCATCACCACCGCGTTTGACAGTATGATCGGCTCCATGGCCACAATTAGCTGAGCCGTCGATCTTCGCATTGAAACATGCGTGCGTGAGTGAGCAAACCCAAGGCCAGAGACGGATCAGCGACGAAGCGGTGATGCGATGTCGCGGGGACACGAGCAGCAGGCTAAGAGAGAAAGAGATCAAGAGCGCAAGGCGCATTTGTTGTTTTGCTTTGCGGCGGCAATACAACGAAGAAACCATGGTCGATGCGCTCATGTCGCATTGTCCCGAAGCGGCCAGATCGTCGTCCGCCTCCTTCTCATAATTATCATTGCGCTAATACTTCGAGGCGACATGCAGCTGGCCGTGAAGGATGGTTGACAACCACGTCGTATTGGCCCGCGTGAGCCCGCGCCGAATAAAGACTGGAATAACCACTCCAATGTATCGAATCGACGAGTTGACGGCAAGGAAGGACAATCCCGACCTCCAAGAATATAAATACACGCGAAAGCGAGGATCGCACACCGGCCGCTTCCAAATGGCAGGACTCGCCAGCATCCCCTTTCATTTCTACAACTGCATCGGCGCCGGCCCATCACCGCTCGTGCCCGCAGCATCGACTCGATCCCGTCCCGCCCCATCCCCGTCCTCGATCTGCGCCTCCTCGTCCAAATCCTCCTGAATCGAATGCAGCGACCGAGGCCGTGCGCCCGCTGCGGGCGACACACTATGTAGCGGCGGCGACCGCGGCATCGCACCGCCGCCCACGAGCGCCGTCGCGGCCGACTGGAGGTCGACCACTTCCTCGGTCGTCGACAAGTCGCGCGACGTGAGCGTGAGCCGACGACGTTTACCCGCGGTCTCGCTCGAGGACGAAGACGCGGCGGCAGAGCTCGGGTGTAAGAGCGAGGACGACGACGACGACGACGGTGCAGGGCCCGCGGCCATGGCCGACAGGAACGACGTGGCGAGCGGCGACCGCACGAGTTGTCCGATGATCAGGTGCTCGGCAGCGGACAGCGACCGGCGGCGCTTGCGGGATGAAGAGGAGGTGAGGGGTGGTGGGAGGTGGGCGGGACGCGGTCGTGGGCGTGCCGAAGCGGAAGCGGCAGCGGCAGCGGCAGCGGCAGCGGCAGCGGCAGCGGCAGCAGCGGGTGCAGATGCTGGCTCGAGACCGTGCAGCGAGGAACGGCGCGCCATGATGAGGTTCGTAGCGGCCGTGCGCGGACCAGTCGATGACGCGGTCGCTGCAGACAAACTCTTGACGCGACGGCGTGGCGCGACAAACGAGGGAGATGCCGCCGATGACGGTTTAGTGGGTGGCGGTGGAGGCCCAAGAGCACCAGCCGCGTCGGCGTTGGGCGGCGATGACGACGGGTCCGACGGCGCGTAATGGTTCATGGCGAGCAGCGCCGCCGCGCCCATCTCAGCCATACTGTCCATGTCCTCGACGACAATATCGTACGGCGCATTTTCGGGTGCGGGACTCGACGAGAGAGCAAGGTCGTCCATAGCTGGCGTGAGAGCCGCCGCTGCGTCGGGTGGCGAGGACATGGATGATGGTGCAGGCGAGCCGGGCGTGCGGCTCGTTGCCGTGGTCGAGGGTGACCCAGCGAGCGCGTGCGCAGGCGCCGCGGCCGTGTCATTGAGCATTTGCAAGATGGCGAGTGCGGCTTCCTCCATTTCGTGGTAAGCGGCCGCGGGCAGTTGCGCAGCGAGCAAAGAATGAGACTCGGCAGTACCAGTGCACCTCGTCGGCTCAGGCAGAGTCGTCGGCGCGCCCGGTTGCGTTGTTGAGCCTGTTCCGGCCACTGCGCCGCGCGCGACGGTCGCTAAGTCGGTGGAGAAAGTAGAGGGAGCAGCCACATGTCCATTGCGAGAAGAAGCAAGATGCGCAGTTGAGAGGACGGGTTTCGTGTCGCGAGAGAGGACAGAGTCGCGCGAACGGGCCGCAGTGGCAGCGGACAGAGTCAATTGCGACGAGAGACGCGACGCGGCACTCAAGGAGGCGAGAATGTCGCCGTTGTGCGCGTTCGAGGCCGTGACCGCAAGGGCCATGGGGTTGGCGAGCAACTCCGCGAGCGATGGTGGGGACCGTTGGACATGATACGCCGCCGCCGCGCTCATGGGCGTACCAGATGGACGCTCCACCGTGACGGTCGTGACTGCTTGCCGGAGACGTGTACGGAGTCGGGTCTGAATGAAGAATTGCGACAAGGCACAGCGTCAGCCGGAGCCCCACGTCGGCAAGCAAGGGATTCACGACCGTGTTCGCGAACATGAACATACCACCATCAGCTCAATATCATCTTGTTCATAACTAGTACTCAAAGATGCCGCTCCATTGGCGCCCTGGCGCGCCTGCAAGCGAGCAGGACTTGATTCAGGCACGGACGCGGGCGGTGTGGCGGAAACGGCCACTTTCGGTTCAAATTCGTCCATGGCAGCGCGCCAGAGAATGCAAAGTAGCGTATTCGGTCGATTGCGGCAAGCAAAACGGGTTTGGCTTGTTGGTCGATGTTTGGCAACGGTTTGGGTTGAAAGAGCAAGTTGCAGTGCGTTCAAAATGGCCAGGCGAGCACGGCTGGCAGCTGCGGCCGCGGCGACGGGAGCAAGTGGCCGTGCAAATCGCAGCAAAAGAACGTCGTTTAGAGCGGGCGGTACAGCGTGCAGCTGCGTTGGCGAGCAATCTGGATGGAGAGAGCAAGGAGGAATCGCGATTGCTTTGATGGGCCTTGTCGTTTGCGCGAGTCGCGACGCGCTCCGGGAAAAATAAGGCCAAAATGAAGGTCGGAGCGCGTTTTCTGCCCACGTTTTTCGTGTAAAATCCGCTTGCCACCCCTCGCACGTGCCAAGCGTGTGCCCTTTGTCGCGCACAAAATGCAGCTGCTGCCTGCCACACATAAAAGCGCCAGCCACATGCCCTGAACGGCGGCCCCACTGTCAAGCCCAGGCTGGCCGTGGCGGGGTCTCTGCCGCGAGTGCCGGCGAAGCAACCATGGTATGGCGTGGGCACACGCGTCGTCCCTCGTGGGTCATGCCCGACACGTCGCTTGCACCGACCGCGACGTGGGCACGCCTTGCAGGGAACCGCGGTGACGTGCTCTATGATCAAGTGCTCCGCTCCGGGTCTGGCACCGCACACCTGCTCCTGACGGCACCAGGTCTGGATCATTTGCGATAGCCGCTGCTGTGCCCTCGCCATTTGCGGTTTGATGCGGGCCGCTGCCGTGCCTGCGTTTACTTGATGCCTTGGCAGTCCTTTTTATCGCTTCGTGCGCTAGCGCTTGGCAACGCGGGCATCACTAACCAGACGCGCCTCTGCAACACTGTTTGATCCAACTGGCCTGCAACTTGGCGCACTCTTTGAACCATCAACCCGCGGATACTTTCAGCAATCAGCAATGCAAGCTGGTCGCGCCAGTCCGCCGAGTCGCGACGGTTCGCCCGTTCACCGTGCTGGCCGCTCCGCCAACGATTTTGGGTCAACAGCTGCCCTCAACCCTGAACATGGCGACGCGTTTGGACCTCGAGCTGGCCAATGGATTCCAATGGACCCCGTCGCCGACCAGCACGACGATTTGCGCGCGACAGCACGCGGCAGCAGCGTCGCGGCCCACTCACTCGGCCCGGCAGAGTCGGCGGCTGTGCGCGTCAGCTTGGGCGGTCAGCTACGTAAACGGCTCACGGCGCAGCGCACCAACATGACCGCTCTGACGCGTTCCGTGGACTACGAGGAAGTCGATAGCGTGCCGATGCAACGCTACTACCAGCGCGTGCTCCCGTCGCGCCAAAACGCCGTGCGCGCCCTCCTTTGCGTGATTCTCGGGTTTGTCACGGCGGCGCTCTACTATGGGCTCCACCATGTCACCAAGATTCTGTTTGAATTGCGTGTCAAACAAGCCAAGGCCGCGCACGAGCACTCGTTTGCCGCGTTTTGGGGGTCGATGGTCGGATTCGCACTCATTCCGGCGTTGATTGGGGCCATTATCACCATTCTCGAGCCCTCGGCGGGTGGGTCGGGCATGCCCGAAGTGATCTCGTTTCTCAACGGCCTCGACCAGCCAGCGTTTGTCACCTGGCAGACGCTCGGCGCCAAGATGGTCGGCATGGTTTGCATCGTCTCGAGCGGGCTCTACAGCGGCTACGATGGACCATTGATTCACGGTCCGTCGATTCACATGCAGCTCCACTTTGCTGCATTATGCCTTGCTGCTGACCATCTGATCCGCCCTCTCCACTAGCCTGCGCAATCATCGGCATCATGATCGTACGCAACCTCAAGAAGATTCCGCGGCTCGCAGAGGCCTACTACGGTGTGCGCGACTTGCACGCCGAGTCGAGGTCCATGATCCGGAACGTGCGCTCGCACGAGCTCCAAGTGTTTGCGACATTGGGTGCTGCTTGCGGCGTCGCGACGGCTTTCCAAGGTATGCTTCCCTGCGCTTGCTCTCCACCCGACCCAACACTCGTGACCCTTTTTTTCACGATTCTTTGCTCTTGTTCCATATAGCGCCTGTGGCTGGCGTCATTTTTGCGCTCGAAGAGGCCATCTCGTTCTATTCGCCGTCGCTCCTCCTCAAGGCCCTTTTTGCATGCTCCATGACCATGGTCGCGACGAGCCTCTACTCGCACGGCACCAAAATCAACGGCGATTCGTACTCGATCTACTCGGTCAACGCGCACTGCAGCATCCGCATAACGGCTGTCGAGTACCTGAGTTTCGTCATCATGGGCGTCGTTGGCGGTACGTTGCCGTTGTTACACGCTTCCGTTTCAAAGAAACGCACTGACGCAAACGCGCTTCCTGCCTACAGGTGTCTTCGGCCATTTCTACAACGTCCTTGTGGCCAAGATCGGCGTGTGGCGCGCCAAGCACATCCACCCGAGCGTATCGCGTCGTCTGATCGAGGTAGTGGTCGTTGTCTTGATCACCATGACCGCGTCGTCGCTCATAGTTGAGCTGCCCACGGAGCGCGACGTACGTTTAACCACATTTCCATGTTTGCCGATGTGATCCAAGCGCTGAACTGACCAATTAGTTATCTTACCAGGGATCTTTGTGCACGCCGTTCGACCGCAGTCTCAAGCACCTTGTCAAAGTCCCGCCCACCAATCCGTGCGCCAACACGTGCGGCAAGTGGGTGAGCAGCTTGAACGCTATGGACGGCGAGTACGACCCGACGAACCTGTTTGACTCGTGCATCGAGTGGCTCGACGATTCGGTCTGTCTGGACGCACGGATCCGCAACCAAGTCATTTCGGTACCTTCACCGCCTTTCTTGTTCCGCTTCCACATGATTGACCGCGATCTTCCCAACAGGACGCGGCCACGCGGTACACGTCCATGGCCGACACGTGCAACACGCTGCCGCCGAACACGACCATCTCGCTGCTCCCGTCCAGCGACGCTGCCGTGCACACGCTCGTCATGCAGTCCATTGCGCAGTACCGGTCGGCACTGTACCCGCCGGGCCTCTACTTTGACGCCGATTTCAACAAGCCGCTCGCACGCCGCGCATCGTCCAACGGCACGGCTCTGGCCAAACGTTCGGCTGAGACCAAGCCGCTTACGGAGCCGAAATGCTATCACCAAGTTGCTTCACTCGTCATGAACCAGCCCGAGGATATTCTCAAGAATCTTTTTGCGCGCGGCTACTACTACCTTTTTGAGTGGAAGGGTTTGCTCATGTTTGGGCTCGTCTACTTGGCGCTCTCGCTCTTCACGCACCACATTTCGATGCCAACGGACCTGGTGCTCCCGGTGCTTGTGATTGGCGCGACGTTTGGTCGCTTGTACGCTCTCGGTACGTGGACGATTGGCATTCTTTAACGCGTCGCGTTGTTGCCGTTTCTGAAGTCTCGCACGCCGCGCGCACAGGCATCAACCAGTGGAAGAGCTCGATCGGGTCGCCGCTCCTGGACCCGGGTGCAAGCGCGCTCCTCGGCATGGCAGCGTTCTGGGCAGGCACGTCACGCATGATGATCACGATCATCGTCATTGCGCTGCAGTCGACCAACGAGCAGGTTCGTTATGCTTCTCCACCTGCTCCGCTCCCGCTCTTCTTTCTCATGGCCCCCACCCTGCACTAGACCTACCTCAACGGCATCACCCTCGTCGTGATTCTCGCCACCGTGATCGGCAACCTGCTCGGCGAGTCGCAATACCACCTCGAGATCGAAGCAATGCACATGGCCTACCTGCCCGACACCCCACCGCACGCGCTGCGCAAGTGGACCGTTGAGGAAGCCCTCGCCGCGACCCGCGGGCACAAGCCCACCACCCGCGTTGTCGTGCTCGACCTCGACCCTACTCGGCTGACCGCAGGCACCGCTCTCGACTTGCTCAGCGCCGTCCCCCACACGGGATTCCCCGTCATCCAGCACGGCCGGCTGCAGGGCCTCCTGCTGCGGGACCAACTCGTGGAAATCATCAACTCCGCATGTTCGGCGGCCGGCCCGATCGAGCCATTGCGCGGCACGATTCCGCGGCGCGGGTGGCGGATCGCAAAGCGTGTCTCGGACGTGAACGAGGAGTTTGAATTCGCACGCGCGTCGTGGCCCGCGGACGTGCTGGCCGTGCCGATTGTCGACCTCGTGGAGGCGGCGCTGAACCGGTCGCCGCTAACGGTCACGCCAAGGACGGCAGCGACCAAGGCCTACCGCCGGTTCCGCACGCTCGGTGCGCGACACATGGTCGTTGCGGATGACGCGAATGCGCCCGTGGCCGTCGTGACACGCGCGGATTTGCACGCGTGGCTCGATTTCTTGCACCATCATCGCGGCAGCCATCGTGGACATCATGATGATAGCGATGTGCATGGGGGCGAGGGGGAGCGGAATGGGACCGTGGCGGGGGCGGGGATGCACTCGAACAGTGGCGGTGCCGTGGTTTGAGCTGAAATCGTGACCCGGTCTTGTGATCAGGGTGCTTGAGCTTGGCCGTCTGTCTGAACGCGACACGGCTCTCGGTCAGCAGCGCTGACCGGCTCTATCAGCCGGGCTGGTCCTGGCTCGTGAAGGAGTGTCAAGAACGCCGTGAAATCCGAGAAATATTAACCATTGGTCGCCTTTTTGGCCTGTGTCTTTCATTCGCCCCATGTCGAACTGTTCAGGCACCATGCTTCGTCTGCACTGCCATGGTTGTGCTTGATGAGGAGCAAACTTCTGCTATTTTCCGCTTCAGACACTCAATGAGGGACAATCCTCATAACATCAACTTGAACGCAATGCCGCTCATGAGCTATCGAGCTCACATAAGTTGCACGCTTGCACGATACGATACATGTACATTTCGCACGGCAACGCGAGACCAGCAACAATTCAAAAACCGTGCCGACGTCTGCAAAAATTGCATTATTTCTGACGTTGCTGCTTGACCCACGTCGGAGGCGCTAAGGGCAAAAACAACGAGAGGCAAGTAGGGCGCAGTTGGCTCGGCCAAAACTCGCAATTCCAGACATGAAAATACATATCCAACGGGCATGCGCGCACGGCCTCCCCAGAAACCAGGAAAGGCGCAGTACACTTCGGCCAGGGCTGCAAGAACTCCCTCGGCCCATGACCATCCATGGCTCTTTGCCTGAGGGTCTGTCATGCATGCTGCCCACCAAAAGAAGCGAGAGATTGGCAAAGCAACTCCATACAAACAAACACACGCGCAACTGAAGCGCAAGAACGAAACACAAAAAAAGCCAAAGCAAATCACAAGACGATCCGAACTCACCGGCTGGCTAGCTCACACGCACAGCCATCCCGGAAACCAGGAGGGAACAGGAAACTTCTGCCAGGCCGAGAGATCACCCTCAGCCTGTGACCATACATGGCGCTCTGCCATCCGGCCTGTCGTGAGCGGCCATGCACAGCCTTGGGAATGGATAGATAGCAGCTGGATGGGAGCACACCCATGATCATGATTACTCTGGCCAGCATGGAGTAAGATGGGAGAGAGAGAGGAAGAAGGAGAGCTTGGGCCGCTGAAATCGAGGGGGGAGACACGCTGCATGTTCAAGACATGCGTGGACCGACTCCACGTGAGGGGTATCTCATCTCGCGCGCGTCTCGCTCGCCCAGGAGGGCTCATGCCTATCGTCTCCATTTCACAACAGCATCTCTGTACCTTCTCCAGCCTGTTTGACTTCCGAGATCGCTCGGACAAGTCGTTGGGACAGAAGACATGCTCCCAACAATGCGGGATTGTCTGGCCTCGCGTTTCCGGGCATGGGAATGGGAGAGGAGGGCACGCGTGGGGTGACCATTTTTAAACACGGCGAAGCACAGCCGTCTTGGGCGGAACAACGTTCGTTGGCGTCGTCTCCAGAAGCCCAATGAGCGGTGCTTTGCATGGCGCTTGCATGTTGCTTGCATTTTCATGGTCTATAACCGCGGCCTTGTAACACATCGGCTGCATCCATTGTCTATCAAATTGTGGCCAACTCGACATGGTTCTTTCCTTGGAATGCTGCTTCGGGTTAACATAATGCAGTACAAACTTATGCAACAAACTGGCCTCATGGTCAAAATGATTCAAGGGTGAAAGCAAGTCTATCGTAAACCGCCATGGATTGTGTGCCTCTTCAAGCAGATCGTTCTGCCGCAGCCAAAGCAACGGCACAGCGAGAGACAAGGTCGGGTGTGCAGCGCTGGCACCAAGCAGCAAGCGTGATGCGCGCGCGTCTCGTGCAGCTGGTGGTTGACGAGAAATCCAGGCTCAAGCATTGGCATCAAGGGGATCATTTGAAGGATTCTCACTCCCTGCAAAAATTTTGCCAGAACTGCGTAAATTCGGTCGTCCATGTCCGGTGTGCAAGAACCCCATTCATTGTCATTACGCCAACAGGCGAGACGAGCATGTGCCAGTAACGAGGACCATGGACGTGATGTTGTTGGACCTGGAGATGCGGCCGTGCCGACTTCAGTGTCGGATCACGATGAACTTCGCGCCGAATACGATGGCTTTGTCATAAATGCCGTGTCGATGCTGGCTTGGCTCGTCTTTATTGGATGGGCGTTTCTGCCTGATGCGGCGCTCCTGGCTCTTCGAATTTTCTACTTTCCCGACCGGTATGCATAAGCTCTGGTCATGTCGACTAACAGCCGCGCAAATCGGCTATTTTTGACCAGTCTCGATGGATGATGCTCGCTCGATCAGATGGTGGGGAACTCGCAATTCCGGCGTGGGTGGTGGTGACGCTTGGATTCGTTCTAATCTACCAGTAAGCCCAGTTTCTTCGCCAGACGCCGGCTTGGGACTCTGTCGAAACGATCACCGGTTTGCTCTTCCCTTCTGGGCCGTCTCGTGGCGGACTTGTACGGCGCGTGCAAGACAATCTTTCCTGTTGACGTTTCCTACGGCACAGATTGCTTTGCCTTGGACGACCAGAGACAGCTGTGCGAAAGCGGCATGCGCGATCTCCCGCTCACAGTCGTCAATCGTGTCCTGTACCTGGAATGAAACTAGATATTGAAACGATTCCAATGGATATTGTGAACAATCGAGCAATCTGCAACGGTCAGCTGGCCACCATCCACTCCCGCTCGTGTAACAAGTCGAGAAACGGTGACTACAAGAGCGGATGCTTCAGCGTGCTGGCACAACCGATCAAGACCGATCAGGATGAGCGTGCCGCGCGCGCGTGAACGCGACGTTGATGCACTTCCAATCACGGAGATGGTTTCAGGCCACTGACCTCCAATATGATGCATCAATGTTAGCAAAAAGGGCAAGTGTTAACATCGTGGGTGAAGGGCCAATTAAAACGCGTGCAACAAGCAAACGTGCGCGACTGTGATGTTTGCTGCGCGCCACAGACACGATGACCACTTTCTTGTCGCGCCCCTGAAGCTGGTCAATCGTGTTACGCTCGACTTCGGCCACCACCATGGGCCATGCTTGTCATCCCACCGCGGCGCCAAGCGCGTTGCGGGTGCTCATGTAAGGACCAGCAACGGTGATACCGACAACACAACAAGATTTGGGAAAGCATCCACCGTGGGTCTTGCCCAGCTCCTGCTTGTGTGGAAATCTGCTGGCCGCATAAAACTATGCCATCGTCTGACAGCGTCGTCGGCCATCTCTGACAATCAGACCTTGGTTCATCAACGCACACGCATATCATTCCAAAACGCACAAATCGCGCTGCCCAAATCCCTGCGCAATAATCAGCACAATCACGGCCAACGCCGCGCGCGCGCCCTCTCGTGCCTCCTTCATACCCTCCCCCACGTCCACGTCCATTTCCCCTCCACCAAACACCTCCTCGCGAACCGCGCAGCACGCCTTACCCAACGACCGCAGCACAAACGTCTCGTCGGCCGTCAACGTCGTATCGAGCGCGACCAACAGGCAAAACACCGTCTTGGCCACGGCCGCCATCAGCCCGCTGTTGCCCTTCGCTGCGGTCCAAATCCACTGCGTGTGCATCTCGAGCAACTGCAGTGCCTTGGCGTGCGGAAAGTGCACGAGCACTGACGGACGCCACAGGTCGTCGCACCCGCCCGGCGCGGTCCCGCCGAGAATGCGTGAGCTGTAGAGGAAACGGTACCACATGGTGCTCCGCGTCGGCAGCGCGCCGAGGATCTGCGCAACGTCGGCGGGCGGGCTGCGCTTGTGCGAGAGCGGGATCCCGCCGGGACCGTACTCGACGAGGGCAGAGCGCGACGCGGCGATCTTGGTGTGCAGCAAACGGTACTGGTGCAGCGTGCGCCGGGCCCATGCGCGCGGGAAGGTCGGTGGCGGTGCGAGCGCGTCGGTGCTGAGCAGCGGATCTGCGGCGGGTTGTGCATCACTTGGTGCAGAGCGACGGTGTTGCGCGATAGTAGCCGGGTCGGCTTCGATCACGTCGGGGAGGGAAAGGGCCTCGGCGCGCACGCGCCGCAGGTACTCTTCGCCCGAGGTTGGCGGCAGCAAAGGGTGGCCAATGGGATACTATCGCCGGCCTGGTTGCAATGAGTGTCATGCTGCCGGGAAAAACAGGTTTGAGACGGGAGATCAGAGCATACGTCAGCGACGGGCAGCGCGCCCCGCATGTTCCTTGCGCCGGGTCCGTCGCGGTCATGGTGGTCGTAGTCGCGGTCGTAGTCGCTCATGGTGGCACTGCGTCTTGTCTGCGATGAGCCAGGGTTGGTGTTGGAGGTCTAGAGCACGTCGGAATGTTCTGTTCGATCCGCAATCAAATCCTTTTCTCGACAAGCACAACTCGCTGCAATCGTTTTCGACATGTTGGGCAAGAAAGGCCTGGCACTTGTCGCCTACTCGGACGATGATGAAGACGGGACCAGCGACGTGGAAATGGCTACGGCCGATCCGCCAGCGACCACGACCACACGACCACCAAATGCTCCCGCATCCGCGACCCTGTCAACGGCCACACCAAGCGACCAGCATGCTCGAGCGGCGCAAACCGCCGCCGGCCCCGCACCACGATCCTCGGCGCTTGATCCCGACGGCCATGCTTCTTCCACGTCGTCACCCCCTCTCGGTCCCGCTCTCGGCCCGCAACTCCCTCCACCCGGCGCGCAAATCGACGGCGACGGCGATGTACCCATGCTTGACGCACCCGCCGACGTTCTCCCGCGGCTCCCGGTCGAAACTTGGTGCATCCCTGTAGTCACTGACCTGACGGATACGTACGCGACCTACTCCGATTTTATCGCGGCGTACCTCGACGCGGCCCCCGTCGCACCCGGCACGTCCGGCGCACCCTCTCCACCCGTTTCCGCGCCGCTATGGGTGCCCGCGGCCGCGGACGATGCTGGCGCGCCGCCTCTCTCGTGCAGTCTCTTCCCGCCGATTGTGACACCGTGCGACCGTACTGCGGTCCCCGTGGACCCGGGATTGCACGCAACGCTGGCCGAGTGGGCAAAGCATAAGGTGCGCGGCGTGCATTTTAATGACGTGCTCCTGGCGTCGCCCGAGTTTGCGACGCCCGACTTGTTCAGGCGGATGGTCGCGTTCTTGGACTTGGATGAAAGTGGGTCGAATTTGGATCAGGGGGAGGTGCCGCCGGTGCCGATGGCGGAGGTGCTGGGTGCGTTTTGATTTTGTGATTTGATTATTTTGGGGTGGATGTGACGCTGACGTGTGGTGGGATTCGATTTAGCGAAACGGCAAGACGATTGGGCAGCGCGCGCGCACCGGCGGCAGGAGGCCGGTGCAAGGACGCAGATTCAGTTTGTGCAGTCGTCGTCGTCTTCTGCGTTGAGGTCGGCGCGCAAATAGATTCGTTTTGGCGTGATGGTCTTCGCGTGACGTTTTCAAGTGAACGTGAGAGGTGGCCTGATCTGGGGTGCAACCGTTCTCCTACCTAGGTTGACAACAACGGCTCCAATCCTTGAACAGAGACAGAGAGCTGGCGCTCCAAAAACAAAATATATATAGACACGAGCCCTGCCGCCGCTGCTGCTGCGAGGACAGAACCTTCCACGCCATTGTGCCAAGCACCGCCCAACACACGCGCGCGACGGTTAGCGCCCGCGCATGCCGCGCCCACGCATCCCGCCACGTCCCCGGCCTCGTCCACGCCCGCGCCCACGACCGACAGCAACTACAAGCACAATTAGACAGTCAGAAATATGCCCTCCCCAAGCCAAAATTCCGTAAATTCATCCGTGTACCCGTCTCCTTGCGCTTCGACGACTTGACCTTGGGCGTGTCGTCAATGAGCAGCGTGTCGAGCGGGATCGAGTCGGGCAGGATGAAGTACCGGATCGTGTTGCCGCGAATCGAGAGCCGGTCCAACGCAATCGGGTCGCGGTTCTTGACCGTCATCTTCACCGTCTTCAAGTGCGTGTTCATCGTCATGTCGACGCCCGTGATCGTGCCGTGCACGACCGTGCCGTTTTTCAACTCCACGGTCACCGACTCGTTGCCGAGCTTCATCAGAAAGCTACGGTTCAGGTGGACGGCGTCAATTTCGAGGACCTTGGACACGGACGAGCGTGATGGGAGAGTGCGGACCGGACGAGTTTCATGGTCGCGGTCGGTGAGTGGTTGGAGTGGTTTGGTGCAGTCCAATAGGGTCCAATGCGCGGGTGTCGCAGATATTCCAATAATTCGAGCTTGGCCGCGACGAGTGCAACAAGTCTCGGCGCGCGGTGCGGTCCAATAGCGTCGTGAACGGGCTTTGCAGTCGACTCGACGGTGATCACGACGACCTCGAGACCCGTCCACCACGTGCCTCAGGGTGACGATTATGAGGAACGGGAAACTACCGTTCTGTCTCCCGGCTCTCGAATTTCTGCAACCACGACCACGATCAGGACCGACCATGGTCCGCTACAAGTACCGTTACTTGGTGTTCAGCGTGAGCTACGGCGACGACAATGCCGCCGTCGACCCGGACGTGTCCGCGTCGGTCATGGACCGCCGGATTCGCGCGACTGCCGAGATTCATTTCGGCCCACACGGGCTCGGGCTGATGCAGAGCAATCTGGGAGGTGGGCAGGCACCACGCTCCTCAAAAAATTCCCGACGATGACGGCCAACTGACGGCCGGCCGGGGAACTCAGTCAAGTACTTTAGCGGCTTCACGGGCATCGGCATCGTGCGCGTCGCGCGCGACCACTATCGCATGCTCTGGGCGACGCTCACGTTCCTCAACGCCATCAATAACCGAAGGTGCCGGATCGTTGTCTTGCACTGCAGCGGTACGATGCGGAATGGATTTCTTTATCGGGAGGGCCTGCGGCTCACATACCTTGCGCGAACCGCGAACAGGCACGATTCGAAAGGCGCAACAGGCCGCGCTCGAGCACGACCGTGTGATGCTCAAGGTCGCGCTGCATCACATGGAGGCCAAGGGTGCGCTCGACTCGTTTCATTTGTCGGTGTGGTGCACGAACAAATCTGACGAAATCTGTGATTTGATTAGGCAAAGGCGGGCCCGCCGCAGAAAAGATGCTTGCCAAGATTGGCGACGAGAACGCTGCTCTCATCCAGACGTGCGAGATGGGGTAGCTCGGCGCAAACGGGGGCGGAGTGTAAAAGTGTGGTCTATGATACCTGACAAGCCGTTTTTGATGGGGTGGGCATTGTCGAGCAAGGGAGCCGCGACGCGAAAGCATCGACGCGTGCTCGGTGCGGTGGACTGGACGAGAAGAGGTCAGCTTACACGCTGATACCGCGCAGAGGACACGGACGGCGGGAGCGTGACGGGAGCGAGGGGCGATGGCATGGTGCGTTGCGCTCCGATTCCACATTCGAAAATTACGAAATAATCTGGTTCCATCCTGGAAATACTATGGTCGCTGTACGGGTGGGGGAGAAGACGAAGGACACGCCGGGCCGGCGGGGAGGTCGACAATAAGCGCATGTTACGAATCAACATCGCGACCACACGACGCGCGCGAGCGTGACCACCACTCGCGTGTTCGCGGCCAGGCAGCGGCGGCGGGAGAGGCTTAGTGGTGCGCCTGGTTCTTGTGATGCTCTGCGATCCGCAACACGACGCGGTCAGTACTTCCGACCCCTGCAACACCCTAATCCGCGCGCAAAAAAACATACTCAGGTGCGAGTGGTAGGCCATCGTGTACCCGACGCCGAAGACGAGCAGGATAACGTGCGCGAGCGGCGCGCCCGACTCCTTGCCGTTCTGGAAGTGCTTGTTGCGGTAACCGACGAACAGGCCCTCGGTCAAGACCGACGGGTCCTGCGGCGCGTTGCCCTTGGGGAGGCCACGGTAGAGCGAGACGAGCGGCTTGAGCTCGGCACCGAGCGCGGGCTGCGCGGCGGCGGTCGAGGCCGCCGGCTGGGCCGCCACGTTGGGCGGGATGAACGAGCGCGTCGCGTAGGCGCGGCGGGCGGCGGTGCGCAGGATCGACATGGTTGCTGGTTGCGGTCGGTCGTGCGTGCGGCGTGCGGGCAAGGCGGGGTCGACAACGGCTGGAACGAGGTCGTGGCAAACGACGAGCTGGAGGAGGGAGAGTGTTTTGACCAGATCAGGTGTCGTCACGCCTGTATGCAGGGAAACGCGCAAAGTGTTGACCGTGTCTCCCTGCTGATCCTCCACCAACCAACAACCCGCCATCGCGCCGTTGGCACCAACCAGCAGACCACCACCATGTCGCGCCTTGCGTCTCTTGCGCGGCATGCGGCACCATGTCCCGCGCTGCGCACTCTCCACCGTCCCGCAGCCGCGTTGGCCGCGCGCCCGGCCACGGTGCGCCACTACGCCGCTGATCGCACAAGCAATCCCGCACCTGCCAAGTCGACCGGCACCAGCAAACCCGGCGCACCAACGACCACGAATGCCGCGGCCACGGCACCCGACCACCGCGCGATCGGGCACGCGCAGCAGCTGTTCACGTTCCACACGCTGTCGCCCGGCTCGGCCTTCTTTCTGCCGCACGGCACACACATCGTGCACGCGCTCATGGACCTGATGCGGCGGCAGTACCGGCGGTTCGGGTACCGCGAAGTGATCACGCCGCTGCTCTACAAGCGCGCGCTCTGGCAAGTCTCGGGCCATTGGGAGAATTACAAGGACGATATGTTTGCCGTGCTGCCGGGGAACGGGGATCACCAGCACGACCTGGCCGGTGCCGCGGCAGATCATACCGTCGTAGCCGAGGATACGGTGGCCGGGGACCGGCACGACGGATGCGCGCACCACGCGCACGCTGCGCTCGCGGGCGACGAGTCGGGCCTGTACGGACTGAAACCGATGAACTGTCCCGGCCACTGCCTGCTGTTCAAGAACACGCGCGTCTCGCACAAGGATTTGCCCATGCGGCTCGCCGATTTCAGTCCGCTACACCGGTACCGATGCTCCCGCTCCTTCCCCACCGCCATACTTCGGTCCTGACCCCCTCGCTCACATAGCAACGAGGCCTCGGGCGCTCTGTCGGGCTTGACCCGCGTCCGCCGGTTCCACCAAGACGACGCGCATATTTTCTGTACGCGCGACCAAATCGCGTCCGAGATCGCGTCGGCACTGCGCATGGTCGACGAAGTCTACGCGCTCTTTGGGTTCCCGGCGTGGGAATACACACTGGCCACGCGGCCTGACGCGTTCCTTGGCGAGGCCAAGGACTGGGATCATGCCGAGGCCGCGTTGCGCGACGTGCTCGACAATTTGCCGGCCAACAAGGCGGCGGTTGAGGCGAGCCAAGAGCGAGTTTGGCGCGAAGCCGAGGGCGACGGCGCGTTCTACGGGCCCAAGATTGACGTGCGCGTCAAGGACGCGGCGGGACGCAGCCATCAGACGGCAACGATTCAGTTGGATTTCCAGTTGCCGCGGCGGTTTGAGCTGACTTATGAGCGTACGTTGTACTCACTACTTGTGTTGCGAGGGTGGAAAGTGCTCTGACTCTGATTTTGCGCGTGTTAGGCGCCGACAACTCGGTCGACACGCCCGTGATCGTACACCGCGCGGTCCTCGGCAGCGTCGAGCGCATGTTTGCGATCCTCGCCGAACACTACCACGGGAAATGGCCTTTCTGGCTGTCGCCGCGGCAAGTCATGGTCGTGCCCGTGCACGAGGGCGCCGAGCTCGTCGCCTACGCCAATAAGATCAAGGGCGTTCTCGCCATGCAAGACCACATCGACCCGGTCGCGACGCCCTGGCACTCCGACTCGCACGTGGCCACACACACGTCCCGGTCCCGCCGCGCGCCGATCGCCGTGGACGTGGACGTGTCGGGCCATACGCTGAACCGCAAGATCCGGCAGGCGCAGCAAAACGCGTGGAATTATGTCGTGGTCGTCGGGGACCGCGAAATGGCCGAGGGCAAGGTGAATTTGCGCGCGTCGTGGGAGAACCAGCGCGAGGCGACGTTTGCGCGGTTGGACCTGTTCCCGGCGGTCGGGAGGGCGGGGGCTGAGCGCGCGGTCCCGCTCGCGGCGCTGCCGGACGTGCTGGAGATGCTGGGGGAGCCGTTTGTCGAGGCGGCGTTGCGCGGGCAGGCGTAGGTGTAGTGGGCGCGTTGCAAACAAGTTTTACCATTTCGTGGGTTCAAACGAACTAGCGTTCTAGACTATGTAAAAAGATGGTGGAGAGGAATCATCGGCAAACGGCAAGCTCGCGCGGCGCGGCGACGGTCTATGGGGATGCCGCGGCGGCTGCCCTTTCCACGACCCCTGCTCCTGGCCCTGCACCCGTCCTTGCTCCTGCTGTTGGTGGTGCTCCACTCGTCGCCACCGGCTCGGACCGATTCGGTGCCCCGTTCCCGTCCTCCTGCACCGCTGGCGGTTCCGGCGCCTCGCGCCAGAGACACGTCCCCTCCTCGCCCAATGACCGCAACGGGCGCAGACTCGCATCCACCGTAACCCCCGCATGCGTCGCAAACGGCCGTGCCCCCGCCGATTTCCACAGCCCCCACTCGACGCGCGGCGCGACCTTCTCGAGCCGCACCTCAAACGCACTCCCACCCGCCTCGGCGGCGGCCCCGGTCGCGGCACTCGCATGCGCTGCGGTTCCAAACACGATCTCGTGCCCCGCGCCGGCGCGCGTCCCACGACGGAGCCGCCCATGGTGCACGTGCAGCGGCACGTGCTGCGCAACGTGTTTGGTCCCCTTGATCCCGAACCCGAGCGCAATCCCGCCGGCGCTGCGCGTCGCGGCGCGCCAGTTGTCCCGTGCGCGCTGTGCGATATCCCCGATCCGTAAAAACCCGCCATGCCGGGTATCGTAGACCCGGACACGATAATACCGGTACCCCACCTCCTCGACCGGCGACCGCGCCGCGAGATCGGTCGCGTTCAGGAACTGCGCCGGTGGAACGGGGAGCAAGGTCGCGTCGGTATCGGCGCGGCGGTCGTCGACAACCCAGCACGGCACGCGCGGGATGCCGAGCGTGACCGACGCCTGCCACCGGTGGTGGCCGTCGAGGATGACGTGCGGATGCGACCGGGTCACGATGATCGTGGGTAAGAGCGTGTCGTCGTCGAGCGTGCGCAGGTACTCGACGAGCCGTGCGAGGTGCGGTGGGGACGTCGGTTCGTGCGGGATCAGGTCGTTCGGATCAAGCCACGCGATGGCAGGCGGGTCCATGTATTGGTACCGTACGGGGTCGGGTTGCGGCTACACCAGTGGGGAGAAGGTGAGCGGTCGGGGTACAAGCAAGGACGAGCGAGGGATTCGGTGCGGACCTTGGTCGATGCCCGATGAGCCGGCGCAGTCCGCCCACCGCCGAGGCACACCTGCGCGGCGGGCAGGAGATGGTGGTCGTTGGCGTGCGCGCCCATGATCCCGCGCCAGTGCCAGTCGTCGGAGAGAATCGAGCCCGAGACGGCGAGCAAGGCCGGGCAAAAGGGCTGGTGCTGCGTGAGCGCAAAGAGACTCACGTCGTGCGGCGTCGTCAGGCGGAGAGCCATGGCGGACGAGAGCGGGGCGCGGGGGTATCTTGAGAGCGCGTCGGAGCGGTTGGCCGTTGGAGTTGGTGGTGGTGGTGGTGGTGGCGGGCAGCGGCGCGCGTTCTTCGTGTCGCGTCGTCGGTCGTCGTTTCCTCGTTATTCGCTTCCCCGTTTCGTCGAACTTTGGCGGGTGGTTCTTGGCCGCGCGGCGGTGGTGTGGTCTGGGGCGCGGATGAAACGCTGCCGTGGCAATTGTCACGGTCACAGCGCCCCTGCGTCCTGCGGCGCGGTAACGTTGCTGGTCGGCGCGCGTCGTGATCGCGATCCACAAGTCGTCGTTCCAAGTCGTTCCAAGTCGTCGTCGTCGTCGTCGAGTTCCCCGTTTCGCGTCCCGATCGGCGTCAGTGTTGAGCAAGGATTGGCGAGAGTGGCACGCGGTGGAGCTGTTTCTGGCGTGGTGAGCGACGGCCCGTGGGATGTGCTGTGATTTGGAACACGCTGGCCAGAAAGCAGGAAGGACGCGCGCGCGGCCCTGGAGACAAGTCACATGGGTGTCCTGCCAATACCATTGGCGCAGAGCAATCCAGTCGCGGATTTTCGTCATTCCATCGCGCGCCCCCCGCCGTTCTGGCGCCATCCGCGCCGTGCTCATCCGCTCCTTCACGCCGCGCTGATCCTCGAGTGATCCCTGAACTCGCTCTGCACGACGCGCCCAGCGCGCGCTGATAACTTGTAACTTGCTGCACTCGCCGCGCTCGACCGATCCGACCGAACCGACCGCACTCCGTCACCACCCACGCTCGCCCACGCTCTGCACGCTCTTCCACCACCACCAACCGCAACCATGGCGCCGACCACCGCCGGCACCCCGCCGCTGGCCCCTCGCCTCGCGATCCTCTACGGCTCGCAGACGGGCAACGCCGAGTCCATCGCGCGCGGCCTGCACGACACGGCCGTCGCCCGTGGGTTCGACAGCTCCGTGCACTGCCTGAACGACCACGCCGCCGCGCACCTCGACCAAACCCCGGCCGTGCTCTTCATCACGTCCTCGACGGGCGACGGCGAGCCGCCCGACAATGCCAACCTGTTCTTCCGCGCACTGCGCAAACTGAAGGGTGGGGACAAGGGGATCTGGGAGGGGATCAAGTACGCGCTGCTCGGACTCGGGGATACGAATTATTCGAATTTTTGTGGCGCCGCGAAACGGTTGGAAAAGCGGGTGACCGAACTGGGGGCCGCGCGGTTTTATGCGAGCGCGTTTGCGGATGATGCAACGGGGTTCGTTTTTGTGAGCGGCCTTGGTTGGCTGGCGCAGAGTACTGATCAATAGTTTTCATTAGTCTCGAGGAGACGATCGACCCGTGGGTCGAAGGCCTCTGGTCGGTGCTCGAGACCGTCTGCGCGCGCAAGGGCGCGGCTGACGCTGCTCCCACTGCCCCCGCCGACGCTACCACCAAACCCGCCGACGCCAAGCCGACCGTCGACACCCTCGCCGTGCATACCGCGTCGCTCACCCTCAACTCCACCACCCCGGCTCCGACGCTCTATTCGCCGCCCATCCTCCCCACCCACACGCTCGGCCACCTGACGATCCCCGGCCTCCCGGACCTCTCGACGCTCACGTCCCTCACGGGCCTGCCCGCCGCGACCGTCCCGACCGTTCTCGTGACCCGCACCCCGGCCACGACCCCGATCCGCACCTCTATCACCGAGTACCACGCGCAATGGCACTCGCGGATCACGCGCACCCCGCTCCCGCCGTACACCGCCGCGCGCCCCGCGTCCGCGACTGTGCGGTCCGTCACGTCACTGACGTCGTCCGACGCCGTCAAGCAAGTCCTCGCGCTCGACCTGGACTTGCCGCCCGATGTCGCGAGCGACCCGGCCTGGGCGTGGGCTCCAGGTGACGCGTTCGGCGTTCTCGCGCCAGTACCGTTCGACCTGGCGCTGGCCACCGCGCACCGGCTCGGCGGCGCCGAGTGGACCGGGACCGAATGGACGTCGCCGGTGGTCCGAATCGACGGCGTGAGTGGGGACACCGACCTGCCGCAATCTCTGCGGGACCGCGCCCCCGTTGACGCGCCGAAGGGTGTTGAGCCGGGCAAGGGGCACAACTACTCGGTGTTCGACCTGTGCCGGTACGTCCTCGACGTGACGGCAACGCCCAAGAAGGCGCTCCTTCGCGCTCTGGGTGACCTCGCGACGAACGAAGCCGAGAAGAAGTTGATGTACTACTTGTCCTCACGCGCGGGGGCCAAGGCGTACCGCGGCATGTCTGACAGCGCGCCGACGTTGCTGCACGTACTCGCGACCGTGCCCAGCGTCACCACCATCCCGCTCGACGTCCTCCTCGCGCACGTCACCCCGCTCGCGCCGCGGCTCTTCTCGCACACGTCCACGCCCTTGGACGGCGGCCGCACGCGGCTGACGGCGGCGGTCGGGCTGGTCGACTTCGCCCTGCCGAACGGCGAAGTGCGCACGGGGGTCGCGTCCGAGTTCGTCCGCGCGCTGAGCGTGGGCGACGCCGTGCCCGTCTACCCGGCGGCCTCGTCGCGGTTCCACTTACCCGACGATTGGACCGTGCCGGTCGTTCTGGTCGGGGCCGGGACGGGGATTGCCCCACTGGTCGCGTTCGTCCGGCACCGGCACGCGCAACGCGCGATGGCGAGTGGGCGTGGGGTGGAGTTTGGGAGCGTGGCGGTGATCCAGGGGATTCGCGATCCGCAGAAGGACTGGCTGTTTGGTGTCGAGGTCGCGGAGATGGCCATGGCCGGGACGGTCAGCGCGGTGCACCTGGCGGTATCCCGCGTCGACGTGCCCGCCGGGCTGGACGGCGTGGAGAGCGTGACGCGGGGTTACGTGCAGGATGTGATCCGCGCCAGTGCGCGCGCGGCGATTGTGGACGCGATCGAGCAGGGCGGCCGGGTGTACGTGTGCGGCGACGCGAAGGGGATGGGCCGTGGCGTGATGGACGCGGTGGCCGAAGTTCTCGGTGCGGCGCAGGGTGCGGCGAGTAAGCTGGAGGCGGTCGAGATGGTGAGCGTGCTGGTCAAGGAGGGGCGGTACCTGCAAGACCTGTGGTAGTAAATAGTGGAATCGAAGCGGCATTTCAATAATATAAACATCACAAACAGGCGGACGCCCACGGGGGAGGTACGGCGGGAGAGAGAGGGACACCGACGTCGCGACTCAGCGCGCGCGCGCGGTTCCGGGTCTCGAAGGTGGGAAGAAAAGAGGTATCTAACAAGCCTGCCAGCCACCCGCTCACACGGCAGGCTTCTGGTTGGCGAGCACGAGCGGCGACGACGCGGCCGAACTGCCCGATGCGGTTGCGGCACTCAGCGGGCGCGGCGCACCAGCAACAGCGCCGGCAGCTGCAGCTGCAACGGCCGCGGCGCGCGCCCCGCCTTTACCGCGGTTATTCGCGGCGAGCGAGCACGTGTACTCGTGCCGCGACAGTGCATCTTGCCGTGCGAATGCGGTGCTGCACCGTGCGCAGACAAACGGGCGGTCTAAATCCACGACGCCGACGTCAGTTCCGATCAAGAGCGAACGCAAAGGCAAGTGAATTCAAACGTACCGTTGGTATGAATCCGTGCGTGCCGCAGGCAATCCTGTTTCCGGGCAAACGCCTTTGGGCAAAACTCGCACACGTACGGCCGTTCGTGCGTGTGCGTCTTCAAGTGCGACTTGAGGTTATACGCGCGCGTGAACTGCTTTTGGCACGACGGGCAGACAAAGTCGCGCGGCGCCGCCGTCGCCGACGAGCCTGCAGACCGCCGTGATCCACCACCCGGTGCCGCGACGGGTGGAGGTGGCGGCATCGTCGTCGTCGGGAACGCGTGCGCGGGCCACCCTGCCAAGAGCGCGGCAGCCGGGACGGGCACCGGTGAGGATGACGATGCGGGCGGCGACAACGACGACGACGACGCGGTTCCAACAACATCGATCGGCGGCGACACCGGCACAACGTGCCCCACTCCCGGCGGCGGGTAGTGGTGCATGTGCGGGTGCGGCGGGATATGGTGCGGGTGGTGGAACTGGGCGAGCACGTTTGGGTCGAGCGCGATCGCGCGCGGATCGAACGGCGTGCTGGTCAATGCGAGCGCTGACCGCATCTGCAGTGCCGCGTGCGGCATGGCCGGGTCGAGCGCTGCGGTCGCGGCAGCGGCATTGAACGCGGTTGGCGGGAGCGCGTGGTGGTGTGTCGTCGTCATTGTCGTGGTTGGCGGGGCCATCGAGACGGTCACGTCCATGTCGAGCGCCGCGGGCCAGGCGGCGGCCGGGAACGCGGACGCCGCGGCCATGGTGGTGGGCGGTGCCGGCGGAGACGATGCCGGGAATGGCGGCGCAAAACCAAACGGCCCCGCTCCGCCAGGGGCGGGTGCGGCGAGCGGGTGCATGGCGAGCGCAGTCGGCGCGATCGCGATCACGGGCGGCGGTGCGGCCACGGATGACGCTGACACATGAACGCCGACGGCGACCGCCGGCGCCGTTGCCGCCGTGACTCCATCGGCAAACGGGTCCGTGAGCTCGTCGGCGGCCGTCGTGGGCGGCGAGAACGCGGCGGCCAAGTCGGCCGCGAGCGCCGCGTTCTCGTCGCTAGGTGCGGCCGTTGCGGCCTCGAACGCGGCCACGTCAATGAAGCTTGCGGCAGCCGACGAGGTCGGTGTGGGCAGCGCGGTCGTGACGACCGACATGGCGGCGGGCGACTCGGGCGGTGCGAGTGAGGTGGATGTCGAAGGAGCGGCAGCAGGGCCCCGCTTGCGGCGCTGGCGCGGCGGCGGCAGAATGGCGTCGCCGCGGTCGTCGGTGGACGCGGACGCAGCCGGCGGGGCCGACGGCGCGCGCGATGCGTTGCGCGCGCGTTTGCGGGCAGTGCGGGCGGTGGGGGCACGAGGTGCGCGCGCTGGTGGTGCGGGTGGATTGCGGTGCGCGGCAGTCGGTGTGGAACGCTTGCCAGCGAGAGCAGGCGCCGTTGGGGCTCTCGCGTCGTCCCGCTCATCCTCCTCATCGGTCGTGCCGCCACTCCCGCTCGCTGGCGAATGATAATGATAGAGCGGCGGCGAATGCAGCACGGGCACCGAGGCGGAGCGCGCGGAGCGAGGCGGATGAGGAGACGAGGGCGGCGACGACAGGGGCGACTGGAGGAGGCCGGCCGGCGGGGAGGCGGACGCGCGGCGCGCACCGCGCAGGCCCGGCACGAGCGGCAGGGCGGTCCCCAACGATGTGGTCGGGCGGCGCGCGCGGATCACGAGCGGCGAGGGCTCGACGGTCTCGGTGCCGGCGTCTGGAGGAGCGGCGCCAAACACCCAGCACGCGGCGGGCACGAGCCAGGCGGCGAGCGGGTCGTTGGGCAGTGCGGTCATGGCGGATTGCGTGCGGAGATGGGGGAGCGGCGCGAGCGCGGGATGCGGGGGAGGCGCGGGCGGGCGAGCAGGGAAGGGGGCGCGGCAGCGTCAGCGTCAGCGTCAGCGCCAGCGTCAGCGCCAGCGTCAGCGCCAGCGTCAGCGCCAGCGTCAGCGCCAGCGTCGGCACAAGCAGATTGGCGACAGCAGCGGTGAGAGTGAGCGCGGCGGTCGTCGCGGGCGTCGTCGTCGTGGACCGAGCGGGTCAGCGAGTGGCGCGGTTGTGCTGCCCATGGGAGACGCGGCCACATGCACGCGTCCACATCACACGAGCCAACCTGCGATCATCCCACCGCGCGCATGACGGCCAACACAACTTGGATCCATCACAGCAATAGAACGGTGGTAGCGTACCGATCCAGCACGCTAGCTGCGAGGCTGGCCCGGCGGCCGCGTGGTTAGCCGCGAGCGCGAGCATCATGAGCGCATCGCTGCCCGGTCCGGCCGATGCTGCTGCTGTCGGTGGGCTGTCCGCGACCGTCGTGGGTGGCGGCATCAATCTGGGCGAGCGACGTGGCGCCGTGGCCGCTGCAGGTGGCATCTTGGCTCGGGAAATGTGGTGGAATTCAAGCGGGAAGCGGGCAGACCAGATCACGACCAGAGTGGGATTCGGGTGCGTCTGGGGGTGGTTGTCGGGTCAAAAGCCAGGGGGCGAGCGGTGGCCGGTGCCAACAAGAGAGCAACGAGGGCGAGGGTGGCGACGGTGCGGACGACCAGCGTGGACGTGCCTGAAGGTCGGCGACGACGACGACGACGACGACGACGACGACGACGACGACGACGACGGCGGGACAAGCGGAGCGATCGCCGAACGCTTCGCCAGGCAAGCCGGCAACCGCTATGGCACGTGCCGAAAGTGGCTGCGCCACATGCGCCGCCGCTCAGCCACCACTGCGCCACATCGCGTAACTGTACGCCCAGCCAAACCTCGCTGTCCCAGATCGCACCCCGTCGTCCCACATCCCAAAACAAGAAGTTCAACCAGCACGACGTCGTGCACTGATTACATTTCCACGGCCATCTCGGCCAACTTGATGGCCCCCTCGCGCGTCTTGTGCCCTCCAATGAACCCAGACGCATGAATAAACACCCCACCCGGCACGCCCGTCAACGCGTCCAGTGCTGCATCGCGCAGTCCGCGCCACTTGCTCGGCAGCGGCTTGCGCGACTCGAACGCGTCGGGCCGCACCGCAATCGCCTGCACGCGCCACGAACCCGACGTGTCCGGGAACACCACGTACAGCAGAACATTTGTGGGCACCGGCGCGCCCTCCGGGATCGGGGCCGTGACTGCATGCGATGCCACAGGCTCGAGCGTGTGCAGGTGGTCCTTCCAAGGGCAGTACTGCTCCATGACGAGAATGTGTGCGTGGGCCGGCGTGGTAGATGCGGTACGCACGGGAACCTGCGCGAGCGCGTCCTCGACCATGGTCCGTGCCGGCGCCCACGCGAGCCCGAGGTACCGCACGCACCGGTCAAAGTGCGCGCCGACAATCGACATGGCCTCTTCGAATCGCACCAACACGTCGGCGTCGGTCGCTGGCTCGTTCCAGAAGGGGTTCAGCTTGGAGACGACCGACGAGAGCGACGTTGCGTCGCGGTAGGCCGGCTTCGCGTCGACCGGGTACCGCGACACGCCATTATCAATCGCATCAAACGCCTCGATCAAGTCATCGTACAACTTGGCGTGCACGAGCGCGACACGCGGGTCCGTCTCGGCAAGGCTGAGCAACGTCGCAATCACGCGTGCGCCAAAATGCTTGTAGACGAGCCCCGCCGACGACAGCCGGATCTTGTGCGCGGGCGAGAACGTGTCCTGGAATTCGCGCTGGTGGTGGTCGTACTTGTGCTGCGCCGGCACGTACTCGGCGCCGACGTCGACGAGGACCGAGGCAGTTGCCCAGACGGCAGCGTCGCGCGAACGCAGGATTTCGGCGTCCTTGTACTCGGGCAGCACGCGCAGCATGTGGCACGCCAGCACTTCGTCGGCGTGGAAGGTGCCCGAGTGCGTGACGATGCGGGGCTAGATAATGTTGCAGCGGTTGGCGTCAGCTTGGATGCATGCTCTGTGCGCATTGGTACATGGGGTGGGAGCATGTGGACTGACCGTCGGGCGCATGCGCTTGGGCGAGGACGGCGTGGCCATCGTGGAAGGATTCGGTGCGGTGCAAAGCAGGCGAGCAACAGCGACGAGAGCAGGAGCGCGTGGGGTCCAATGAGCGACGAGTCGAGTCGCGGCAAGTTGCGACTTGACGATGGCAGTGGTGCGGCCGGTCAGGAGTCGAGCGGCGGCCATGGCTTGGACGCTGATCACCGAGGGGTGCGGCGCACGGCGACGCGTTGTGCGGGTGATCACGCGCTGTCGCGTGCCGCGTTGCGGGGTCAACCCCCAGGCCACCGCAACGCCGCCTCGCGTCCACACCCAGACGCAACGGCCGCGTCTTCACGAATCCCGCACCGACCGTGTCGAAAACCGCGCTGCGCACTTCGGCGGCCGCGGGACCGGCACTCCGGTGGCAGAGACTCGCGGCGCACGCGTTCGGCACCACTATGTGGGTCGTCGACAGTGTGTATTGCAACTTGCACCTGTTCCCACTCAAGGAGGCCGTTGGGTCCCTGTGGGTCGTTTTGCTCGAACTGCATGCGTGGTGGCACGCGCTGACCGGCTATGGGTCCTTCTGCTCGCTGACTTACATAGTGGCCGTGCACATGCAGGCATGTGTCGACGCGGCGCTGTGAAGGAGCGGGGCGTGGCGCTGCTCTGGTCTGGTGGGGGCCGCTGGTGCCGTATGTCGTGTGGGGCGAGGACGCGCGGCGCGCGGTGGAGAAGGGCGCGAAGAGGACGAAGAGCGAGTAGATGGCCGAGGCGCGCGCGCACGCTTCGTTGCGGTTGTTTTGTCCGAGTCCCCTGTCTTTACTTTTGGAACGGTTAACATATCCATGTTCCTGTTGCCCTTTGGAGCGCCAACACGTCCGTGCGACCGCTCTCCTGCTGTGAGACAATTCCAGTCGCCATCCTGGATCCATGCGACCCAGACTGTCAGTGAAGTACCGGCTCTTGCTTGTAGGTGTGCACGCGCAAGAGCTGCTGTCGCTGCCTGCAACGGCGTCGCGTCGGATCGACGGCCTGCCGCACCGTGTGGTGGCACCTGTCCCACCCCCCCCCCCCCCCTCGGAGGCCGGTAGCACCTCCCTCGGAAATATGTATTGAAAAGGCACCTCGGTTCAGGGGCCTTGGGGGGGACCTATTTACCTAATAAATTTTTTGTTTCGGAAACGTTGGCTGGGGTTGAATCATGCGCGGGGGAAGCTTGTGCCCAAACGCCCAACGCCGTGGCCACCGCCCATGGGGGCGCAGTTTCAGGGCCCGGAACCACCCGACCCGCCGGGCGGGCCGGGTAATGTTCGATCCAAAACCCCACCACAATACCAGTGTTTGGACCCTCCCCAAGGGCTGATCACCACCCCCAAAAAAGCGTCCGCCCCCGCGGGCGAACAAAACCTCCACCCCCTCCTCCCCATCCCATCAACGCCACACGCACAACGACGCTCTCCCGCGGTCTTCTCTGCTGCGCATCTCGGTGGAGCCGTCACGAGGCCCGGCCAACTCCCGGCCACGGATTGTGGAAGCGTAGCGCCTTTCGACAGGTGCGTGGCGCCACACGCCGGCCGGCCCCCAGCAGTCCAAATCCTTCCATGGGCGCGTCCCGACCTTCCATGGTTCCCTTTCCCAAAAAATGCAGCGGCAGCGTGGGATTCTGCACCCCGCCAGCAGAGCCCAAAGCCGGCGTGATCCTTCCGCAGTGGCCGCGCACGCCGGCACTGAAAAAGCTGCTGGAGCACGGACTGCCATGCGCCAGGGGCCGCACGTCGCGCCGGACGCCCCCGGACGATCATCCTCTCCTCTCTTTTCTCTCGCGTCGTCCCTCGCGCGGTGGTATAAGACAGCCCGGCAACGCTCTTGGTCGTGCTGCCGTGCCCGCCGCCCTCCCCGACGCCCGCGCACCGTGCTCTCGCCCGCGTCCCGGCACTGAGACTGCACGACCGCGACAACGACGACCACGACGACCGACGCTGCTCGCGAGCTCACGACCACCAATGCACGCGCCCAGTATGCTCGGATCCGCTGCGGCGCCACCATGGACCACGGGTAAGTCGCCCCTGCCTCCACCTCCACCACGCTCTGCTGCGCCCAACCTCATGATCCCTGCCGTCGCTGACCATCCACGCGCGCGCGTCGACCTGATGCCGCCCACCAGACGCGCTCGTCGACTGGTGCGAGGGTAACTTTGAGGTGCTCTCCTACGTCGCCGAGTTCTGCAACACTTTCTCGAACGTGATCCAGCTGTCGCTCGCCGTCGCGGCCATGGCCATGGCGCACAAGTTCCAGTACGGCGCGCGGTTCACGGCGGCGTTTGCGGGCATCGCCGTCGTTGCCATTGGGTCGTGCCTGTTCCACGGCACGCTCACGTACCATATGCAGCTCCTCGACGAAGTGCCGATGCTACTCGCGAGCGGGATCGCGACCTACTGCTGGTGCGTTCTCGTCTTTGACTCGGCGGGCCGCCTACCGCTGGCGCCACCCCGCACCGACAACCGGCCGGCGGGAGACGGAGGCCAGAGGCGCCGCGCCGCGCGGCGCCTGTGCGACATGCGGGGAACACCGTGTGTGTGGCGAGACGAAAAAGGCAAGGGTGGAACCGACCCAGAACTGATCTCGTCCGGTGTCCTCCCCCCTCACCCTGACCCCCGATCCGCATCGTCTTGAACTCCGCCCGCGTACATCCATGTGTAGCATCACCCCACACCGCGCAAAACCGCCCACATGGACGTCGATCTTGTCGCTCGGCCTGCCCGTGCTTGTGACGGCCATTTACCTGTCGATCCGCGTCCCCGAGTTTTTCCAAGTCGCGCACGGGATCCAGCTGCTGGCCGTAATCGCGCTCAATATCAGCAACTGGCGCGTGGCCCCGAGTCCCGCGCGCGCATTGTTTGTGCGCGCGCTGTTTGCGTACGCCGGCGCGTTTGCGCTCTGGAATGCGGATACCCTATTGTGCCGCCACTTGAGCCCGATCAAGCATGCGCTCGGGTGGCCGTTTCGCGGGTTGCTCGAATTGCATGCTTGGTGGCATGTGTTCGGCGGGTACGCGTGCTACTTGGGCGTCATGTACGCGGCCGCAGTGCGGTTCGGCGCGAGGGGGGTCGATGTGGACGTGAGGATCTGGCGCGCGGTTGTGCCGTACGTCGTGCCGCGCATTGACGAGAAGCGTGGTGTTGACGAGGCAGTCGATGTGAGTGACACCGCGGCCGTGGCCGCGCCGCGCGCGGCGAAGTCCGACGGCGTGCACGCTGCAGCTGCAGCAGCAAGGTCGACGGCCGTGTGCCCCGCAGGTGCCGCGACCGCGACGGCGGGCGTGCGGGCGATGGCACGCGTGCGCCGGATTAGCATGCGCGCAACGACAGCGGCCGAGAAGCACGCATGCCCCGCGTACGTGTGGGTCAAGGAATGAGAACACTCAATATCCGTTTTTTGTTTTGTGGTTTGCCGTGCCTTTTTTTTTTTTTGGATCGTGCATTTTGGAACAATGAAACACTTTTTGCACCCGTCAGCTGTGTGCGGACCCTCCATCGCCTGCACCTGGCACGATTGCAACGCGTGCCACAAGCGACGGCCGGTTTCTAGGTATTTTCTGTTGCGCAACTCGGGATCGCGCTCTATGTTGAATAAAGGATGGAAGATATGGTACAGGTTGCGTCGCCCGCTCGGGCTGTCGCGTTTGCGCGTCGTTCATGCCGAGTGCTAAAGTATAGGTTGCTGGAAGCAGCAAAAAAGAGCACCATGTAGAGCAATGCTTTCGCTGCTGCGACTCAGAGCCTTGGCTTGGCTGCGGATGGCGTTGCTGTATCTCTACGAGCACCACTCACAGCCCGCTCAACACACCAGCTGAGTCAAGTCTACAGGGTGGAGAAGGAAGAGCAGAGGAGAGCGCTGATGCCCAGCTGCTCCATTAACGCATGGGAATGGCAGAGGAGTGAGGGAAGGCTCGCTTCGGACGAAACATGCGATCTTGCTCATATTACGAAAGTCGGTGCATGCTCCCGTACCGATCTCATCTCCATGAATTCACGACCGTATCTAAGCGCGGTGCTTGCCTTTGAATTCTGGTTTGAAGGTACGCACAACGAGTTCTTGGTTCTCTTGGTGAAGATTCACGCTAATCTGGGCACAATGCCGTAGAAAATCAAGCTTGCTTGTCTCCTGTTCATGACCGGTCAGTCGGGAATCGTGTTGTCCGAGCAATTGCTGAAACCAGACATTTCAAATCGTGCCGGGCCCTGAGATTGATTCGAGCGCGGCGGCATCAGTGTCGGCTGCCATTGCTGAGGGCCGCCAAACAAGCCCCTCATACATAACAAGAGGGTAACGACGTGAGAGCCGCTTTTCGAGACTGGGGCGACACGCTGATGCGTGGCCAAGCTCGCATCACAGGACGTCATGTCCAGGTCATCGCACGAATGAGTGCGATGGGAGCGCGTGGTGACCCGCACTCGCTCATGCTGTCGCTACGCGTCGTGTTTGATGGTGATTATGTTATCGTCTCTCTTGTTCCGGTCATCAACAACGCTGTCCACCCAAACCGCAGCGCGTGAGCACAAGCACGTCTTCGACCTGCCGCTCTGTGGTGTCGATCCGACCCACAAGCCCGCGCGCGTCAGTTCCAGTTGGCAAAAATTATGAGCGGCCAGTATATTTTTGCTGAATCAATATGGCGCGGATCACAATGGTCGGGACGCGCCCCAGCGAACCGTTCCCCAAAACGCCGCGCACGACGCGCGGCGCGCACTCGAACTCCACTATCTACTGCGACGGCTTCGACCCGGACAAGCTGATCATCTCCAACTCCTTGGCAACATAGTCACCACACACGATCGGCGGGTACTTGGCCTTGTTCTCGTCCGTATCCGTGGGCGGCAGCGGCGCGAGCACATGGTCCGACGCGATATGGTAGAAAAGCGTCGACGACACGCGCCAGAGCGATTCACCCGCCGCCTTTTTGCGCTCGACCACCTCGAGCGTCTTTTCCGTGACAATCACCTCGTGGTAGCCCGCGAGCACGACGCCGCCCGTGAGCAGTTCCATCTCCTTGCCGGCCTGCACCAGCAGGCACCCATCGGGCACGGCAACCGACATTTTCACGCCCGTGTTCCGCGCCCACACGTGCAGCCCCGGGAACCGCGACTTGCCGTGAATTGTCAGGAAGTTGAGGTCGTAGTGGAACCCGGCAAACACCGTGTTCAGAGCATTGAACCGCGCCAGGTCCGACCCCGTCGGCGCCAGCAGGTGCGCGCCGTACTGCGCGCGAGACGTGAATGCGTCACGCGGCATGCCGAGCCCGACGGCCGCGAGTTCGGCCACCACTTCGACCGCATCATGCAGCTGCTGCCCGTACCCGTCCATCACGCGCAGCCACTTGTCCTCGAACGCCGCAGGCACAACGGGCGGCGCGTTCAACGTCGGGAACTTGGTTTCCGTTGGCTCGGGGCCGATCCGGTGGAAGAAGCGCCACTTCGGGTCGGCACCCGTCCACTGCACAGGCTTGTCGGCCTCCGGCAAAGCGGCCATGATCTCGAGACACTTGGTGTCCCGCAGGCACATGGGCTCCTCGGTGAACTCGGGCGTCGCGCCGATCTGGTACGACAGTTCCGGGCGCACGTCGGCGAGCTTCGTCTCGTGCGGCTGCTCAAAGTAGGCCTCCATCATGTCGAGAAACTCGGCGTTGGCGTGTTCCGGCACGCGCGGGTCGCGCACCAGAAGGGCGCCGTACGAGGTGAGCGCGTCGGCGGCCTTGGCGGCTTCGGCGCGAGCAGCGGCCGAGGTCGGGTCGGCAAGGTACACGGCGAGGTCGACGACGGGCAGGGCGAGCGGGACCACCATCTTTTTTTCCTGCAGGGAGTCTGGGCGGTTGGTGGAGTGGGTCGAGCGAGCTGGTGAGATTCGCGTCGAGCTGTAGCCGAGATGCAGCGAAAACGGAGAGAGGGATGATCATGGCTAAGCGTTGAGCGCCCCGACTTGACCGCCCGACCATCACGGGCCACGGCGTACGAACCGATGCAAACGAGAGCGAGAAGAAGGCAACCAACAGCACGCGCGACCTGGAGAGCGATAGCGAGCGTCGGGGCAAGCACCTTTTATACCCCGCCCCTGCGCCCCCACGGCGTCGACGACCCAAATGATAAAACGTGTGAACCGGATGAAGGCCAGGATGGCGCCGTTTTGGACCCGCGTGGCGCCCTCCCGCACTGGCGGCGCGGTGGTGGTTGGGCGGAGAGATCTTGTCAGAGCAATCTTGAAAAGTCGCCAGAGTTTCGCTGATCAGTGATCTCTGGCCAATCGCAGTGCTCCCGGGAATCTCCGATAGCATTCTCAAGTATCGCGCTTACGCTCAGTTTCGCCGAGTTGCCACACCGTTGCCAACCATCCAACAAAGTCGACAAAATGCCGAATGTCAAAGCACAAGTTGCTACTGCATGGGGCCGCCAGCAATGCATCTCCCGCCGCGGAAGGGATAAAAACGCCCCTCAACCGGCCATGGCAACCAAGAATAACCCAAGACCCGACTGGCCAGCTTGCAAGGAAACATGTCCACCCTCGCGACGCCCGGCGCCGTGACCGAGAATGACGCGTGCCGGCCGCGGCGATCCGACGCTGCTTTTGCTGCCAAGGACCCCGCGACGCGTCTCCTCCGAGATGGCGCTCAAGCACCAAGTCGCGCCGCCACCGCCGCCAAGTCCCGCACCAGTGCCCAGCGCGCCTCTCCACCCATCGACGCCGCCGCGATCCACGCGCACGTTGCGAAATACGCGCACGCGCACACCCCCACCGCGCTTCTCTGGCTCCTGCCAACCATCCTCGCGTTCCTCGCTCTGCACACCATCTTCGCCAACTTCTGGCCGCTCCTGCCACTCGCCGCGCTCATCCGCGTGCGGCTCTTCATTCTCGCACACGACCTCGCGCACGGCGCCTACCTTCCCTCACCCAAATGGAACCGCCGGCTTACGTCCGTCCTGATGCCTGCGTGCGCGTACACGCCAGCCTCTTTCTGGACGCGCACGCACGCGTTCCATCACCGGCACGTCGGCGACTTGGATTTCCCGGATACCGCATGGACGACCGCGCGGTTCCGCGCCGCGCCGAAAGTGGACCAAGTGGCGTACAAGCTCCTCTCGCACCCAGCGCTCGTCCTGTCCGGAATCGTGCCGGCAGTCCTGTTCTTCGGCGTGCAGCAGGCGTCCGCGCACGCGTGGGAGTGGGCGATTGAGGCCGCCGTTCTCGGCTGGCACTGGTCCCATGGGACGGCGGCGTTCGAGCTCGCGTCGGCGACGATCGCGGCGACGATCGGCGTGCTGTTGTTCCACGCGCAGCATACGTTCGATGGCGTACACCGCGCGCGGGGCAAGAATTGGGACGCGACGGTGATGGCGTTGCGGGGGTCGAGTGTCTTGCAGGTGCCCTATGGGTGGAGGTGGGTCACGGCCGCGCTCGAGTTTCATCACGTGCACCATTTGAATGCGAAGGTGCCGTGTTATCGGCTGCGGGCGTGTCATGAGGATGCGGGGACGTGGTTTGAGGAAGTGCCAAAGATCACGGTCTGGGAGGTGATCACGTCGGTCAAGTGGTGTCTGTGGGACGAGCAGCGCGGGGTCGTCGCGACGCCCGACGAGGCGATGCGCGGTGGGCGCGAAGGCCGCGGGAGTGGGAGCGAGTTTGCACGGCTGTCGCTGTTTGCCGAGTAAATTACTCGAGAAGTAGATGGAGACGCGCTGATTCTTGCTTGTCCACCCTCTTTGAACCGCTGAGCGGAGAGTCGTGCTGCCACATTGGGAGGTCACCCACATCGACGAACGGAAACTGTTTGTATCGATCAAACCGCGCACGCGGCAGGGGGGAAAAAACATAGGCGCGGACCCAAGTTGCAAAGCAAAAGAAAACGTGGAGCGACACGAGCACCGAGGCAGCGGCAGCAACGGAGGGGCCACCATCGTCGTCAAAAAAGAACACAAACGAGCACACACCGCACGCGTCGCACCTTTAGTTGTTGCCCGAGTTGGGCGGCGGCTGGTGGTTCCACGACAGGTACGTGTGGTCGCCGAGCTTGCGCGGGCTGTAAAGGTGCCGCGCCGCAAAGATGACCGACAACAAGATGCACACCGACCCGACGGCCACGTAGGCGTACCCGAGGAACGGGTTCTTGCCGCCCAAAAACGAGACCGTCGAGATCACGACCGACTTGGTCCCGCCAAAACTCGTCACGACAAAGTCTAATTGTTCACCACCATTAGTACAGCGACCCATGCTCGACCGCTCGAAACCAAGCGTGAAAAAAAAACGTACTGTCGTCGATCGTCATCTGGTACGTGCCCGCCGGCAAGTCGGCATTGTCGTTGCGCCCATAGAGTTTGCGGAAGTTGGGCAACCCGGCGGTACGCATCCACACTTGGAACCGCTCGTTGCGCGACAGGTCCGGCAAGTTGGACGCGTTCCACGCCGGGCCGTACTTCTTGACCCAGTTGGGCGGCGGCACGTTGGTCGCATAGTCGAAGTTGGCGGGCTTGACGTACTTGGACGCGTCGGCGGGCCACGCGATCCCCTTGTCGCTGAACTGGTAGGTCGTCGGGTTGTTGCCCGTCGTGACCAGGTCGCTGATCGTGTCTGGTTGAGGGATGAGGGTGAGCTGAGGAGTGCCGAGGAACCGGGGGGGGGGGGGGGGGGCAGACGGCAATGCGCACCGTTGAACATGGAGTTGGCGATCAGGCCGCACGGGTAGTAGACGGCATTGTTGGTCGACCCGGGCACCTTGCCGAGCGGCTTGCAGTTGGACTCGATCGTGTCGGCTGTGACCGTCAGACCCTTGAGCTGGCTCGGGTCAAACGACTTGACGTAACTGGACGTAGGGACGCGGCGGTCAGGGCCCAGAAAACATCGGACAGCCCAGCGGCGGGGCAATTGCAAGCGACCACAGCGAGGAAGATGCACGCACCGACGGTGATTTTGGTAAAAATTGGTGAGGCGGTAGTAGAGAAACACGGGTTTCGGGAAATCGGCAGGCAGCGTAAAGACGAGCGTGCACTGGTTGTTGTCGTACTTCCACTGCACGTTGGGTCCCGCCGTGACGCCCGGCGCCGAAAGCGCGGCGATCGACGTGGTCGGCGCCGAGAGCGTCGGCGAGGCCTTGGAGCATTGAGTGTAGTCGATGACGAGTTCCGAGACCTGGAAGAGGGACCAACAGGGTCAGGTACGATCTGAGAGTGCGAGATGGGGGGGGGGGGAGGGTCCACGCACAGAAGACGACGTGTGCCACAGGAACGCGCCAAGCGGCGCGAAAATCACGCCAAGAATAAAGAGCGTCGGGAGCACACTCTTGGGCGTGAGCAGCGGCTGCCACGCCTTGAGACGCTGCTGCTTGAACGCCGTGTCTATTGAAGCAGACGATCGGTTGGTTGGTTGGAAATTGGATCACGGGCGGAAGGGACAGGGATTGGCCGCGATGCATCGCCAGCCTTGCGAGCGGTAACGTACTCGCGGGCCGCCGCGTCTTGGGCTTGTCGTCGCTCATGATCACAGGTTAGGTCGCTCGGCACGCGTCGGGTGGGTGGGTCTTGCTCAGCGGGGGTTGAACTGCGTGCGGCGCAGCGGAAGGTGGTGGGGCTGCCGTGGACGGAGCGGGAGCCGGTGCGGCCGACTCGGGGCGGCGCGATGGATGCGACGCGACGCCAGCGGCAAGGCGAGCGAGGCAGTGGATTGCAGCAGGTTAGCGGGTGCTGGTGCGAGCGGGCAGTGGAGATTGGGCGACGGCGCCGGTCCTGGAGCAGCAATGTTCGTGGACCAAGTTGCAGCCAAGACGCGACCTTTTTGCCGTTGGCGTCCTTGGCGAATCTGCCGCTGAAGCGGCAAGCCACAACCGACCGCAAGCCACATTCGAGATCAAACCAACAAAATCAAATCCGGCTCGCTGCTGAACTTCGGAAGTGCTGATCGTGGCCGTGCAGCACCTCGAATCCCGCCGTCAGGCCGCTCATTTTTGACCGCGACTTGCTGCAACACCATGAGCGCACTTGCCCGTATGGCCCTGCGCGCCCGCGCGCCGGCCCGATTCGCCGTTGCCTCGACTGCCCGCCCAGCAGCACCGGCACCATCAACCACGTCGGCCGCCGCGCGCGCCATCCATTGGCTCAAGCACGACAACAAGGGCCGCAAGACCAACAAGTACAAGACAATGCTCAAGGTTCGCGACACTATGTCTGCACCATGCCGTACTGCACGCCGCCACTCGCTGACCCGCCAATCTCTCCAATTATTCAGGCCAAGCGCCGTCGCCAGCGCCGTGGTCACGTCGGTGGCCCGCCCCGTGCCTCGGCCACGTTCCGCACCTACGTCGGGTTCCAAAAGAAGATCACGTTCCTGCCGAACCGGCTCGGGTTCCACGCACACCACATGAAGGACGACCCAAGTCTCGTCGTCCCGATCAACAACGCATGAGCGTGACCGAGGTGGTCGTTTTTGGCTGTGATTCCGTTTTGGTTCTTGATACAGTAGCTGCCCTACCTCTGCGACCGATGCGTGAATTGGCCGTTCCGAGCAGATATTGAGTGCCGTGTCAAGCACGTCGATTGCGTCTCTTTTCCCTTGGGTAGATCAAGTGGGTGGCAATTCATGTCAGCAACTCTGGCACCTTGGCATGACCGTGGATGCTTGGTGCAAAGTGCTGCGGGCGCGACAGACGGAGGAGAGGGCACAGTGGTGAGCGCCTCGCGTCAACGCATCGATTTTCATTATGACCTCAACGAAGTGGCACGAACAGACTCGTGTGTCTATATTTGGCTGCCGATGCTCAGACGTGGTTCAGGCCGGAACTGAGACAATAAATAACTCTAAAATTCAGACACCGTCTTTCGCTTCCTACAGCAACCTCCTCATCCCTCCCTCCCCTTCATCCCCGATGATGCCACGGCGCCGCACTCGGATTCGGCACGTCCGCGACCGACGGCGACCGCGACACCTGTCCGGGAGTCGCCACCATCGCGTCGGGAATCCGGCGGCCAAACTCATCCACGGGCGTGGACGAATGCACGCGGCCCGGCACGGGCGGCGGCGGCGGGAGCCGCGACGAGTCGCGCGAGTGGCCGCGGTACGGCGGGTAGCCGGCGCCGTTACTGGGCCGTCCGGACGGCCCACCACCACCATTCGACGTGCGCCGGTCGCGCGAGGGGCCGTCCCACGACCCTCGGTCGCGGTGGTTGTCGCGGTGGTGGTAGTCCCGATCGCGGCGATCGTAGTCCCGGCCCCGGTCCCGGTGATCGCGGTGGTGGTAGTCCCGGTCCCGATCGCGGTCGCCGCGGTCGCTGCTGCGGTGGTGCGGGTAGTCCCGGTCCCGCTCGCGATCCCGGTCCCGTTCGCGGTCTCGGTCACGGCCATAATCACGCGAGTCTCGGCCGTGCGAGTCCCGGTGGTAGTCGCGCGAAGGCCGGTCGCGGTGATGGTCCCGGTGGTCGCGGTCGCGCGCGTACTCGTACGAGGGTCGCGACGAGGACGATGCTGGTGGCGGTGGCGGAGGAGCGTCGCGCATGTGCGCGTCGCGCGAGTACGAGTCGCGGCGGTCGCGCGGCCGGTTCGACCCACTGTGCCGCGAGTAGGACTCGTTGCTGCGCGACTCGGCCTGGTGCGGTGTCGGGGTCGCGACCATTGCACTTGGTGGTGCCGGTGGGGACGCGGCCGTGGCCGACAACGGGTCGGGTCTCGGCGCAGTTGGGGTCCCATTCCCAACGGGCATGCCGTTGCCCGTCGACACGGGCGCCGACGGCAAATCGTTCGAGTCGTTGCGCTTGGCCCCGGCGACAGCCGCTGGTGCCGGCGCCGACGTGGACGATGTCCGGCTCTTGTTGATGAGCTTGTAGTAGAGCGTCTTGATCGCGGCCCAGCTCGGCCGGTTAGGAAACCACTCGGCGACGTACTTCCACAAATCCGTCTGCAAGTTCGCTTCCTGCTTCTCGACCTGCGCGCCAATCACGCGCAGACACTCGGACGTCACGGCCACCTTTTCCTGCGCATTCGCAATACTCGGCGTATCGCGCAGCCGTCGTAGTTCCTTGCGCACGGGCTTCATGCACGCCTTGCACGCGTCGAGGTCGTAGTCAATGTCTGAGTCCAAGTCGGCGTAGGTGACGTGCGGCGCGCGCGCCAAGGTCGACGACGATGTTGCCGCAGGGGCCGCTGAGGTGTGCGGCGACGAGGGAGTCGACGTGGGCGGGGACGCGGGCGCGACCTTCTTGCTCGCCTTAGCCGTTTTGCCCTTCGCTGCCGTGGTCGCTGCTGCTCGGCGCGGCTTCTTTTCGGCGGTTGCTGCGTCCTTAGCGGTGGCACGTTTCGCCGGGGCCGCGTCGAGCTTGGCGCGCTTGGCCGCGGGTTTCGGCGCGGCCGCCTTGCCACGACCCTTCTTCGGCGCCGCCGCCGGCACGGGCGAGTCTGCCTCGCCCGCCGAGTCGAGGTCCGACAGATCACTCTCCGCCGGCGGCACCGTCGACGGCGATCGCGCCCTCCCTGGCTCCGCACCCGCCGTCGCCGCTGTCGCTGCACCACCCCCGTGCGTCGAGTTATATTTGTCCCCGAGCACCTTGATCACGTACTCGGCACGCCGCGCGAGATGTTCCTGGCGCGGAATCTTCTCCTTCTCTTCCTCGAGCAAGAACATTTTCGCGCCCAGATCGAGCGCCGCGTCGTCGCGCATCTTCATCCAGTTGCCAAACCCGTGCCGGTAGACTCCCACAACGAGCATCGAGTCCTCGCGCGGCGTCCACGCCGTCGACCAATTCGTCACGGGTTTCAGCGGGTGCGGGATCCGGTACGCGAGCAGTGCCGCGTTACTCTGCGCCGCGTGCGGTGCAAGCACCGCGCACAGCGCCGACAAGTCGCGCACGCGCGCGACCACCTGCGACGCGTTGATCGGCACGCCGCGGAAATCGGTCGTAACGGCGCGTGTGGACCGGGTGGCTGCGGGCGCGCCGAGTCGGTCAGCAACGGCGGCCTCGCACACGGCAATCATTTCGGCGGCGACGGCGGCCATGGCCGCCGGGTCGCGGTCGGTCAGGTTCGCGTCGGCGAGAATCGCGTCGCGCCGTGCAGCCATGTCGCCGAACCGCGTGAGCGCGCGAGAGAGAGCGCGCAGCTCCTTGTCAGACAGGTCGGCGTCGGGCGGGGTCATGGACTTGCTCGCGGCGGCGGCTGCCTTGGCGGCACCGCGCTTCTTCTTGGCTGGGGCAGCGGCGGCAGCGGTTGCGGCGGGCTCGTCGTCGCCCGCGACCAGTGCCGCGGCGCCACCGGCGGCGCGCTGTTTCTTGTATTTGCGCAGCAGCAGCGCCTCCTCTTGCTTGCGCATCTCCTCCTCTTGCCGGCGCAGTTCCTCCTCCTCGGCAGCCTTGCGCTCGGCCTCGGGGATAATGTCGTCCCACGTCAACTGGTCAAACTGGAACTCGGTCACTTGGAACTGCTGCAAGAACTCGGCCGATGCCGAGCTACCCGCCGCTGCAGCGCCGCCCTCGCCGTTCGCGTCGGCGGTCACGGCGCCCTCGAGTTCCTGCAACGCCGCCTTTTCTTTGGCCTCGCGCTCCTCGGCGCGCGCCAAGATATCGTCCAAGTCAACGTCCTCGAGCTTATCCTGCGCTTCGTCGCGCGTAAACATGCTCTGCGCGCCAAACTTCAAAATCGCCGCCATTTCGTCCTTCGACATCTTGTCGTGGCTCGGCATCTTGAGCATCGCCGCGGCCGTGTTGTTGGCCACCGAAAGACCTTTTTGCTGCAAGACGTGCCGCCCAGACGTGTCCATTTGCTTGATGATGCAGTACTCGAGAATCATCTTGCGTTTCGCGCGCTCGATAATCTCTTCCTCGATTGTGTCCTTGGAGACCAGCCGGTAGACATTCACCGTCTTGGTCTGCCCGATGCGGTGCGCGCGCGCCTGCGCCTGCAAGTCGTTTTGCGGGTTCCAGTCGGAATCGAAAATAATGACCGTGTCGGCCGTCGTCAAGTTGAGTCCGAGCCCGCCGGCACGCGTCGAGAGCAAGAACACAAAATCGGGCGAGTCCGGCGCGTTAAAGTGCTCGACGGCCTTCTTGCGCTGCTCGGCCGAGACCGACCCGTCGAGCCGCTGGAACTTGTAGTCGCGCAGGACCAGGTAGTCGGTCAAGATATCGAGCAGCCGCACCATTTGCGAAAAAATCAGCACACGGTGGCCGCCCTGCTTGAGTCGCGTGAGCAGCTTGTCGAGCAGCAGCATCTTGCCCGAGTTCATGAGCAGCGCCTTGAGCGCGTCGGCCGGGGTCGCGGCGCCGGCGGCACCGAGAACGGCGTCCTCGGCCGACGGGAACAGGAACGGGTGGTTCGACGCCTTTTTCAACTCGGCCATGACGTTCAGCAGCGACACTTGGTGCCCGGCGTTCACGCCCTTGTTGAGCGCTGCGAAATTGCGCGTCAGGATCGACTTGTAGTAGTGCACCTGCAGCGGTGCCAAGTCGACACGCAAGATGCGTTCCGACTTGTTCGGCAACGACTTTTCCACGTCGCGCTTGAGCCGCCGCAGCATGTACGGCCGCAACCGCTCGTGCAGTTGCCGAATCTTATCCTCCTGCCCTTCGGCGCCAAACGAGAAATCAAAGTCCTCGAGGTCGGCAAACTTGTCGGGCATCAAAAACTGAATCAATGCGTTCAGTTCGCCCACCGTGTTCTGCAGCGGCGTGCCCGTGATCAGAAGCCGGTTCGCCGTGTGAAACTCCTTGAGCGCCTCGTGCAACTGCGACGCCGCGTTCTTGAGCCGGTGCGCCTCGTCGACCGCCAAGTACGCCCACTTGATCGCGCGCAGGTCGTCCTGGTCCTTGAGAATAAGCTCAAACGTCGTGAGCAGAACGTTGAACTTGAGGTGCTGCTGCCGCGCCGACTTGGCGCGGCCCGTCGAATTGGCCGGCGCGCCGTCCAAGAACATTTCGTGCTCGCGAATCAATGCGCGCGACTCGCGTGACCCAATGTAGACGATCACGTTCATCTCGGGCGCCCACTTGGCAAACTCCGACTGCCATGAGTGGATGACCGAGAGCGGCACGACGACCAAGAACGGGCCGTGCACCTTGTGCTCGCGCATGAGCATATTCAGCGCCGTGATCGTCTGCACCGTCTTGCCGAGGCCCATTTCGTCGGCCAAGATCCCGTTCTCGTTGCGCGACCAGAGCGCGAGCATCCACGCGACGCCGAGCAGCTGGTACTCGCGCAACTCACCGCCCGTCACATAACTCGGCTGTTCGCGCGCCGTCCATTTCGGCCGTTTCTCATTCGGCCCATAGAACCGGCCCTTGTGCGGTAAATACGGGTGGTGCGCGCGCGCATAGAACGCATCAATCTCGGCCTGGAACGCTGGCGCAATCAAGTGCGCGGGCTCCCAGGTCGCGTCGCGGTACTCGAGCCGTTTCCACTTGCACAGGTACTCTGAAATCTCAGCGCCCGTGTGCGGGTCGACCGCGGCACGGACGGCCAAGACGCGGTCCACGTGCTTGTGCTCGTCGAGCAACGCGCGCCGCAACTCGAGTTCCACGTCGCGCTCCTCTTGCTCGTCGTCTTCGACCGCGGCCGAGTCAATCTGCGCGAGATACCGCAGGTAGTTTTGCACTTTTTTCGCGCCACGCACACCGCGCAGTGCCGCATCCGTCTCCCACGTGTTGTGCAGGTGCGATCGGTCCTTCCACTTGATCAGCAGTTCCGTCGTTGGCGGCACCGTCTCGTCGACGGTGCCGTCGTCGCCCGTCGCGGGCACCACGCGGTGGTCAAGCACTTGCTCGATCGTCGGCTCGGTGGACGCGGGTGTTGGCACCGTGACGGGCGCGACCCACGATGACGCGTCGTCGTCGTCCTCGAGAAACTCGTCGCTGTCGGCGTCGGCGTAGTTGTACGACACGCTGGCGCGCGCGCGCGTCGAGAACCGCACCGCGCCGTACTCGTCGTCGTCGTCGTCGTCGTCGTTCGAATCGGCACCGCCGCGGCGACGCGACGTGGATCCGCCCTTCTTGCTCGACTTGGCTGGCGGACCGCGGCGTTTCGGCTTGGCGGCGGCGGCACGACGTGGTGGTGGCGGTGCGGGCGCCGTGCGCCGACGCGTGCGCCGGCCGTAGTCGCCGTCGGACTCGTCCGACATGGCGTCGTCGTCGCTGTCCTCTTCTTCTTCGTCATCGTCCTCGTCGTGGTTCATGGCCGCGTGTGACGGGACATGGTCATCGTCGTCCTCGTCGTCGTCCGACGCGGCCACGTTCCGGCGCGCGCGGCGCGCGGGCGGGCCGGTGGGAACGTCCACGTTCTCGTCGTCGTCCGAGTCGATGATTCCTACACCACCCAACCACCACAAATGAATGTTCTGTCTCCCCACTCCGAGGCCGAATCAAACTCGCACGTACGCCTTTTCCGCGACGGCGCTGCCGCGGCTGCCGCGGCTACGGTCGCATCGTCCATACTTTCGTCGTCGTCGTCGTCGTCGTCGTTGGCTGCCACCACGGGCCGGCGCGCGCGCGACGACCGGCGCAGGCCGTAGAGGCTCGGGTCGAGCTCGGCTTCGGCGGCGACGTCCTTGCGCGCGCGGACGGCCGATGCGGCGACGGCGGCGGCGGCGGCGGCCGCAGAGGTCGTGGCGTCGGGCATGTCGATGTCATGGTGGTCGTCGTGGGTGGAAGGGCCGTAGGGTGCGCTGGCGTCGTGGCCTGCGGAATGGGGGTTGGTGAGGGTGCTGGACAAGCGAGGATGGATGGCAAGGGAAGGGAGAGCGTACCGGCGGCGGCGGCGGCGTCCATGGCGGCGGGCGCAAGGTGGTGGTGGTGGTCCGGCTGCACCAGGCGTCCACATGGCGGGCATCGGTTGATCAGAGAGGGCAAGAACCACAAACGTAGCGCCCGGGCGAAGGCAGGCCGGCAGGCAGGCAGGTATCAAGCAAGGGCAGGTTGGCAGCGACTCACGCCGACCAAACACCGTCGTCGCTTGGTACGACGACGACGGCTTCTCTTGCCACACCCTTCCTCTTGATAGCTGCAGCAATGAAAGCGAGATTCGGCGACGTACCACCCTGGCGGGCTCGACCACGGCCGGGCTCGGGCAGCAGGCGTGGAAGGCGCCGAAATGACCGTCGAGATCGTGCAGGCAAGCGCAGCGGCGCGAGGAGGCCGGCGGCAAGATGGCGACAGCGAGCGCGGCAAGGACCAGTGACTCGTGCTGCCGTGCGTGTGCCAAGGCGCCGAGCGGTTTGCGTGGGTAAGGGAGACGTAATATGGGCGGGGTGGGTTGACCGTAGGGGAGCGTGAGTGCTTTGCGCGTGTCGGGCGACGTCTCGTCTGACTGTCCTTCCCCGTCTCAGCTTTTCTGTGTGGTTTTTTGTCGCGCGCGCACACGCGCGGGCGTCGTGGTCCTCCTCACGCGGACCCACGGGGACACGCCAGCGGGAAGCCCCGACAGAGCAAGAAAAACGGGCCTCGTCGCGGCCGTGAACGTGTATTGATTGAAAGTCACCTCTTCCCGCTCGACACGGCGTCATAATGTAGCAGAGACGCCGGGCGACTGCCACGGCGTGAAGTGCTTGACCGTGACCGTCTATACGACGCATATCGTGGCGACCATTGCCGACGCACGAGTTGTGGTCAGTGACGACGACTTGAACGACTTGCGTCCGTCGACGAGGGCATTCGGAGCGACTTGAGGTCCACCGACACGACCCATCCAGTTCCCATTCAACTTCTGCGCGCGGAGGACGACGCTGGACGGCCTCGACCGAACCAAGCAAGACATCTATAGTCCGACTCGAAGCCCCAATCGACGAGCGGCGTGCACATCCCGTCCAATACAACCCTCGAAGAGCGGCTCGAGCATGATGCAGGTGGTCAGAGTTCTTGGTCGGGAGCCCAAATACTGCTCGAGGTCGGTGCGCCGTGGGCACGCTCACAATTTTCGGCGCTTACCATGCCTTGCCGAGTGACGTTGGGCGAGAAGAGAGCGAAGAGAGCGACCGCGGCCCGAAAGTCGCGCGGCAGCAATTGACCGGTCTCAAGTCGACGAGTAGGCGCGCGCAGTAACGAGGCCCTGATTGATAAAGCTGAAAGACCAAGGGACGTGCAAAGGCGAGGTCAACAGGTGATTCGTGCAGGAAGCGGCGGGAACACGGCGCAATGCGACTGCGGCACTCTGAAGCGTGCCGCGGCCATCGTGCAGTGGATCAGGACGACGGGTCGGGGGCAAGGGAGGGCGCGATGGCCGTGACGTTGCGGCATATTGGAGCAGTTGCAACATGGTTGGAGCAAGTTGGTATTTCGGGAGTCGCAAAACAGTGCTGATGGTGGTGGAGCGAACGATCGGGGCGGTCGGGATGACAGGCGACGAGCACGTGGTCGGTTGCCGTGGGCGCACCCGTCGCAAACTCGCAGATGAACCACGAGTCCCGATGACGACGATTAAGACGACAACGGCGCACTCCACGCGGCACGCATGCAAAACTCGCAGACAGGACGGCAGCGGAGGAACCGAGAGCGCATCGTCAAGGGCGAGGACGCAGTCGCGGGCTTGGTGGGAGCGAAGGCAGCCGGCAGCCGCAACGAGCAGAAGTGAGGCACGAGCGCGTTGGAGAGTCGGCAGGCGATGCGTGGCGAGGGGGCCACAGCGCGACTTGTCGGGGTCACAGCGACTGGAAAGGACACTTGGCGAGCCTGTCGAGCAGCATTTCGGCCTTCCGGGAGAGAGAGAAAGCGCTGTGGGCATCGCACGCGGCAACGAGGGCGCTCGGCAGCGGGCGGCAACAGCAGTAACAGCAGAGCCGCTGCAACTTTGCATGCCGCAAACTCGTTCCCAGCCCAGCGGCGTGGAGGCGCTACCGTGACAGGCGTGGCAGGCGTGCGTGTGACTGCACGTGCTGGCTGGGAGACAGGTCGCCGCGTCTCCCATCCCGCATCCTCTCCTCCACTTCGACAGCTCGCCGGTTTGCTGGCCCCACCGGCAACGTCAGCGGGCACGACTCACTCACTGCATTCTGTAGCAAACGCGCTCTGGACCACGCACGCCGAGATTCGTGCAAGGGGAACGCCAACACAGCGATCAGTGTCGGGCCAAAGGATCTCTTTCGCTGTTCGTCCACCACCCTGCCTGCCGGTCAACGGTTCGTCAACACGACTATCCGCACCTCGCTGCAAGGCCGCTTCGGAGCGCACGCCGCCATCCCTCATCGATCTATCTGTGGCCCGACCAGCTCCAAGGCGGTTGATCGTGTCCCGCCTGCAACTCGCCGCGCCCGTCGAAGCGCCTCACCGTCTTCGGCAACTGTCCGCAAGGCACCGGTCCTCGGCGGCAACGTGCTGCCGGGTCATTTGTGCCTGCCTCGACCGCGCGACTGATTTGCTCGAGCTTGGCCCATTCCCAACCTCACGATCGACTGATCACCTGCCGCACGCAACCCCAATCCACTTTGCCTCGCGCGCACTCGCACCGCCACCACCGGGCGCCCCGCCCTGCGTTTGTGCACCGGATAATCCGGCCGTCGCGGTCTCGACACCACGCCGCACCGCACCGGCGCGCCTCGTGCCCTCACCCCCGCGTGGCCTCCCCTCATGGCGCCCATTACCCTGCAGCTCACCGAGGCTCCCTCGGCCAACTACGCTTATGGCCCTTCGTCGATGCAGCCGCCACTTCCCGTCTCTCCCGGCGGCGCTGGACCCGGTGCCGGGTCAAACACCGGGATCGCATCGGCATCGTCGGCCAACCCGTACATCACGCCGGGCGTACCCGCAACCCCGAACGGCGGCATGGACCAGGAAGAGGAGGACTTTTCAAGCGATGCCGGCGAGCCTCAGGAACTCACGCTCGAGGAAGTCTTGCTCTCGCTCAAGAACGGCCTGTTTGGCATGCTGTTTGTGATCATCAAGGAATCACGCGTGCCGCCGTTCATGGTCGTGCTGCTCATGGTCGTTGACGTGTTACAGGTAGGCGCTGATTTCTCGTGACGTTCACCAGGATCGACAGCTCATGATCGTCGTCCCCTGCAACGGCCAGATCTTCAACTTCCCGTTCAACGTGCACGTCGGGTTCAAGTGGCCCAACGCCGAGTGGTTTGTGCAGTTTCTCGAAATCTGGACGTTCGAGGAGCAGATCCTCGCTACGCAGCACCACATGGCCTTCACCTTGTTCGCGTCGTTGCTCGGCGTCGTCTTTGCAAATGCGCTCTACGTCGGGTTCTCGTTTTACCGCGGGCACATCAGGTGCGTTTCCTCGGCCAATGCGCTCGAACGTGAGCCATTTGACTGACCGAGATCGCTTCAATTTAGGTGGCTCTGGACGTTGCGCACGTTGCGCAGTGTCCTCAACCTGTGCTGCACCGTCTTTTACATTCCCATCCTCAACTCGTTCACCAAAATGCTCATCATCTGCAAAGACGATGCCGGCACCGTCATTTCGTGCTGGAGCGGGTCGGCGCTCGTGGTCCGTGATTCTCGCCGTGTGATGCCACCGCCGCGGCTGTCGATCTTGACTCACTCAGCATCCTTCCCTAGGTCTCGGTCTCGGCGATCGTGCTCGGCGCCCTATTCATGATGCTCACGTTCATGGTGACGGCCACCTTCTTCGAGCAAGAGCCCGGTGGCAAGGACGTGCTGTCGCGGCCGCACGCGCGCATTGACGTGGCGCACCTGCTGATTCGCACCTACCTAACGATCCTGTTCACAGCCTTCAAGCGCAGTTCCGAGGAGGAGGCGCACCAGCATCCGCTCTTGCCCTGGCAGACGTGGCTGCTGGTCGGATCATTGGTCGTGCTCTCGACGGTGATCACGGGCCTGTTTGCGTGGTTCCCGCCCTACTACCAGTTCAAGTACTCGCTGCTGCAAACCTGTCTCATGGCGGCCTGGTCCTACGCGTGCTGGTGTCTGCTCTACCTGCAAATCCGGCCGAACGAAGAACTCGGCATTCTCTACTTTCTCACCGTCCCGATCGTCGTGGCGCTCGTGGCGGCCGCGCAGTTCTGGCGCCGCCGGTGGCTGCTCGCGGTTGACATTTCGCAGCTGTCCGACTCCCTCTCAATCGAACTCAAGACGCGGTTCCACTTGGCGGAAAAGGGCCTGCTGTTCAAGATGCAGGACATGGAATTGTCCGACCAGCCATTGACAGACCTGTCGCTGTTCAACCGTGTCAAGGATATTTCCGTCATGTATACGGACGCGGTCAAGCGCATGCCGGATTCGGCGTTGCTGCACTTGTTCTGGGCCGAGTTTTACCTGCTGTTTCTGCGCAACCGGCACATGGCGCTCACCAATTACGCACGCGTCGAGTCGAAGAGCACGAGTTTTGACGTCCAGTTTCTGGTGTTTCGCCGGCGCAAGCTGCTGTCGGAGAACTTTGCCGGCGGTACGTTTGTTGGTTGCCCACACGCGGCGCGCAGGTCGCTGACATCATCCCCCCGACCACCAGACGCAATCAATTTCATCGCCTACGAGCAGTTCCTCAGTCTCGCGACGCGGTACGAGCGGCGCGTGACGCTCAACCAGACGCGGTTCTGGGCCGAGCTCTTGCGCAAGTCTGTCGACATTGCCCGGCTGCACAAGCTGGCCGCCGCGATTTCCAACGAAATCACCATCACGCAAGACAACTACGTGCGCGTGCTCAAGCTCAACCCGAACTCGCCGCAAGTCCTGCGCGTCTACGCCAACTTTTTGATTGAAGTGCTCAACGACGTGAAGCTCGGGCGCGAGTTGCAGGAACGCGCCGACGATCTCGACGACGACGACGACGGCGACGGCAACGGCGACGGCGAGGACAGTTTGGACCTCGACTTGTTCTCCGAGGACAATATGGTGCTCACGATCTCGGGCGTGCCGGAATCGATTGGCCAGATCGTGCAGGTCAATAACTTGGCGCTGAAAACGCTTGGGTACAAGAAGACCGAGTTGATGGGACGCAATATCGCGTCAATTATCCCGGAACCGTTTGCGACGCCGCATGACGAGTACTTGTTGCGGTACCTCGAGGTACGGTTGGGTTGCGGTGCATTGCGCGCGCTATGGTGTGTGGGCGAACACAACGCTGACATTGATATTGTCGTGGGACTAGACCGGGTTCAGCAAGATCGTCGAGCGCACGCGCAAGGTGCTGTGCGTGACCAAGCAAGGGTACCTGCTGCCCGTCATGCTGTACGTCCGCGTCCTCTGACCGCTGTCTCGATGCAATGCGACCGTACCTCACGCCCTGCCGCCCCTTCCCCCCACTTAGCATGGTCAAGCAAGTCGCGCAAAAGAACCGATCCGCCGGATTCCTCGGCGTGATGCGCGTGCTCCCGCCGACCGCCGAAGACTACATTCTCATGAACGGCCGCGAGGAAGTGACCGGGTTCAGTCCCGGGATCACGCAATGGTTCGGCGTCACGCCCCCACCGCGCGTGCTCACGGGCGCGACCTCGACGAGCACCGACGGCACGTCGACGCACCCGCCGATGCACGTCTCCGAAATCCTGCCGCGGTACGCCGAAATGAAGGAACAGTACTTCAGCCGCGCTGGCGCGGTCGTGTCCTTCACGACCAAGAAGGGTGTGCCGCCGGGCAAGCCCGGCTACAAAATGAACGCCGAGGTGCAGATCTCGCACGCGGATATTCCGGCGCCCGACGCGTCGGCATCGGTGCGCATGACCATGGCGGCCGTGCTCGTGTTCAAGCCCGACGCCGACGACGCGATGGGGCCGCCGCCGATAATTACGCGGTCGCGCGCGGCGCTGAACGATATGTCCGACGACAGTCCCCTCACGTCGTCGCGGTCGTTACGGCGCACTAATTCGGGCCAGTCCACGGCCTTGTCGCAGCGCAAGGATATGCCGATGGGGTTCATGGACGAGGCCGAGTTTGATTCGAAAGTGCCGGGGGTCGGGACTGCGCCGCGGCGCCGGCGGTCCATGGCGCTTCGAGGTGCGAACGACGGCATGTCGGATACCGAGTCGCAGTCGGGCGGTGGGGGCGGCGGCGTTACTAGGCGCGGCGCATCGGACGCGCGGTCCAAGGCGTCGTCGATGGGCGGCGGCGGCGCGCAGAGCCCCGACCACGTCAAGAACGTTTTGGTGCGCAAGAATGTGGCCATCTCGAACCGGTTACGGTGGCTGCGGTACTCGTTCTTGGCCATCATGGCGCTGTTGATTGCGCTCGCTGTGCGGTCGTATTGGACGACGACGAGCCTTTACCGCGCGTACCAGACCCGGCTGCAGCAAATCACGCTTGAGCACGCGGTCGCGCTCGACGCCGTGAGTCTGGCCTACGGCGTGCGCACACTCGACCTCGCCGCGTCCGGGCTCGCGAATACGACGGCGGTCGCGTGGGCACGCCACGATATTGCCGCACGCGCCACATCGGTTGCGGAAATCGCGACCGAGTTGGCGGCCTTGTTACCGGCGGCCGACTACTACGCGCAGTACTTTGCCGGCGGGATCACCGTGGATCTCGTGACGCGGCTCGCGACGGGAATCAAGACGACGCCCGTCGGCCTCTTGGACGCGGCGAACGCGCTCGAGTCGACGGCCGAGCAGATCATTGCGAGCGCAGGCGCACCACTGCGACGATTCGTCGACTTGCTCATGGACAATGCCCCCACGGCGGTCCCCGCAGCATTCGTGCAGCACACGGACGGGTTTAATGCCGATTTCGAGCAAATCTCGGCGTCGTTGCGGCTCGAAGTGATCGTCTCGGTCCTGCCTGTCGTCCTGTACGTGGTCACGGTCCTACTGCTGATCCGGCCCGTCTACGGCGCAATTCAGCGCGAAAAGGACCACTTTCTGTACATGTTTCGCGCGATTCCGCGGCACGTCGTGCGCGCGATCCACGAGCAGTGGCAGCGGCGGTTCGAGAAACTCACGGGGGACACGGAGCAGGACGCGGGCGACATGCCGTTCCGTGCCGAGTCGCCCATAACCGCCGTGAACCCGCCGCCCGGCGGCGGGTCGTTCCGCGATTTGGGCAAGCCGGGGCTCGACGTGACCGACCGGCTCGTCTCGGCGGCCTCTGGCGCCGCGGCGGGGAACGAGTCGCTCATGTTCTTGGCGCCGCGGCAGAGCACGGGGGACGCCGAGGCCGGTGCGCGTGCGGCGGCGACGTCGCGTGGCGGTGGTGCCGGTGGACGGGCGAGACGGTCGTGTGCGGAAACGTGCCATGGGATCGCACAGGCGTGGGTGCAAGCATTGCATGAACTGGCGAGTAGCTTGAAGCGCGCGTGCAACCGCAAGTACTCGATGCTGTTTGTCTTGACCATGGCGTATTTCCTGGCCGCGTCGCTCATGGCCTACTCGTTCCAGCGCACGGCGCTGTCGAGAGGGTACGAGGTCAAGTGGAGTACGCGATTGCCGTACCTGTCAAGGCAGCTCACGTTTTACCTGCGCGAGGCGGCGGTACCCACGAATGCGAGCACGGGGGTCACCGTCTACCAGTCGGCGGCCGAGTGCACGGCAAAAGTCGCGGCGCTGTCAGCGCAGTTGACGGCGCTGGACCAGGGGCTCATGTATGGCAGCAACGAGCTTGGATTGGACGGGTTTGCCGGGTTCTCGCTGTCGGCCATCTCGTCGCTGTTTTTGACGTCGGCTTGGTACGTGTTCTATTGTTTCTGGGTGGGCGAACGTGGTGGGATACGGAACTGACTCTTGATTGGGGGGGATAGCACGTCGGGTTCGCCAGCAGATTGCACCACGTTCAACCAGGGCGTCATGAAGAACGGCTTGCACACCGTCTTCCGGTCCGTCATGATTCTCTGACAACCGCTACTCGGCACTGATTGCTGATCCCACCCCCACCTTGACAACCATTTTAGAGAATACCGCGCGCTCGTCGACCAGGCACTCGTGCTACTGCAATCCGGCGGGATCACAACGATCGACGTGGTCACTTCTCCACCGTTCAGCACGCTCTGGGCGCTCGACTACGTCTACCTGCCGGCGGCATTCGAGGCCATGTCGCAGCAATACGTGACGCAGTCGACGCAATCGCTGAATCAATTTTATCTCGTGTACCTCGTGCTGACCATCATTTACGCCGTCTTGCTCGTCGGGCTCTACGTGCTCTACTACCGCGCACACATCACGCAGCTCGGCACGTCGGCAATGCGCACGCACGTGATGCTGTTTTTGATCCCGATCGAGGTGATCAACAATGTCGAGTCGATCCAAAGGTATCTCAGGTCCTGACGGCGCAGGGCAGCGAGTGGAGTGGGTGGAGCGGGCGACTGGTAAGGCTTTAGAGATGACGGGCGGGTGGACTTGGACGGGATTGGGGACGCGAATGGCACGGAGCAACACGGGGGTTGCGCAAATGTATGATCGTTTTGGGACTGATTTCTTGTCTCACGCTCTCTATTCATTCGACCTGGCCACGCTGGTTTGCTGCCACACCGTGCCGTCGCCAGCGCGCCATTGAAGGTTGCCCGTGAATCTTTGAGTGCTAGGGTGGTCTGCGCGCGGCGGCTGGTCACTGTATCGCGACAATCACAGCGGGCGCGTTCAAGCCCCTTCGGCACACAATAACGTTGGCCTGACCCGGTTGGAGAGACTCCGGAAAGGTGGATTTTGTAGGGGGCGTGATGCGTTGTGCCAATGAATGATCGTGCTGCTGGGTCTGACAGCGGCGCCATCGGTCGCAATGGAAACGCTTTATTCGTCCTCATCACTCCACTCGACCCGGTCACCCTGGCACTCTGCTATAGCGCGCGCTAGCCTGCTCGGCTCCTTGATGGGCGCCGCGTCGCCATAGTACGCGGCAAGCACGGCAGGCGCGTCCGTGACCAGTACCCCACGGCACACGACGACGTCCGGCGCATTGTCGATATCGGCATCCCGCACAAGCGCGAACAGCCGTGGAAAGTACCGTTCCAAGAGCGGCCGCGTCTCGTCCAACCCGGCGTGGAGCGTTGTGGTCGTGAACGTAAAATAACCCGCCGTCGGCCCCACATTGGTCGCGCGCGCAGTCGGCAATTGGTGCGCCCCGGCCAAGACGAGGTCTGGGTACTCGGACTCGAGGCGCAGATTATCGCCGGCACGCTTCACGACGTTCTGGACGCGGCACATGCGCGATTGCGCGTCGCTCAGGACCAGGTCGTAGAACCGCGGCACGGCCCAGCCGTCGTCGGCGTCGGCGTCGGTGTCGCTTCCGTCCACGGTGTCAGAACCAGAGTGATCGTGGTCGTGGTCGTGCTGCGGCCTGGGTCCGTGCGCACGCGCCGGGCGGCAGCACTAGTGGAGAGTCGGCGGCGCTGTGGCGCGCGTGCCGACGAGCGTCCATGCAGCACTCGGTGTTGGGTCCCTGTCGTCAGAAAAGTGCACGGCGTGGCCCTGGAACACGTCGTCGACGGGCACCGCAAGGTAGGCGATGAGCGCTGACCCGCGCGTCAGTTGGGTGCCGGTGGCCGTCGTCCTGCTGGTGCCGCTGTCTTCGTTGGTGGCTGCGATCATGATTTAGTGCGGCCGGCCGAATGGTCGGTCAAGTCGCGGACCATCTTGAGCGCAAGATCTCGACGAGTGAGTCGACGCGGCGCCGACGCAGGCGCACGCGTGTGTGCGCCATCCGCCTGCCAGCCCTGTCGCAGCGATCTCCAGCGTCGCCTGTGCACATCCCATCATCTTTGGCCACACGTGATCGTGACGGTCTGATCAAGATGAACGCCTTTCACACGCCGTTTGCCTCCCACCATGTCCACCAACCAAACCATGGATGCCCAGCACGCTGCACGACCGCGCGCAAGAACAAGACATACAGCTGAGCTCGCCAGCGACGAGGCCGTTGAGCTGCGCTGTCATGGGCGCCTGGGGGCGTCGGACACCATGACGCGGCCCGGTCCCTGGTATGAGGACACCGCCGAAAACGTGCGCGATGGAGCTCGGTCGGCCAGGGACGCGCAAGCGTCGTCGTTGCTGTGAACCAAGAGGAGAGCAGGGTGCCGCGAACGGTCGCTCCTCCCGGCCGAGCGGCCAGGTCGTTGTCGGTGAGGACGGTCCACGGCTCGCGTGTTGTGTGGTCGGCGAGCAAGAACAAGGCTGCCGAAGCGCTCTGCGCACGCCAACCGGTGGAGAGAAGAGGCAGAAGCGGTGCCAGTGCTGTGATGAGCGAGGCGTTGGTTGTGCGCGCGGCGTGTGGGTGGGTGGTTGACAAAAAAGAACAGGCAAAAATGGAGCGATCAGAGATGGGCGGCCCATCATCAGTGCGTTGGCTGGCGCAGCCAAGGAAGACTCCCGACACGCACATCCGGCCTTGACACGCTGTCTGGCCCTTGATTTCCATCGCATCAAGGCCGCACCTATCGGCCCCTTCGTCACGCTCGCACGCGCGCGCGGCGACATCGACGACGCGCAAGGGCCGACGGCCGACGGCGAGGACCCACGACGTTGCTCAAGCGCTGCTATATAAGACCGCCGACCCCACCGTCAAGTGCTCTCCACCAACCAACCCACCAACACACCTTCCCCGCGCTCACCTGTCTGCCCGCTCTCCCTCACCGACCCAAGGACCCCGCCCGCGTTCTCCACTCTCCACTCTCCACTCTCCACTCTCCGCCATCAACCATCATGACCCCACAACCGACGTCCTCGCCCATGCCGTCGCCGACCTCGGCCCCCGCCATTGCCCAGCTGCTCAGGCCCATCGACTCGTTTTCGCGCGTGCGCAACTTTTCCATTATCGACACGACACTGCGGGGTACGCTTTTCCCACTTTGATTTCACTCGCGCGCGTCCGACTTGCAGCTGACGCTCTCCACGTCCATTGATCATAGAGGGCGAGCAATTTGCCACGGCGCATTTCGATACCGCGACCAAGGTGGCCATCGCGCGCGCGCTCGATGCGTTCGGTGTCGAGTACATTGAGCTGACGTCGCCCGCGGCGTCCGAGCAATCGCGGCGCGACTGCGAGCTCATTGCCAACCTCGGTCTGCGTGCCAAGGTCCTGACGCACATTCGGTGCCACATGGACGACGCGCGCATTGCGGTCCAGACGGGCGTGCGCGGCGTGAACGTGGTCATGGGCACGTCGAGTTACTTGCGCGAGTTCTCGCACGGCAAGGACATGGCCTACATTGTCAAGGCGGCCGGCGAAGTGATTCGGTTCCTGCAATCGCACAATGTGGAAGTGCGGTTCTCATCGGAAGACTCGTTCCGCACGGACTTGGTCGACCTGCTCACGCTCTACCGTGCCGTCGACCAGCTCGGCGTGCACCGCGTCGGGATTGCCGACACGGTCGGGTGCGCCGACCCGCGGCAAGTCTACGACCTGGTGCGCACGCTGCGCGGCGTCGTGTCGTGCGATATCGAGACGCATTTCCACAACGACACTGGGTGCGCGATCGCGAATGCCTACGCGGCGCTCGAGGCCGGCGCGACGCACATCGACACGTGCGTGCTCGGCATCGGCGAGCGCAACGGGATCACGCCGCTCGGCGGGCTCATGGCGCGGCTCTACACGGCGGCGCGCGACCACGTTTCGAATAAGTACGCATTGCGCACGTTGCCGGCGCTCGACCAATTGGTCGCGGACGCGGTCGGGATCGACGTGCCGTTCAACAACTTCATTACCGGTTCGTCGGCGTTCACGCACAAGGCCGGCATCCACGCCAAAGCCATTCTCAATAACCCGTCGACGTACGAGATTTTGAGGCCCGAGGACTTCGGTGTCGAGCGCACGGTCGCGATTGGCCACCGGCTGACGGGCTGGAACGCGGTCAAGGCGCGCGTCGTGCAGCTCGGGTTTGCAGATTGCGATGATGCGTTGGCCAAGCGGATGACAGCGGCGATCAAGGCCGAGGCCGACAGGAATGGGGCTCAGTCGCCGGCACAGGTGGATGCGCTGATTCGCGCGTTCCTCGCCAACGACGCGGCCGAGAAGAAGACGCCCGCGCCGGCAAGGAATGAGGTGGCGCCGATGGCGCCCGTGGCCGTGACCACCAAGGTTGTCCCGGTCGCGGTGCCAAGCCCAGCACCGGTCGCGGTGGCGGCATCGGTCGAGGTTTGATGGGTTTTTCGGTTGGCGTTGTTCATTCCATTACCTCTTTTCTTTTCGCTTGGACGTGATTTGGTTCCGACCCCCACGGTGGGGCATGTCGGCGTGTATATTCTTTTCCTCATTTCTGGTTTTCCCTCTTCGCTTCCAGGGTGCTTATAAAAGGCAAGCGTTTTCTCCAATTTCGCGTAAGCTCGGTCGTCGTCCGCTGCAATTTCAAGCTCTCAGATGACAGGGCAGGTCAGATGGGTGGGGCTGCGCTTCTTAGCACTTCTGTCTGTGGGTCCTGGTCGCAACTCGCAAGACGGCGGCGATTGCAACAAACTGAACCCGGGCACGAAGAGATGTTGCGCTCGGCGTGTGCTGGTCGGCATGGCCGTCCACCGCGTTGCGACCTTACATCCTCGGCAAGGCTGAGAGCAGGCCGGAGCGACCTTGCACAGTGACCGGCGCACAGCCGCGTCGTGCAACAACGTTGGATGGAGTGTGTCGAGGTGCCCAATGGGGAACCATCTGTCAACAGAACCGGCTCTAGCCCGGTCAAGCGATCGAACGGAAAATTGCTTTATACACATCGAACTGGACCCGACGGCCCAATCCACACCCGAGTCCTGGCGCCAGGCACACGGCACGCGCCCGATTACAGCTGGATGCCGAGCTTGCGCTCCATGGCAGCGTGGAAGTCGATGTCCTCGACGTTGTCCTGGGCTAACGACGCGGACTGAATTCATCAGTTCCAATCCACCGCGGCGCGAATCAGACCAAAGCAACGTACCACCAAGGAAGTCCTCCACGTCAAGCGTCTCGTCCTTGCCGGAGAGCACCTCGAGCGCGAGGTTGCGCGACGGCATGCCTGGGATCGCGGGTTTCTGCCGAGATGGCGCGAGTCAGTCAGTCAGCTTTCAGCAGCGCGGATCGCGACAATGTGCCGGTCGCTACGAACCAGGTTCACCAGCGTGCGCTCCTTTTGCAGCCGCAGCGGCGCGTGCAGGCCGTAGACGGTGCGCTGCAGAGCGAGGGTCCGCTGGAACTGGAGATCCTCGGCCTAAAAATTGGACCACAATGCATCAGAACACTAATGCAAAACAGATCCACGGCTGCGCAACGCGTCATACCTGCGCAAGCACGCGCTCGAGTGGGTGGTGCGCCGAGACTTGCTGCTTGACCGAGGCCAGGCCGTAACGGAGCGTGTCGACGACGCCGTACTCGGCGTGCGAGTTGGGCAGCGCGTGCGTGCCGTCGGTCGCCGAGGAGCCGGGCACGAGGCGGAGAGAGTGTTGCGTGGACGACTAGGGATCGAGTGGTGATTGGCGGCGTCGGCGCGTCAGCCGGTGCTTGCAGATGAGTCGCAATGGACGCGTGTGGCCGCGGCAGCTCGTCGTGACCGGATCGAACCATGGTTTCTGTGATCGTGCAGGTCGCGCGGGTGCTTGCAGCAAGTTGATGGTTGGTGGTGGTTGGTGGTGGTTGCTGGAGGTCCGAGCAGCGCGACCAGCACGGCAGGTCGCGGAGAAGAACGAAGCAGGAGCTGGCCAGGTCGTTGACGCGTTGCGGCACGTGCAAGTCGCGTGCGGCACTGGACGAGAGCTGCGAGACGTTCAGTTCCACTGGCCACCGACCACCGCCACGCCGCGCCTCGCCCGTGCCGTTGTCGCTCATGGCCGCCGCACACGCGCCCGCGCTCATGCTCATGCTCATGGTTTTCGGTGGCACATGCAACATGAAATGATGCGATCTTGGCAACACCACCTTTTCAACCTCGGCAGCATCAGCACGCACCGATCTGCGGAATGGACTCGACCCCACGCCCCATTGCTCGAACAATACTACCCTTGTCGCCAGTCATGAGCCCACGCGCGAATAATATAGATGCAGTTGTTCACGGCTTTGAACATGGTTCGTTCCAAACCTCTGGATGGTGGTCGACTTCAAATATCCGCAGCACCCTCCCCGACCGGGCGGAACTGACCTCGAACCGACATTCCCGATCGAACAAGCACCAATATGGCCACCTGCGATCCGTGGCCCCCCATGATGCCGATGATTCAGGCTTCAACCACCGCGACCTTGCCCGCCGACGACGACGACAACCTCCCCATCCTCCGCTCGCGCAGCTACTCGGCCCCGAGTCTCGCGCACCGACCACTACCCCCTCCTCCAAGCGCCACCATGCCTATGCCCGCCCTCTCCAACCAGTACCCGCGACGTCCCTCGGTTCCGCCACGGCCCCAGTCGAGTCTCGCCGACGCGATTGTCATGGCGCGTGCGAGGCACCGTGCACATTCCATCCTGTTGCCGTCCGCTGCAGGAATCCCATCGTCCACTGAGTCTCTTCGTTGGCAACGGCGGCAGTCGCTCGTGTCGTCTGGGGTGCGTTGTGGGTGGATTTGCTGGGCGCAGGCGGATTCGCAGTAGTCTCATTTGAATGTCGCGGTTTTCTTCAGTTTGACTCAGACTCGGACGATGAGCAGAGCGACTTGTCTACTAGCACCGAGTCTACGAGCACGTCCACCCACGGGTTTCGCGAAACCTGCGACGGTGACCGTGCCGTCAAGGAGGCAAGTTGGGAGCCTGTCCTCACGGAGCGCCGCCTCGACCGGTTCATGAAGGCGCTCGACGAGCTGCTCGTCATGTCGTCAGCCGACGTTCACGCGATTTTGCCGCGGCTTCCGGGGTACGAGGAGGCTAGCCTCGACCATGGTTCGTAACAGGCTCCCGGGTGATCCCCGTCCAGTGTCACGCTGCTGACTCTCGTCATGGTCTGCTTTCTGTTCAGAAACGCCAGCATACGGGCCTGCCAACCCGGTGGTCGAGGAGCGCGTTCACGAGGCTCTCTTTCCGTCAAGCACCATCGACCCATGGGTCGACGACGACTTCGAGGACGAGGGCCTGACCATGCTGCCGCCTGAATCGGCCGGCAAACGCACAAGCCGGCGCCTGCGGTCCCGCACGTCCCGCTCGTTCACGCCGACGCGCCGGCCCAGCGACAGCGGCGTGTCAATGACGAGCAGCGCTGATAATGACCACGGTTTCCCGCTCTATCCGGCCAACGACGACCTAACCGACGACGACGACGACGAAGACATCCCCCTCGCCGACCTCCGCCGCCGCACATCCGCGCCGCACGTCTCCACCGCGCACCTCGTCGCGCGGTCGCTGCTGTCCCGCACAACCCGCAGCCACTCGCTGCCACACCTGCTGCACCGCGCCCCCACTACCTCTACGGCCCCTCTCGCCATTCCGCGCGTCGCCACCCCTGTGACGGGCCCCGTCGCGTTCGCGTCACCAGACGTGAAACGCACGCCGACGCTGCGCCGGCGCGTGTCGGTGCGTGGGCGGCGCACGGCGAAACGGCGCGCGTCGTATGCGTTGTATGGGAAGGCGGAAGTGGTGTACCAGCGGCGCACGTACCAGTGGGTCGTGGAGCCCGTGGTCGGTGGTGAGGTGGAGGTGCGGTCGGTCGCGGCGCAGGTGACGGGGCTGGATGCGCCACCGAGGCCGTGGGATGTGGATTTGGGGGGTGGAAAAATGCGGGAGGGATTGGAAGAGGGGCGGGAGTGCGCGGTGAGCGTGGAGGTGCCGAGGACGGCGGTGGTGATGCCGTGTCATGGTGCGTGTTCTCCATACTTCTTTCCAGTTGTTTGTGGAGAAACGCTTGGCTCACATATTCTTCTCCGCCGTGTAGTCTGCGCGCAACAGGGCTACGTCGCATGCCCGACGTGCTCCTCTCCATCTCTCACTCACCCTCCACCCATCTCGCACTCGCCCTGCACGACGTGTCGCGGCACCCATCACGTCCCGTGCGCCGTCTGCCAATCGCACTGCGTCTTGCGCCTGTTCCTCGTCGTCACCGCGACATGGACCCGCCAAACGGCCACGCTCGCAAACACGGGCGGTGCGCGCGGCGTGCCCGTCACCTCTCTCGCAACAGCGTCGGCCCTGATCGATGTGGACCGACTCGCTGATTTGCCCGCGGGCACGCTGGGGCCCGACGTTGCGCGCGTCAGGGCGGATGTAGAGGCGTTGTTGGATGCGTTGATGGCCGAGGTCCGGCCCGAGTTTGGAGAGGGGGTGGTGGTGGAGAAGATCGGGTACCGGCTGCGCGCGATGCCCGTGGACCAGGTGCAGGTGACAAGGCGGCGGTGGTTCCATGCGGACACGGTCGAGTCGTACGTGCAGGTGGGCGAGCACCAGGTGGTGATGTGAGCACAGCGCCGGAGCGGCTCTGGAAACATAATTTGGAACGTGGAAATACAATGATGATTCGTAAGACTATGTATTCACAATTCTCGCCTGCACCAAGTCTCCTCCCCGACCGCCGTCCAAAGTCTCACTCTCTTTCCCCATCCGTCACAGCACCAGCTGCACGCCGATCGTGGCCACGACCACGATGCCCATCCATCCGACCGCTACGCTCACCCCTGTGTGCGCCGCGGCAAACACGTCGACGAGCGTCACCGGCCCGCCCGGCTGATACAGCGCGAACATGGAGCTCGTCGACGTCCCGAGCCGCCCCGGTGCATTCGCCGGCGTCGGTCCCAAATCCGAATCAAACAAGCGCAACTTATACTGCTGCCCCGCCGGCTGGTCGATCGTCCAATTGAACGCCGTCGCCGAGCCGGTAATATTGACGGCGACGTTCTTCCACCGCTGTTCGGGCGTCTTGACCCCAGCCCCGATGACTTTCTGGTTGGCGGCGAGCGGCGGGAGGATCTGGATGGTGATGATCTTGGGAGGGAGGAGCACGTCCTTGTAGGCCCACTTGATTTGCATCGGTGTTTCGAGCGACAGGATCGTCATGTCCTGCACGTTCGTGTAGGTGTAGGGCGTGAGGAAGACGGCTGAGCCCATGGGCGTGCGCGGGTCGACGACGAGTCCGTCGGGGTCGATGGTGGGGGTGCTCGTGTCGGTGCCGCTGGTGATGGTCGTGGCCGAGCCGGTGGTTGCGGTTCCCGAGGTTGACGACAGGCCGGTGGGTGCGGGGGAGGAGGGACTACCGCTAGTAGGCTTCGTACCGCCGCCGCTGCCGATTAGCGCCGGGTCGTTTGGGTTGACAATGACGGGCTGGCCCGTGATCGGGTCGGTCAGTACCAGGTTCGTCGACGTGGCCGTGGCCGTCGGCCCCGCTGCCGTACTAGCCACTGTTGAATCGGATACGGCTATCAAAGACTGACACTGTGAGCCCCCAGTGCAGTCTTAACCGGGTGGACAAACATCACGTACCTGCGCGGCGCACGAGCTGCACGGCCTCGGCGACGTGGTCGCCGCCGTTCAAGTTGTGGAAGACTTGCAGCGCTGACGCGAGGAAGAGTGCGGCAATGATGGCGACGAGCCACGAGGGGGCGACGGACGCGGCACTGCTACTGCTTCTGCTGCTGCTGCTGCTGCCTTGACGGTTTGATGCGTCCTTGGGGCGAGGATCGACGGGGCGGGACGGGCTTGCCGACGTATCGGTTGTCGCTGCCTCGCAGGTTGGCGACGGTCTGGAGCTCGACTTGGCGCTGGCGGCGGCGCGCTTGGCCATGGCGGTACTTGAGCGGGTAAAGGGATTGGTTGGAGAATTGCAGGCACTTGTGCCGGAAACTGCAGCGTCAAGAATCATCAGAAGGAACGTCGCAGTCGAGGTTGATCACGGAGTGGCTGTTAAGATGCAAGCCGCAACGCGGTCACGACAACCACGCTCAAAAGGACCTGTCACCCAGCAACAGCGCACGTGAGGGCAGCTGACCCACCCCGCACAACCGCCGCGCTTTCCCGCACCACCACCCTGTATGATCACGGCCACGTCCACGATCATCAAGACCACAAACTGCAACACGACGGCCGAACCCGACACGCTGCAACCATGTTTTCAAGGGTGACCGCCACTTTCTACGTGCACCTCGCACCCAAATTTGTCGGCGCGCCGATGCGCGGCGTCGAGGACCACCTCAACCGCATGTTGCTCAAGTAAGTGCGTGCCATCGACACTGGCGCCTGCGCAATGTGAGTGATGGCGGCGAAGGGAAGGAGGGTCAACCATTTTGTGGACCAGATCCTCATCTCGTGACCCGGCCGTACCGCTAGGTACAACGACCAAGTCGGCGGCGTCGTCTTGTCCTACCGCAACGTGCAGTTCCTCTCGGACACGGCCGCGATCCTCTACGACTCTCCGTTCATGCACTTCCACATCTCGGCCGAGCTGCTCGCGTTTGCGCCCACGGCCGGCGCACGCTTGAGTATGGTCACCGCCGCCCTTACCACCCTCCCCCACATCGACCGGTCGCTCACTCCACGATCGATGATTAGCCGGCGTCATCAACAAGCAATCGCCGTCGCACATCGGTCTCCTCGTCTATAACCTCTTCAACGCCTCGATCCCGGCCGCGCAGCTACCCGACGGCGCGTTTACGTTCCAGTTTGACGACACGGCTGCCTACGCGCCGACCGGTGAAAACGACGTGGACGACGGCGCACCTCGTTTCAACAAGGGCGGCAAGAAGGCCATGATCAACGGCAACTGGATCCACGCGGCGTCCGGGTCCGTTCTCGAACCGGGCCACGCGCTCGACTTTGTCGTGACCGAAGTCGTCAAGTCGCACGACTTTATTTCCATGAAGGGCACGCTTGTCGGCGTCGAGTACGTGCCGCCACCGCCGACGGCCGTGCCGACGACGCCCGCGGCGGGGACGACTAGTCAGCGGATCACGTTTGGCGATGACGACGAGGACGAGGAGGCCATGGACGTGGAGCCGGCGACGACGACATCTGCGGAAACGTCCAAGAAGAGCAAAAAGTCGGCGAAGAAGGCCGAGGCTGACGGTGACGACGCGAGTGGGGACGCCGACCGCAAGAAGCGCAAGCGCAAGCTGTCGCAGTCGGCCGCCAAGGAGGAGCCGGCAGACGATGCCGCTGCGCAGCAGCCGGTCGAGGCCGCGGCACTGGCACCAGCGGCGGTCGAGGCGGCGGGCAAGAAGGACAAGAAGAAGAAGAGCAAGGCGACGAACGACGGCGAAAAGTCGTCGAAGAAGCGGAAAAAGGAGTAATTTCTTTTTGGTGGTCGGTCCACGGGAGTGGGTGTGTCAGTTATTCGTTCGCCGTTTTTGGTTCGCTTCTCTTGCTCTCGTTGTTTTTGATATACAGGCGCGTCCAGATCATTTCCCCTCCTGATTCGGCAGTCCGTGCGCAAGTTCAAACGATGTTTCCAATATTTACAGCCAGCCAAACCGTCCATCGCGAGCGTTCCTCCCTCCAGGTGCCGTTTAGGTGAACGACTGGTCCATACTCTTCTTGATGCGCAGCAACAACGTCGTCTTCCAATCGTCGAGCTTGGTCATCTTGTCGTACTCGGCGACGTAGCCCGTGAACACGTCCGGGTCCCCCTGCTCGAGCGCCTCGAGCAAACTCTTGTAGAGACCGCACTCGCGCGTCGCGGCAAACGTCACGTCCATGTCGCAGTACCGCTCGGCCGCACGCTGCGCGCCAACGAGATCCTAGATGCGGCACGTCAAGGATCAGTGACGGTGGGCGGGGCAGGACGCGAGCAAAATACGTACGCCCGACGCCAAGTGGCACAGGCCGGCCTTGAGCAAGATATCGCGCACGCCCCACTTGGTCAGCGAGTTTTCCAGACTGCTCGCGGCGATCCGCTCAAACAGCTCGATCGCGCGCTGGTACTGCTCGAGCTGCGCGGCCAAGTGCGCGACCTTGGTCAGGCAGTTGTTGGCCAATCTAGATGACGGAAACAAGAGGAAGTGAGAACGCGCGGCACGACAGGCGCGCTGTTTGCGCAAAAACGTACGCCGACGCGTCCTCGCCCTGGAACCATTCAGCCGCCGTCTCGTACGCGGTCATGGCCTTTTCCAAGTTGACCAAATCGGTCTCGTAAATCTCGGCCACCGTCTTCTGGTGCTTGGCCGCCATTTGGAACCGGCCGCGCTCCGTCAAGATGTCGATCGCCTGCTTGAGCGAATCGACGGCATCTAAACGTTGCCCACCATGGTGTCAGATCCACGATACGAGGACTGCCCAGATGCATCGCGAGGAATGACATACCTTGCGGGCTAACCTTCTTGTAGGCATTCGACGCGTCGACAAACCGCGTCGCCGCCTCGTCGCGCTCGCCGAGCCGGATCTGCATGTCGGCCGCCTTGGAAAAGGCGTCGCCGGCCTCCTTCCCTATATCGCGACAACCAAGCCGCATCAACTATCGCTCGCTTCCATCCGGGCGACCGGGCGGGTCGTACACTTCTTGGCCAGCTTGAACTGGTTGGCGGCCTTGGTGTAGAGCTCCTCGGCGTCCTCGTACCGGTTCGACGAGCTGAACAGGCTCGATAGGAACCCGGCATTCAGTTTCTTTTCGGCTTGCGCCATCAGGTGCTCGGCGTCGGACGACATGGTGGCTCGTTGAATGGGTTCGCGTCGAGGCGGAACGCGAGCTGGGGCTGCGGACTCGGGTCGTGGGGGCTGGTTGAGCGTGGGGTTCACGTCTTTGCGCTTGATTTGCGCCAAGTTGCTGTGTGTCGTGTCGTTGGCTTGCGCAGCGGGGCGTGTCGCGGCGCGAGCGCGGCGGAGTTGGTGCGAGTCGTGGTGGTGGCCAGTTCGCGGTCACGTGTCGCGAAGAACAACACGGCTGCCACAGAAAACCGATCATATCATGTCAAGAGAACAGCGCTTCAACCCCCTCGACAACCCATCCGAGCACGAAATATGTACAGACTGGCACGGAAAATGGAACAAAGAGTCACAGAGACTGGCCCGACTCGACGGCGCCGAGCACGAGCGACCTGACTGCAGGCGGAATCGCGTCGACGGCGGCCATTGGGGCGGTCGCTGCAGATGACGGCGCAGGTGCGGGAGCGGGCGTGGGGTCGACATTCTCCTCCACCTGGACCGGCGCAGCTTGTTCGACCTGGACCGGCGCGACATGCTCCTCCTCGATCGGCTCGACCCGCTCCGCCCGCTCCGCCACGACCGGCTCGGCGCTCTCCACCTCGATCGGCTCAGCGCTCTCTACCACGAAGGACTTGATGCTCTCCACCTCGACCGACCCAACACTCTCCGCCCCGACCGGCCCCGCACTCTCCACCTGGGCCGGCTCGACACTCTCGACCTTGACCGGCTCGACACTCTCCACCACGACCAGCTCGGCATGCACCTCCGTGACCGGCTCGGCGGCACACTCCACCTGGACCGGCTCGACACTCCCCGTCTCGCGCGGCTCGACACTCCCCGTCTCGCGCGGCTCGACACTCCCCGTCTCGCGCGGCTCGACACTCCCCGTCTCGCGCGGCTCGACACTCCCCGTCTCGCGCGGCTCGACACTCCCCGTCTCGCGCGGCTGGACATGCTCGTCCTTGACCGGCTCAATGACAAAAACCACGGCCTCAACGTTTTTGACCGAAACCGGCGGCGCCAGAGCGGCAACTGCGGCCTCGGCCGTCGCAGCCGCGCCAGCGGTAACCGAAGAGGCGACCGACGCAGCGCGCGCGACCGTCGCCGCGGCCTTGGAAGCAGCACCGGCGGTGACCTTGGCCGCCGTCGAAGCAGCGCCAGACGTCGCTTTTGCGACTGCGGCAGTTGCACCCGCGGTCGCCTTTGCGGCCACATTAGCCGCGCTCAATTTTGCCTTGGTGGCAGCGTCCACGGCGCCGGCTTTCGCCTTGGCCACCGCATCGGCAGCGTCCGCTTTCGCCTCCGCGGCTGCGTCGACGGCTCGAGCTCGCGCCTTGGCGGCCGCTTCCGCAGCGTCTGCTCTCGCCTTGGCCGCGGCATCCGCCGCGTCTGCTGTCGCCTTGGCCATCGCATCCGCTGCACCCGCGGTCGCCTTGACCGCCGCATTCGCGGCCCCCGCCGTCGCCCGTGCGGCGACAGCAGCCGCACCGGAAACCGCCGTCGCGGCCGCGGCCGCAGGCAACTTCAAAATCTCTGCGGTGGCCGCCAACCCGCGATCTGGCTGCCGCCACCAGAGCGCCGACGTTGAGACGAGCGTCTCGACAAACGTCTGCATTGACATAAGCGGCGTGAGCGGCATCGACGACCGCCGCCGGCGCCGGTGGCCCTGCGACGTCGTGGACGCGGTCGAGTCGCGCCGGCCCGCGTCTTCGGCTTTGATCAGCGCCGTCGACGGCGATGAAGCGGCGGCCGATTCGTCCGGGATCGATACGAGCGACGACGTGCGCGACAAGTCGATCTTGGACGACCGCCGGCGTGCGAGGGCGCCGCGGACCGTGGGTGGCAGCGACAGCGAGAACCTGCGCGCGATACTCGGTGACGCCGGCGGTGGCGACGACGAGGTCGCCGTTTCCGACACGACCGGGAGCGACCACCGCCGGTTCCACGACCCGGACCCGGGGATATGGTACTTGAGCGTGGTCTCAATGATCGCGGCGATCCCATCGAGCGCGCCGTGAAGCTGCGTTTGGAGGTAAATGAGCCCGCCGAGCAGCGGGTCTTGCCCGGGTGTCGGCGCGGGGCCCTTGAAACTCGACATCCGGCGCGCGCGGATGATCGACGCGCGCGACGGTGGGGGAGTACCTGAGGGGGATGCGGCTTCGATGGCGGACGCGGGTCGGCGCGAGGTCTGGTGGTGGTGATTATGCACGGGTAAGTCGCCGAGCGCGTGCGCCGTGTCCTCGAGCTTGTGCTTGAACTCGATGGCCAGGTCTGGAACGAAATGAAATCGAAAACGTGTCAGGAGCATGCCATCATTTTCTGGAACAACGCGCGTCGCGCGACGGCACCAGTGGTGCCCTTCATTTCATTTCAAACGTACCCGCCGTCGCTCCGATCATTTGTTCGCAGTCGCCCGCGACCACTACCGCGCAGTCCGGCAGCCCCGACGCCGTGACGGCGACTCCGGCCCCATTGTTCGCCAGGTCCTGCACGCGCTCCTTGTAGGCGTCGATGTACGTGGTCGTCTCGACCAGAAACTTATGCAGCGCCTTGTCGAGCGCGTTCACGTCGCTCACGACGGCATTGGCCATGTCTCGCATCAGCGCGCCGAGTCGCGTCGCGAGTGCCTTGACTTCGGCCGAGGTGGCCGGTGACGGCGGGATGGGGACGCCAAACTCGGCGGCGAGTTGCACGTCCTCGTCGTCCAGTAACACGGGACCGCGGTACGCGTCTTGCGTCTTGGTCGCGGCCGCGGATGAGTGGAGTGCGTCGTCGAGGTAGTCGACGGCGTGCGCGAGCGTCTCGGACGTGGACTGGTGATAGTCGTCTCGCGTCAGAAGCGCATCACGGAGTCGGTCATCATCGTGCATCATTGGATGAGCGCGCACGAACCATGGCTGCTTTCTCGAGCACCTTGGCTGCATCCGCGACGCGGGTCCACCGGTTGATCAGGTACGATGTCATGGTTTGATCAAACGTGCAGCACGGGGCGGGCGGGGGTGACTGTACTGCTTGTGGGCGCTTCAAGGGACCGTGTTGCAGAGGGACACGTCGATAATGGACGCGTCGCAATCAACCGCAGGGTCGAATGTAATGGGTCCAGGAGGAGGAGAGAGGTCGCATCGTTTGACAAGCTGTTGTGTGTCTGGCCTTTTTCACATCTTCAACACCGAACTTGCTCGGTCAGCTTCGAATGATTCTGCTTCCAGAGAACTGACGTATGGAGCGGTGGAGGGGTCGTCATTGCCAAGAGCATTGCACGCAACACCATTCTCTCCTTCGAGCAGGCCGGTTGCAGCACATGTGCCATCATTGTCGCCTTCGCAGAATACCGCACGGTAATTATGTTCTCGTGGCGCCCGTGGCGCACGTCGCAGCACCTGTGTCTCGGTTCCGTGTTTCGCAAAGAACAAAGCGTCGATCGTTTGTATCTTTCTGGGGGTCTGGTGGCGAGCGGAAAATACGCCACTCTGGAGCGAATGGTGGCCACTGAGAATATTCGTTCGTCCTCACGATTGAGACGAAATACACTGTTCCAAGCTGTACACTCCTACGTTGTACTTCGCAGAGTATCGACTGCTGGGTGGGAAAGACAAGAGCTGAGACTTTGAGCGCGTCTTAGATATGGCGCGAGCTGCGCTGTCATTTGCTGTTTTTCTGTCCCTTCCCGCACCGTCATTCTCTAGAGGACCTAATCGCAGGGGTACTCCTGCCAGCCGTAAGGCGGATGTTTTCCGACATTTTCAAATTAAACTGGCTGTCTCAACCACAGCAACCACGAAGCACACCCTTTGCAGCTTATGCCTGAGTGCAAGGGTGTCAGTTCCTCATGGAAAAAGAACGCGTTTATCCAGCTTCCGCTCCACGGATGAGATAGAACAACTCCGCGAGAAACGATTTCGGAAAAATGGGCAAATGAGAGCATGTACCCGCCTCGCCGCACCACCGCGGTCATGCTCTCATTTCTGCCTTCCAATGCTCCACACTCATGGTGGAGAGCAACCGTTTTGAGACATTCATGAATGCGGCACAGTCGACAGCGCGCACGTTACCCTTTTCTGTCGCAGAGGCATGGCGCCGTCTCAGCCGCTGTTGCACGCGCGAGCCTGGCGCTGCTGCGCGGCGTCTACGCGGCTGCTTGTGCCCCTCTCCTAGTCCTTGCGCGTTTCCGCTGTTGCGTGCGGGCGCGGAGGGAGCGGGGCGAAGAGGAGTTCGGTGCAGATCACTTTGTTGGGCCGCTTCCGTGGTTGCAGCGACTCGGAGAGGAAGGAATCGCGTCGTGGGACCGGACGCGGGCGGTGACCGGCCGGTAAGGGCGAGTGCCGGCCGTTCAGTTGGTGGGGCCGGAACCAAAAGCAAGCGGCTCCCGTTGATGCGCTCATAAAGCCAGAGCGCATTGTCTACCGCACGCCAACAAGCCCCAGAAGGCAAAACTGGCCATTCGCGTAACTCAATCGACGGGAGCGCAGGCACGACGATCAGCGGCCACGTTGAAGGTGCCCACAGTTCCATGATGGGCGGCGCAATCAAGCGATGAGACGGCGGTGAAGCAAAGCGGAGGACACCGGAATCCATCGTCGAGGACGGTGAAGCACGAAGGGGCGCGGTCGCAGATGGACTCCCCTTCCCAAAGCCGCGGTGAAGGTGAAGGCAAACCCGAGAAACAGTCGGGAAGAAGGGACATGGCGCGCCCCACCAAATGAACCTTGCGTCCTTGATCTGACGCGTTGGTGCGTTTGATCCTCCTTGTCTGCATGCCTGCGCAGCACGGCAGCGGACAAGGACATCGCGCGCCGTTGGGCTTGTCGTACACCGCGTGCGTCCTCCGTTCGCGCTGCGTCCCTTCATTCGGTTGACACTCTGTCCGCTGTCCGCCCTCCTCTGGCTGCAACGACTTGCTCCAAGGGAATTCAAAGTTCCAACCAACGCGTATGTGTGCGGGGGCACCGGCGCGCGCGAGCGCTATATAAGCTGTGCGCGACCCGCCGTTTCGAGCCGACATCGACCAGCTTCCCAGCCTCGTCAATCCCACACCCAATCTCCACTCCCTCCACCACCATGGACCCCGTCAACACCACGACTCCCGTACGTACTCTTGAGCGTGCCCTCTTCCTTCCCCACCATCGCACCTGGCTCCTCGTCGTGCACAAGTCAGCAACTGATCGGATCACGTTGCGATCAACCACCAGGACGTGACCACCACCACGGCCACGACAGCGCCCGATGTGACGATCCAGACCGCGGCTGCTGTACGTGCACACTTCGCATTTTTGTACTGCCCATCGGCGCGCGAATCGCCGATTTTCAGTACCTCCCAAACTGATTCGATCACTTCTCCATCAACTACTACTAGCCCGCCACCACCACCACGGCCACCGCGACGCCCGCCACCACCACCACGGCCACCGCGACGCCCGCCACCACCACCACGGCCACCGCGACGCCCGCCACCACCACCACGGCCACCGCGACGCCCGCCACCACGACGACGGCCACCACCACGGCCGCGCCCGCCGCGTCCAACGACGTGTCTGCGCAGCAACTCCAGGCGCAGCAGATTGACTCGGAGTCGGGCTCTGCTCAGCAGATGCAGGCTCAGAAGGCCGACGGCACGGACGGCTCGGCCCAGCAGATGCAGGCCCAGAAGGTTGATGGCACGGACGGCTCTGCGCAGCAGATGCAGGCCCAGAAGGCCGACGGCACGGACGGCTCGGTCCAGCAGATGCAGGCCCAGAAGGTTGATGGCACGGACGGCTCTGCGCAGCAGATGCAGGCCCAGAAGGCCGACGGCACGGACGGCTCGGTCCAGCAGATGCAGGCCCAGAAGGTTGATGGCACGGACGGCTCTGCGCAGCAGTTGCAAGCGCAGCAAGCCAACGGCACGGACGGCTCTGCGCAGCAGATGCAAGCCCAGAAGTCCGATGGCACGGACGGCTCGGTCCAGCAGATGCAAGCGCAAAAGGTCGATGGCACCGACGGCTCGGTCCAGCAGATGCAAGCGCAGCAGGCCGATGCCGCCAACGGGTCGGTAAACCAGGCGCAAGCTCAGCAGGCTTCGTCGGGCGCCAACACGACCGCGAACCAGGCGCAGGTTCAGAGCGCCGACGCGTCGTCCGCTGCTGGCCACACCGCTGGTGCCAACACGACCACGACGGCGAACCAGGCGCAGGTCCAGACCGCCGACGCGTCGTCCGCTGCTGGCCACACCGCTGGTGCCAACACGACCACTACGGCGAACCAGGCGCAGGTCCAGACCGCCGACGTTTCGACCGCGTCGACTACTGCTGGCCACACGACGGGTGCCCACACCACGACCGCGACGGCGAACCAGGCCCAGGTCCAGGGCCAGCATGCTGACGTTTCGACCGCCGCCGCTGGCCACGCTGGCCACGCCACGGGTGCCGCCACGGGTGCCCACACGACCGCGACGGCGAACCAGGCCCAGGTCCAGGGCCAGCATGCTGACGTTTCGACCGCCGCCGCTGGCCACGCTGGCCACGCTACGGGCGCCAACGTTTCTGCTCAGCAGGGCCAGCTCCAGAGCCAGAACGTCGAGGTTTCGTCGGCTGCCGGTCACGGCCACGCCGCGGGCGGAAACGTGTCGGCTCAGCAGGGCCAGCTCCAGAGCCAAAACGTCGAGGTTTCGTCGGCTGCCGGTCACGGCCATGCTGCTGGTGCCAACGCGTCCACGTCGCAGGGTCAGATCCAGTACCAGACGGCCGATGCCTCGTCGACCGCTGGCTGCTACGATGGCGCCAACGTGTCGGTTGCGCAGGGCCAGGCTCAGCACCAGTCGGCTGACGTTTCGGCTGCCGGTTCGTCGTCGGTGAACGTTGCCCAGTCGCAGGGCCAGTACCAGTCGGCTGATGTTTCGTCGGTCGCGGTCCACGGCTCGTCGTCGTCTGTCTCGGTTGCTCAGGGCCAGGCGCAGTCGCAGACGGTCGAGGTCTCGTCGGCGCAAGCCGGCCACTGCCACGACGACGGCTCGTACGTCGTCGCGCAGCACGCGCACCAGGGCGCTGTGCAGCACGCCGACGGCTCGTGGTTCGGCAACTTTGACATCAACGCCCTCCAGGCGCAATTCCAGGGCCAGCACATTGACGTCTCGTCGGCGTTCGCGCACGGTTTCGATGCGTTCGCGTCGCAGTTCCAGGCGCAGTCGCAGTCCATTGGGGCGTCGGCTCACGGCCACGCTGATGTGTTCGCGTCGCAGGCGCAGTTCCAGGGCCAGACGCTCGACGCATCGGCTCACGGCCATGCTGATGTGTTTGCTCAGCAGGCGCAGTTCCAGACGCAGGACGTCTCGGCGTCGGCTCACGGCCACGCCGATGTGTTCGCGTCGCAGGCGCAGTACCAGAGCCAGGACGTCTCGGCGTCGGCTCACGGCCATGCCGATGTGTTCGCGTCGCAGGCGCAGTTCCAGATGCAGTCGGTTGATGCGTCGGGCGCCAGCGTCTCGGCCTCGCAGGCTCAGGCTCAGGCCCAGTCGGTCGATGTCCACACGGTCTCGTTCTGCTAAGTGCCTCGCTGTGCCGACGGCACAATTTTTGCACAATTTTGGTGTTTGGTCGCTTGTTCGCCATTACCCCGCAACCATCCCCCTTTCCCCTTCGCTCCATTTTTGTTCGCTGCCTTGTAAGTAATCCCTCATAAGTGCGCAAAATATGAAAATAATTAGCTTTCGTTTCAGTTCTTGTTTTGCATCTCAATAGTGTGTGTGTGTGGGACTTGATGTGGTGTTGTGTTCGAGCTCGACGATTCATCGTGCAGTCACGAACCTTGATTCCTTGCAACGAAAACGGGTGGAGAAGTGAGGAATTGAATTCCAGAAGATGATCGAGTTTGTGCGAAAAGAATGTGGCCGCGCGTGAAATCGATGTTTCGAACTTGTGTGCTGAACGGCATGGCAAAGCTTTGAGCGGACGGTTTGGCACTGTTAGTCTTTGTACTTTCATTTCATCAAATTGTGAGGTCTAAATAGCGTCTGCTTTCTGGTTGTGCGAATGTGCGCAGATGGAAGGATAAACATCGCTCACCGACGCGACACGCGAGAAAGAATCGGTCCAATGGTGGTGGCTGCTATGCCTAGTAGATCCGTCCGGAAATATCATTCTTCGAAACCAGATTTCACTCACACAGCAACAGAGACGGAAATTTATTTCGAGCACGAACATGACGCATCGAGTCTTGATCCAATCCACCGTAGTATCACAACCGACCTGCCAGTCCCCGCGTGCCGCATCAGAATCGGCCCTTAACCTCGGCCGCCACTGACCGACTCCTCTGCACGCGCTCCACCTCGCGTTCCTCCTCCCACCGCACTTGTGCGAGCGCCTCGTCCATGGACAGCGGCGGCCGCCGATGCTGGCGCAAATACTAACCCGAAAATCCGTGAGCACACAAACGGAGACTAAAATCCACCTCAAAAATGCAGTCAAAAATGCACCTCGCGCGTATCCTCGAGTGTCGTATACCGAAATCCGCCACCCGTAACTCCCGGCGGCGCCGTCACACTCATCAAGTGTTGCACGAGATGCACCTGCGCGAGCAGGAGCTGGTTGAACGCGTGCGTACGTGCCGTGTCATGGTGTGCGCACGCGCACGCAGCGGGTGCTGAAGTGCCCGAGTCGGCCGTCGATGGGCGCGGTGGCTGTGAGGGGGTGGAAAGTGTCTGGATCGCTGTCGACAGGTGCTGCATCATGTCTACCAGCGGCGCGTACTGGTTGGGCGCGGTCGGGTCGAGCGCTTTTGGGAGCGCGGTTGGCAGAGGTCGTGTATGTGCAGGTGGTGGGGGCGCGAAATGGTGAGCCGGGTGACGCGACGTCCCGGTGAGCCGATCGTGCGTCGACGCCCGCGCGTCGGAGCGGATACGAGGATCTGGGTCACAGTCTCGATGAATGGTACTGGAAGCGTAACGATCCGATTCGGTCGCGGGTGGAATGCGAGTCGCGCGAATTCTCGAATCGCGCCGTGACCCGCTCGTCGCCGAACGCATGGATCCCGAATCGCGTTGTTCACGCCCCGACGCCGTCCCCGGAATCACGACTGCCGAAAGCGCCGGCTGAGTGGGTGGAGTGGACGGGTCGGTGGCGTGCGGGAACTGCGCCGAGTCGGGCATGGGCGGGGCCGGGTCAGACGGTTTGCGCTGAGGAAACACAATCTGCGCAAACGGATCGAAGACGGGCGCGGCTTGGGCTGTAGACCGCGGGCCTTGCGGAGGCACAAGTGCACCGCGCGTTTCGCCGGACAGCGCCGAGTCGGGTCGTCTGGCCGGTACTTTGGCAATCGGGTCAGCGACGGAAGTGACTTGCGCAGGAGGCCGCGGGTATTGCGGAACTGGTTCAGTTTTGCGCGACTCGTCGGCAGCCGGCGGCGCTGGGTCGGGTCGGCCGACTGTTTTGCTGGTGAAAGGTGCCGGTTCGGCTGGCATGGTTGCCGAAGCCGGCGCAACCAACGGTGCCGGAGTCCGGTACGAGCGGCGGGAGCCAGTCGACGGTGCCCGACTCGAAGTGGAGCAAAGTGATGGCGTCGACGGAGGGAGCGGAGTGTAGATGGCACTGCTTTGGGCGCCGTCGTCCGTGGCTCTGGTGCTGGAACGCGAGCGCCCGCCCGCATTCGCTGGTGGAGAATCGCTTGGGAGAGGGGCAGGTGAAGAATCCCGCGGGAGCGAGACGGCAGGCGAGGCGGCAAGCGCGCTCGCGGGAGCCGCAAGTGGAGGTGGGGTCAATGGCTTGGCCACAGGAACAGGAAGGAGGATTACGAGCGAGGTCTTGACAGGCGAGGTCGCCGCGGAAGGGTCAAAGTCGTCCTCGTACCCGTCAGTAGCGCTCGCATCTGCATCCGAGTACTCCGGGGTTGCGGCTGAGCGGGTCGCTTCGGTTCTAGCGCTCGTGGCGCTGCCCGAGGTGCTGTTCCGCGACCGTGCCGACGAGATTCGCGATGACGCAGCGGAACACGATCCGGAAGCGCCGGAAACGACCTCGGAGCCGCGACTGGTCCCATCCGAGATCGCAGCGGATACAATCGACGACACAACCGACTCGGAAATCGCGCTCGCGCCGGACCCTTCTTCCTCGATAACCGACGTCACGTCACCAAGCGACGTTTCGGCGCTGCTGTGCTCTTCGGAAATGGCCGACGCGGCCGGCGACGACTGCTTGCCAAGCGCCGAGGCGCCAGAGCTGCGCCGTGACGAATATTGCGAGGGTGGTCCGGGTCGCCGTGTCGACACCGGCACTGACGACGCAATCGCCGACGACTGCGGCTGCCGCCCCGAGCTGAGAATCTCCACGGCCGAGCGAGACTGGTCATGAATCGAATTGTCCACCGCTGACCGAACCGATTCCTGCACAACCCCGGACGTATCGCTCATGTGGTTGATGAACGCGGAAAAGTCGCTGACGAGGTCCTTGGACGGCTCGCTGGCCACCGCCGAGGCCGGTGCCGGACTGGCAATCCTCGATGCCGTCGACACGGATGGTGTCGGCGACTTGTCGGGTTTGCGGAACCGGTCGAGGATCGCGGCAGCTGACGTCGGGTGCGCGCGAACTGGAGACCGGATTTTCGGCGGGTTGTGCAGGACAATCGACGTGTCGGACGGGATCTCGGATGCGGCCAATGAAATGCTCGAATCAGTATTGTCGACGACGACCGTGGCAGGTGGTACGGTACGGTGATCAAGAACGGGCTTGGTGCGCCGTACAGAACTGCGCGGCGAGCTTCGGCTGCTGCTGCGGCTGCTGTGTGCTGATCGCATGGCATTGGTCCTGTCAATGCGTGGCGGGCTTGTTGTGCCGGTGGATATGGGGCGCGCGCGAGTATTGAGATACATGGACGCACGCTCGAGAGCCGAGGTGCCGCGGACCGCCGTTGAGCCCCCACGAAGCGGGCTGGACCGGAAGCTGTTGGCCACGTCTGAGGCATAGTCGAGCCCCGAAATCGAGCCGGCGCCATTGAAGCGCGTTAGGCTTGGTGATGCCGATCCATTCGCAAGAGAGGCGCTGGGAGAAGCAGCGACAGCAGTAGGCTTTTTCAAGTACTTGGACATGGCGTAAGGCGGAAGCGTGGGGGAACGAGTAAAGTCGGGGACACACTGGCGTGGCAGCTGTTGTGGGTCGAGCAGGTCGCGCCCAAACACACAGGACCGCGTGCGGGGAGGTTGCAGCAAGTGAAGTCGTGATGGAGCGAGTGTGTCCGGCGTGGTGATCGCGGCAGAGAGCTGTGGACAAAACGTCTCGCACTGTCGCTCACCAGCGTGCATCAAACAGTCGTGCATCAAACAGTTGTGCATCAAACTGTCGTGATCTGCACGGAAGAGCACCTAAGCAGCGCGAGCAGGTGCAGCGGTGGGTCAGCGACGACCTGGCGCGACTGGGCGCAACGGCCCACGATGTTGATGCCGCGAGGAGCAAATGTTCTGACGCGGAGACTTCGGCAGCGAGGGAGCACGCGCTGGCTCAGTACAGTCTATCTTTGATGAAGCGCAAGCGGACTGCGATTACAATCCACCGGTCGATCCAACCAAAAATGGGCGAGCTGCAAGCGAGAAAAGCGGTGGAGAGGGGAATAAGCAGCAAAATCCATCATCACGTTGCATCGTTACGCGTCGTTTCAAGACGCTCCAGCTCGCGCCGCCGCGTTTCGATCCTGTTCTTGATCGCGCTGTCGTTGGCCGACACCAGCAGCACCATCGGCATGACCGAAGCATCCGCACTAGCCACAATCGCAGTAGTTGGCGGCCGCGGAGACACCAGAACCGCATCGCCGAGCATGGTCCAGGCCTCGCGCGCATGCTCCAGTTTGTGGGCCAGTGGGTCATTAACCGGTTCGAGATCACCGGTTTGCTCGTGGCGAGTGACGTGTTCCTGTCGTGGACGGACCTGGACGGGGTTGCAGCAGTACACGGCACCTGCCATGCGCGTGCAACTGTGTGGAACTCGTTGGGTCGATTACGCTTCTTCTGTTCTTGACGCTCGTGCTCGTCATCGCCGATATCGCTTCGCTCTACGACACGGTCGTGACGCAGATGTTCATGTACCCGATCTACCCGGATTTGTGCCGCACGCTTGGCGATAAGGGGCGCGACGAGGCGACGGCGCGCGCGCACCGATCATCTGCCGTTTCGCTGGTCGAGGACCCACGTTTGTTACGATGCTCGTGCTTATTGAGTACCCCGCGGGCATGGACCCGACACTCGCGAGTGAATCAAATTCGGGGCTCCGTCCACGGACCATTTGTCACGTGCAGTTTGTGCACGCCGACCAGACACCGGTGTGGATGCCGTTTGGCCCGGTTTCGCTCGACCTGACTGACCCACCACCCGTGACCACTGACGGTGAAAAAGCGCAACAAACCGAGGTCGAGACCCTGTGGTCCCCACGGTCGGAAGCGTCGGCGGGAAAGTTTGCCGCATCAGCGGCTTGGCGTTCGGAATCGGCAGGTGGTGTCAGCACGACGCTGTTGTCACCTATGAGCCTGGACTTATCTTGATAATTTGTCCTCAATTGCAGCGTGCGACGACCGGGCTTCTCTACCCAGCTGTATTTGCTTGTCTGCTGAGTTGGTCGAGGGCGACGATGTGGATGTGTCGTTGGGCGCCGCATCCTCAACGCTACTTCGCAGGACCCGCAGGTACGACCGGGCAATAATGCCGGTTGCGGTCATGGTGTCGACCATCTATCGGGCCATTTTGGCGCGGAAGAGGAGACGGATCAAGGAGCTGCGCGAGCAGGGTGGGTTGGTGCCAGAGAGCAGTTGTGATGTCGAGACGGGCGCGATGACGTCGCGTGTGTACATTGATCAAATTCAGTAGTACCGTCGTCGTTTCGTGGATACGGATTGGTGTTTATCGGTGTTGACTTTCGAAAACGGAGCGGCGAGCTGGGCGGGCAGACACTGCGGTCAGGACGTCATTCCGCAAAAGATAAACTCGGACCGCTGAGCCAGGCCTGCCCATTCACGTCAGGGACCCCGCGAGGCAAGCTGTCCGCCGTCAACGACAGAAGCGGGAAATCTTTGCATGTCAGGGTGAAGGCCTTGGCACGTCTCGCACTTTTCGCAAACGGCACACGTGGAGCACGCGTTTTGCATGGGAGCGGGCTTCGAGAACCCGGCGGCAGCGGTTTTGATGGCTCTTGGTTGATGCTCCATCCACCATCACCACCTCCACCACCAAGATCGCACGTACCGCCGTGCCGACCGTGCCGACGGCTCGACGAGCAGGACCATGGCTCTGCAAGTGCAATTCTTGCTGCGCCTCTCCTCCTGACTGCAAGCATCCGCTCAGTGAGCGCAGGCACCTTCAAGTAGCACGAGGGCGTGCGCCGAGCGACAGCAATTCCGACCCATCATCAGCGCGCTTCCTCGGCTGTCGAAAGCACTAACAACCATGCGCACCGCCGCGTACCAGCGCCGCCGGTCCAAACTCTCGGGTGCCGTCGATACAGCCACGTCGGCGTCATCATCAAGCGACGACCATGGGCCCAGCCGCTCGCCCGCTCGCTCTCGCGGCGCCCCGGCCAGCAGCAGCCCGCGCCGTGCCGACGGTGGTGGTCGCGATACATCCCGAGCACGCCGCTCTCCACCTCCGTCCGAAACTGACGTGCCACGCGGACCGTCGCGATCAGGGCGAGTTCCGCCACCCATGCCGCTGTCGGGTACCGAGGCCGAATGGGAAACGGATTATCCGCCCGTCGAATTGCTCGCGGCAGCGACACCCGAAAAGAAGTGGCGCAACTGGTGGGTGCGCACGACATGGACGCTCATCATGGTCGCGCTCTTCTTTGTGATTTTGCTCGCGGGTCACGTCTGGGTCGTGCTGCTCGTGGTCGCGATCCAGCTGGCCGTCTTCAAGGAAGTCATTCAGATTGCTCATGTGCCGTCCAAGGAAAAGAAGTTACCGTGGTTCCGGCTCGTCAACTGGTATTTCCTGGCCGCGACCAACTATTACCTCTACGGCGTGTCGATTCTTGAGCACTTTTTCCGGCACATTCCGCCCGTGCTCGTGCCGCTCGCGACGCACCATCGCTTCATCTCGTTCTCTCTCTACGTGATTGGGCTCGTCTTCTTTGTTTTAAACTTGAAGCGCGGCCACTATAAGTTCCAGTTTGCTCAATTCGCCTGGACCCACATGGCGCTCCTGCTCGTCGTGCTCCAGTCGCACGCGATCATCAACAATGTGCTCGAGGGCCTGTGCGTCTTCATTTCCCCTATTCATGCCAGCCAAGCAGTTGTGCTCACCAATCCCCTCGCCAACAGGATCTGGTTCTTCTTGCCGTCGGCGCTCGTGATTGTCAATGACGTGTTTGCCTACATCTTTGGCTTCTTTTTCGGCAAGACGCCGTTGATCAAGCTGTCGCCGAAAAAGACATGGGAAGGGTTTGTCGGCGGCGCACTCGCGACGCTCGCGTTCGGGTTTATGGTCCGTATTGATTGGCTGGGGCTGCAGTGTTCGAATTGTTTTGCTGACGGTCGTTTTGACGGACTTTCTGTAGGCCTCATCGATCTTGATCCAAGTGCCCTACTTCATTTGCCCCGTGACCGACCTGAGCTCGAGTTTTTGGGTGGATGTGTCGTGTCCCGTCAACCCCGTCTTTGTCCCGAAACCGTACCGGATCCCGCCTGTTTTGGTTCGCCCTTGTCGCATCTCTCCACCCGCCGCGATCTGCATTTGCTCACCCACCCACCCTCTCTCAACGTAGCCGTTCCTTGCCAACAGAACCATACACATTGCGCCGCTCCAGTTCCACGCGCTCGTGCTCTCGCTCTTTGCCTCGTCGATCGCACCGTTTGGTGGCTTCTTTGCGTCGGGCGTCAAGCGCGCGTTCAAGCTCAAGGACTTTGGCGAACTGATTCCGGGCCACGGCGGCGTCACCGACCGGTTTGACTGCCAGTTCATCAGTACGTTCACCCGTCACTTATTCGATCCTGTCGTTCTGCGCACGCTCACCGCTCTGTCTCTGTTTCTAGTGGGCACATTCACGTCGATTTACGTGACCTCGTTTGTCGGCCGGCTCGGCGCGGCCGACGTGTTGTTGCGGCTCATGCACTTGGAGACCGCCGACCAGCTCGCCGTCTACCGTCAGCTCACGCAGCTGCTCCTCGAGGCCGGCGCGCTCGATCCGCAGGTTGGGGTGCCTGGAACGGCAGCGGTCGTTGCTGACACGATTGCTGCGGCGACAGCGACTGCGTGATTGCTGATTCGAAGTCTATTCTCAATTTTTTAAATGGAGTGATCTCTTGGTCGCCCCTACATTCGTTCTCGACCATCGCAGTCCCAGAAGGATCGAGGATAAAACCAGCAAAAGATCGTCGTTCGCCCTCAGTAGGAACAATTGGTTTGTTGCAAGGACACGGAGTATATTCCCTTTCCCTAAATGATGTCCGCATCGGCGATATTCGGTGACCCGAATTCATAAACGAGCAACGAAGGGTCAAGTTTTGGTCCTCTGATTCCAATCACTCGTCACGCTTGCATTCCGAGCCTGGTGCCCAGTGGACGCGCTGATCTGGCCAAAATGACCATGGTAAAGAACGTGCTGACGGTGCACAGCTCGCTCGAATTGGGGGTCTGGCACGAATCTGTAGAGAACTCGACGGCGGTGGGATGGCGGACGTTTTGTGGTGGGGTGGTCAGTGCGTCGTGATAACGTGGGGTCGGGTGAACAGTTGCCCGCCAACAGCCACGATGAGTTCAACTCGTCCTCGTCTTCATTCTCGTCCTGAAGTCGAGCACGATCAGGACGGCGAGCTCAGCGAACCCGAGGCGACCACGACAAGCTGCAAGTGCAAGAGCACGCTTCCGACGTACTGCCGCCCGTTGGATCAGCACTCTGCCCCCGTTCGCCCCTTCAAGCACCCAGCCCATCATGTTGAACCTGCAACAGCTCCTGCAGCAGTCGCAGCAACTCGAGAGCACGCTGCAAGCGCCCGCAGCGGCGGCCGTGCCGGCCGCGCTCGACCTGCACCGCAATCTCGACCAGGTCGCGGCGCGGTCGCAGAAGTTGGTCGAGCGGAGCGCGCTCGAGCAGTCGATGCGCGCCACGGCCATGGCGCCGGCTGCGATAGATGCGACGGCGTACGTTTCGAGGCCTCACGTTGGCTGGTTGGGTGTGAGCGCGACTGACGAGCGGTCAACGCGAGTAGGCAGTCGTTCCTGGCGCAGTCGGGGTTCAATTTCGAGGCGCTCAAGCGCGATCTCGATGAGCTCGACCTTGGGCGCACGCTCGAGCCGATTCGGCTCGTCAGCGACACAGACGTCGAGGTGCGTGGTCGTCTTGATCGATTGATGGTTCGTGCTTGTGGAACTGATGTGGCTCCTGTCCAATGGCCAGGGCTTTGTCAACAACGAGCACGACAACATGGTCATGACGACGCTCGAGGAGAGCAAGGTCAAGACGGCCTGGGACGCCGAGTGCCTCGTCCAGCAGGCGCTCAACGCCGACTGGGAGCTGATGCGCCGCGATATCATGGCCAACGTCGGTCCCTATCAGGCCTACGACACAACGGCCGCGACCACCACAACCACGGCTACCACCACCGATCGCAGCCTGCTCGCATCGCCCGGCATGGCGACTGCCGCTGCACCGGCTCTCGAGGCCAAGACGCAGGCGTACCTGCACGTGGTCGAGGCCATGAACAACCCTTCAACGGCCAACTCGCTCAATGTGATTGACCGCATGGCCAAGGTCGCGACGGCGCCCGCCGAACTCGCCGAGTCTTGGCTCATTCTCAACTCGATGCTGAATCCGGCCAAGGCCGGGCCACTCGAGTACGCCGCGCAGTACCTGTCGTCCGACCCGACGGTGCGCGCCGATATCCAGACTCAGCTGCTGGCTGGCTCGCGCGCGTACCTCGAGGGCGCCTTTTACGCGTTTGTCGACGAGACGATCCGGCGGCAGCCCAAGGCCGCGATGATGGGCGGTGACCCGACCGTGACCAAGCGCGTCGAGGCCTTTGTTCGGCTGCGGTTCCAAAAGTACGACCACTGGGACTTGCCGCACGCCGAGTTTGATGCTACCACGGGTATGCCGATGTGGGTCGTTGTCTACTTTTTGATGCGGTGCGGGAAATGCACCGAGGCGCTCGCCTACCTGAACCAGGCCGCACTCCTGCCGAGCGACGAGTCGTTCCGGCTCTACTTTGCGGCCTGGTGCCACGGCGAGCTCTTCCCGGGGTTTGAAAAGGACCTGGCAGAGTACTACGACGCGCTGCTGATTCAGCCGACGCCCACCGACCCGTACAAGCTCGCGGCCCTGAAACTCGTGGGCCGGTGCGAGTTGCAGAGCAAGCGGTTCGAGGGGATTATCGTCTCGACCGAGGACTGGCTGTGGGCACGGCTCGTGCTGCTCGGCGACAAGTACACGGCAGCCGACCTGTGCGCCGAAATGGGCCAGCTCGACGCGTACCTCGCCAAGAAGCAGGCTCCGCTCGTCTACTTCAACTTGCTGCTCCTGTGTGGTCTGTTTGAAAAGGCCATTCTCACGCTTGCACGCCGTGCCGAGTTCCAGATCGATGCGCTGCACGTTGCGCTCGCGCTGCACTACTACGGGTGCCTGCACGTGCCCGTCGACCCGACCGATGCGCGCGGTCTGCCGACGATCGACACGTCCAGTGTCCCCCTGCACACGATGATCCTGCACCACCTGACGCGCATTGACCACACGTCGGAGCTCGCCTACATTGTACGGCTCGCGCATGCCGCCTCGCTCCCGGCCTACACGGCGTGGAAGGACTTTGCCTACGAGGAGCTCGTGCAGTGGGTGCAGGCGGCCCCGCTTCAAACCGCGCCATTGGGTCTCTCAGACACACACCTCGTGCTTCTCGGTTTCGCGAGCAACGCCGACTTTTTGCGCACGATCGTGGCCACGGCTGCCGACCGTGCCGCCGACCAGGATCGGCTCGACGACGCGCTTTACCTGTACGAGCAGTGCCACGACGCGCCCAAGGTGCTAGCGACCCTCACGCACCGGCTCGCGCGCGCCTTCCTGCTTGGTCCGGACGTCGGTGCCGGTGCGACGGCCCCGCGCACCTTTGATGCACTGCTTGCACACGCCGAGCAACTTCTCGCGCGGTACTCGCAGGACGCGCCCGCGCGTGTCTCCTCCGCGGCCACGACCCTGTGGCAAATGGCTTACTTCAAGCTGCTCGCGACGCGCGACGCCATGTCCGCGGCCCCCACCTTGCGGCGCGGCGAAATGCCCGCGACTGCGGTCGAGGCATGGCAGGCGCTGCGCGCGTGCGCGCTCGTGCCGGCCGACGCGAGCGCGAGTCCCGCCGAGTTTGTTCCGCGAATTGCCGCCTTGGATCCGGTCGTCACGCCGTGCGTCCCGGATTTGATCCGCATGGCTATGGATTTGGCCGTGCGCACGTTCCGCGCGACGCGGGACCCGGAAATGGTCGCGACGGCGCGCCAGATCAGGGTGGTCGCTGGGATGGTCCCGGTCAAGATGGACCCGCAGCTACACGCGTACCTCGCGCAGCGCGAGGTCGAGATTGGTAAGGTGCTGGCCGAGGCGTAGCCTAGCGGCGGATTGTTGCAGAGGATAGCATTGATCGCAATAGATTGTGGATGCGCCTGCAGAGATCATTTCTCGCTTTTCTCGGCTGACAATTTGCTCTCACAGTCGTCGAAGCGTTTCTCTCGCTAACCTGACATGCGCGATCTTCGAAAACCCCTGGCGCAATCTATGCTACTCTACCGTCCGCCCGGTCAATTTGTAAAGTTGGCGTGAGCCGGCAGACGCCGTGGTGGCGCTGTCGCCGGCCATTTATCCAATCAGTTCATGGCTGGTCCTCGGCGATGTCGTGACCGCGTCGTGGCGTATAAAAGTTGACAACAATCCGATCTCTCCGCTCAAACTCGCCCGCTGCAACAACATCAACAGAAACAAGACCATGACGACCAAGCTTGCGACTGTCACTCTGCGCAACGGGAGCCTCGTGCCCGGGATCGCGTTTGGCACGGGCACGAAATGGTTCAAGCGGCCGGCCAAGGACGCCGACCAGGATGCCGTGAGCCGCGAGTTGGTTGATTCAATCAAGCGCGCGCTGCACGCCGGGATCCGGCACCTCGACACGGCCGAAATGTACAACACCGAGGAAGACGTTCCACGCGGCCATGCTCTTGCTCAGTCGATCCTTCTGCGGCGATCTGATCCGTTCGCGCCTGTAGGTTGGCCTCGCCATCCGCGAGTTTCTTGCCGAGTCGGGCCTGAAGCGGTCCGACCTCTACATAACCTCCAAGCTGTTCAAGGGTGCGACCGACGTGCGCGGCACGCTGACGCGCGCTCTCGCGCTCCTGCAGCTCGACTACCTCGACCAGTACCTGTTGCACGCGCCGTTCCTCGAGGACATTCCCGACAACACCAAGACGCTCGGCGAGATTTGGGCCGAGATCGAGGCCGTGCATCGCGACGGGCTCGTGCGCGACATCGGTGTCTCCAACTTTGGCATTCCGCATTTCGAGGCGCTGCGCCAGCACGCGACTATCTTCCCGCTCGTCAACCAGATCGAGTTCCACCCGCTGCTCCAGCAGACCGACCTCGCCGCGTACGCCAAGGAGCACGGCGTGGTTCTGTCGTCGTACGGGCCGTTGACGCCGCTGACCGGGTCGCCGGACAAGGTCGACGCGACGGCGCTGAATGTCGCGCTGGATGCGGCCGCAGAACGCGCGGGCAAGACGCGCGCGCAGGTGCTGCTGCGGTGGAACTTGCAAAAGGGCCGTGTGGTCGTGTCGACGACGGCGAACCCGGACCGCCTCGCGCCGCTTGTGGAAGTGCAGAGCTTCGAGTTGACGGAGGATGAGGTCAAGGAGATTGATGCGGCGGGCGCGACCTTGACGTACCGCAAGTTTTGGGCGACCAAGAAGTTTGATTGAACGAGACCGCACAGAAACGGTATAGAAACAATCCTTTTCATCCTTTTCTACGGATGATTGTTGTGGTCATAGTGTTTCCAGACCTTGAGTGGACCTGAGCGGCAGGCACGCGCGCGAAATTGCGATGAGGGGACTCTCGTTTCAAGTAATAAATCGCCACTCTCGGCGCTGTGCGAGGTTGGACATGAAAACGAGCAGACGTGCAAACGTGCAAGAGAGTCTGACCGAGTCTGGTCAGCCAGCACCTGCTGGAAAGGCAGCGTCAAGGTGAAGGACGAGAGAAAAGTCGCTGCAGATGCGTTGCCCTAACCGCCCCTCATGCCGCTCGTCATGGCCTTAAGCAACCCGTGGACGCCGCTCATGGCTCGGTTGCGGGCCGACACGTCGACGCGTAAAATGGAAAACGGTCTGGAAGAACCGTCCCGGACACTGGTCGTGGCAGCGGCCCCGGCTGACGCGACGGCGCCCATGGAGTTTGATGTGCCTCCTGATCAAGCATCCAAGGATCGTGTCGAGCACGGCGCGTCCGCTACAAGGATCGAGTTCTTTCCGCATTGCGAGGACTTCCCGCCGTCCCAATCGGCATCTTTTGTACCGCTGGAGCATGGAGCTCACAACGGCAATGGTCTGACCATCCTCACCAAGTTGCCGGTTCCGTGGGTCTCCTCCACTGTCGCATCTCCTGACACGGCCCACTCGATTTTGTCTCTCGAAGTCACCATCGCAGCCACTTCGCCGTCCACCACGATCGCCATTGGCCTTGCTTGTCCCCTCCACCCATCGGACCAGCTCCTTGGCAACGTTTCCGGCTCGATCGGGTACCACTCTGTTGGCAGGATTATGCGGGACGGGTGGATATTGCCCTCCTCGTTTCCTTGGCCCACGTACGGCGAGGGCGACGTTGTGGGCGTTGGGATCGACGCGCGCAATGCGGGTGTTCCGTATACTTAACGCGCAACGGAACCATGTTTTCTATTCTCACGCGTGCGCCGAACGCAGTGCCCAGGACCCACGTGGCGATTGGCGCGACAGGGCCGTGCGTGGTGGAGGTGCGCTGGCGCGGACCGTGGATGTGGGAGGAGGCGCGGGCCAAGGGGTATCGGTACCTGCCAGTGCAGCGCGTCGGGGTGGGAGAGGAAGGGTCGTTAGAGCCGTCCAAGTACGACGACAATGCGCCGACGCGGGACGAGGAGGAGGGGGTCGCGTCATTTCATTCATGACGGTGGTTTATTGGTCTGTCGGGCTCAAATAATAGAATGGCAAAGAACGCGATTGATTTCAGTCTCTTGGAGCGCATAACACTCTTGTCTCCCCATCGGACGGCGTCGCGTGTCAAAACTAAAATGACACTCTTGATTAGCACGATCGCAGCACAGGCGACGCGGGGAAACGATGTGGCGCGTAGAGCGCGTCTGACCGGGTCCTTGCCCTTTCGCATCGCGCAACCAACCCATGATTGCGCCAGGTGGAGAGATTTTCACAGCACAGCGGCCAGCTTACCCTATGATGCAGCACGTCGCTCTCCACCTCGCGACTGGGCGCATGCGTGGTTCGTGGTGGATAACATGCCTCGCTGCGCACCGCTGCGGGAATTTACTCAGCGGGCCGCTAGGACAGGCGGATCATGAGTGCACAAGGCACAACACGCGAATAGGCTGCCTGAGATTGCATGTTTGGGCCCCATGTTTGGGCCATTGATGCCACAAATGGTGTCATGGCTCGAGCTGCGGACCGTTTGCGCGAGGTCGGCGGTGGCACGCGGTGGCGATTGCTTATGGTGTGAGGGTTGTCTCTTGCTCGTTGCCGACGTTCGCTGCTTTGTCAGACTGCGCCACCATGGTCTGTTGCGGCGTGCCCGTCCCTCGTGGACGCGCCAACGTTGATGCGGCAGAGGCACCTCGTCGAGGGTGCCCCATTGTCGGCATGCGCGGATTATTTTTGCGGGGGAACGTGCGAGAGTACGTCGTCGTGGACGCGTATTGATCGCGACCATGGCGCCGTGGTTATAAATACCATGGTCTTGCCCACGCCATCTCGCCACCATCAACCCCAACGCACGCACGATCCAGCAACAAGAGTCAATAGACACCATGGCCACCAGCTCCGCGAATGTGACCCTCCGCAACGGCAGCGTCGTTCCGGCCATTGCTTTCGGTTCGGGGACCAAGTGGTACGCGACCAAGCAGGACGCCAAGGAGGCGGCCGAAGGTGACGGCCCTGTCGTGAGTCGCGAAGTCGTTGATTCGATCAAGCGCGCTCTGCACGCTGGCATCCGGCACCTTGACACGGCCGAGATGTACGACACTGAGGACGAGGTAACGACACTTCATTCCCAATGCCATTCTTCTTTGCGACTGATGGAGGCTGATCCATACCTGTGACCCCAAATGTAGATCGGCGCCGCCATCCACGAGTTCCTCGCCGAGTCGGGCCTCGAGCGCTCTGATCTGTACATCACGTCCAAGATCTTTACTGGCGCGACGGACGTGCGTGGCACGCTCACGCATGCGCTTTCGCGTCTTCAGCTCGACTACCTCGACCAGTACCTGCTACACACGCCATTCATCGAGGACATTCCCGACAACACCAAGACGCTCGGCGAGATTTGGGCCGAGATCGAGGCCGTGCACCGCGACGGGCTCGTGCGCGACATTGGCGTCTCCAACTTTGGCATCCCGCACCTTGAGGTGCTGCGTGAGGACGCGACGATCTTCCCGCTCGTCAACCAGATCGAGTTCCACCCGCTGCTCCAGCAGCGCGAGCTCGCCGAGTACGCCAAGGAGCACGGTGTAACACTGGCGTCGTACGCGCCGCTCACGCCGTTGACTGTGTCTGCCGACAAGGTCGATGCCGCGGTCCTGGACGCGCTCAAAGAGGCGCTCGATGCGATTGCGGACCGCACGGGCAAGACGCGCGCTCAGGTGCTGCTGCGCTGGAACCTTCAAAAGGGTCGCGTCGTCGTGTCGACGACGGGCAACGCCAAACGGCTTGCTGCACTCGTGGACGTGCAGGAGTTCGAGTTGACCGAGGACGAGGTGCAGACGATTGACGCGGCGGGTGAGACCGCGTCGTTCCGCAAGTTTTGGGACGACAAGAAGTTTGATTGAAGAGTTTCATGCATAATGTCAAGCGGGGGTAATTGATGCTGATGATGCTTTCTTACTGTACAATATGAAATGGAGTATGAGTCATTTCGCATTGCTTCTCCAGCAACCGAGCGCAGGCTTTTTGTTCAATATCCAATCCCAAACGATTGAGCAGGCAATGTGAATCATATATTCAAATATGAGATCGTTGTAGCGATTTCAGAGTGATTGAAGTCCTGGTCCATTTAGACGAAGCGCGCACTTGCAGCTTGAGCGCAGATTTTCTCGGCTTTGCTTGACTGGGTGGAGAATTACGAATTCGTCGCCCCGGAGGATAATATTATTGTCGTTTGGATGGCGCTGAGACGAGTCCTTGTCGAGCTGCCGCCACTGCTCACCAACTCGACCATGCATTCAATTGCACGACCGGCGTGTTTGCGGCTCTTGGGTCGGAGCCTGTGGCTCGATATTGACCAAGTCGTCTTCTTACATGGCCAGATGCGCCAAGCCAACGACCCCAAATCCCTCTCGGTCCTTCGCAACCTGCGCGACGGCTGACCAGGTTCTGAGCGTGATCGAGTCGCGATTTGTCAATAACGTGGCTTCCATCGAGTACACCGGCCGACTGGTCGGAAGTCGTAATGACCACGTTGCGCAACGATTCTCACATGGCATGGAATGAAGTTGCGTGGCAGTCCCATGCGCGGACGCTTGGCTATGATCCTACAAGAGCCATCATCACGCTCACATCACACGACAAGCATGTCGAGTTTACTAAAGTTGCAACAGAAACGACGCAACTTCCCGACCTAGTGACCGCATACCTGGAACGTCACAACAGTTCCAAGTCGGGTGGAGCCCAGTCGCACCTGCCACACATGATCAAGGTCTTTCCTGGACTTCGCATCATGGTGACCCACAAAGTGAACACAACGTACGTGCTGATTGTCGCATGTTTTTGGCCGCATGCGACAAACTTGTCTGACACCTATTGGTTCGCGAAGTAGGGAATCGTGAACGGCACTCGATGCTGCGTGCATTCGCTGGCCATCGATCCGGAAAATCCGGACCATGCCCAAACGGTCAACCTGTCCGTACCTGATTTGGTTCATCGACTTCCGCCCTCCAAACATCTCGCCGGGTTTGTTTCCCTTGGAAAGCCAGCAGTACGACATTACCATGTGGCTGCACGGACCAAAATCCAAGGAGAAGATCACGCTCAAGCAGGGGGTTTCAAAGTTACCTGTTCGTTCCCTGTTGCGTGTTGCTTTTTCCTCGTGAAAGTGGTTCGCACCTGACCTCAAATCGATGTTTGCGTGCAGGTTTTCCTTCAACCGACCGCATCCCGACGGAAATAGAGAACGTCAGCGCAAAACACTCGCGGTCTCGTTCCATCACCTCAGCTCACGACCCACCCTTGCCGCCAGATCGCCACCGGCTGCCGCCAGCTAATCGTGTTGCAGGCTCACGACCGGACCGCGCGCATTAGAGAGCGCCGTTTCGCGCGCGACTGGCGCGGTTATGCACCACACAACTCCCGACTGACCGCGCACCACACGCGCTGGCCGGGCCTGGGCCGCCCTAAGCGTTCAGACCAAGTCGCGCGCGACCACCTGCATGGGCGCGACCCAATGCGGTTGCAAGGTATCGTGGCTCCAACCCACGTGTGGCTGTGCACGGACGTGCGCCTGTCATCATGGTGGACGTCGGTGGCCGCCACCAAGTCGCGGGCATGAGGCAGAGTGGTGCAGGGCCCATTTTCGGAGCGAGATTGGTGATTGCTCGTGATCGCTCTAATTTCTGGCCATCTTGCGCTCAAAGTGTGACTCAAGTGTCAGCAAAAATCCTGCTCCAGGCTACTTTGAAACCCCCCGCAGTTTCCGATCGAACTCGGGTATGCTGTGACGGTGCACAAGGCCCACGTACGCTCATGAATCTGGCTGACCCGCTTCATCCAAGGGCGCGCTCTACATGATGCTGTCGTGTGCACAAACAGCATCTTCGATTATGGTGCTGCAGCGCCCTGACCGTACGATGTTGAGCAGTGCGCACGACTGCAAGATTTAAGGAGATTGAGCGACTTGGGAACATCGAGACTGAATGACCGACTGACTGAGGGGGATACAATGTGGAGCTTTAAAAGATTATTGGCGCGCCTTGATTGAGCTTCACACGTTCCATCCAAATTGCTAAAAATGCGCAGAAACTGGAAAGAAAAGGCTTGTTCGTGGTTGACATTAGCAGTTCGAACCAAACTCATGAGTAACGTCATTGTTGTCTCCAAGCTGACCACATCGCAACACTCAGCAGTCTATGCGATCGTACAGCTAGAGACAATGCGGAGCGAGCAGCGCCAGCACCAAGTCTTCTTCGTGATGAATGCTTTGCTCATCTGTTCCACATCGCTAATGCCGCTTCCACCTGCCTCGTGATTGTTTGTCCACCACATGTTCATTTCAGCATGTCACCCATCAGTACTCCATTCCAGCAAGCGTATATCAATGATTCCAACCCCCTTACTAAGTGTCGTACAGGACGGCCCGACTGGTTAACAAAAGGATCAGGCGAGTGCCAAGGGTGTGAGTAGCATTAATTTGCTGCTGGCTTGGGAACAATCCTGCAGTGCAGGCCCCCCTGGAACAGGTCTGTCCGATGGGGTCTGACCGGCACAGATCTTTTCTTTTCTCTTGTTCTCATCGTCTTGCTTGTCCCAGCAGGTAGTATAAAAATGGATCCCGACCACTCGTCCACGTTGCCCATGCCAGCGCTGTCATGCTGTTGACCTTGAGAAGATTGCTCGGACACAATACAACGTGTCAGCAGTTGCAAATCCCACATTCCAGCCATCTTTGTCATTCCATCAGAAAATCATATTACTTCCAACAAGTCCATTAAAGTCTCCTTTTCCGCTTCATACGGTTACTTCTTGCCCTTCTCCGCAGTCTCTCCCTCGCCGTCGATCCCGCGCGACATGTAGTACCCCTGCGCGCCCGGCATCCCCATTGGCGGCTGCTGCGGCGGATACCCCACTCCGCCCGGCGGCGGGTACGCCGGGTACGCGTTCCCCTGCGGCGGCGGGTACGGGTAGGCGCCGTAGCCGGGCGGCGGGGATTGTGGCGATGGCGTGAGAACGAATGGTCCCGTCGCGCCAACGGGCGACGACGAGTACATGGGCGAGGCCATGCCTGGAATCGGCATCGTGGGTGCGGGTGGCGCCGTCGGGTATTGCATCGGCTGCTGGTATGGCGACGCAGGCTGCGGCTGCGAGTAGGGCGACGGCGGTTGTTGCTGCGGGAAGGGTGACGGCGGCTGTTGCTGCTGCGGGTAGGGCGAAGGGTAGGACGGGCCGGCAGGTGGATACGCGGGACCGGGCGGAGGGTACGAGGGGCCAGCGGGCGGGTAGGCGGGACCGGCAGGAGCCGTGTACGGTGCCGGTGGTTGGTAGGCCGGATTGGGCAAGGGCGACGGATGCGGCGCAAACTGTTCCCCCGTCGGGTACGGGGGGACAGGGTCGTTGTCGATGTTGACCGCCGTCTGCTTGTTCGGTTGAGCTTGTGTCGGCTGCGGCGTCGGCGTGGCGGGCACAACCTGCATCACATGCTGCGTCTGCCGACGGCGCGCGGCGACGCACGCCCACACGATACACAGCAGGAGCATGATCACGGCGCCGCCGGCGCCGAGGAAGGCGATACCAAAAGTGCGCTTTTGCTCCTATCGAATCGAAACAAACGGATGAGTGCGGTCAAGACCAAGGGGCCCAATCAATCGCAGCAGTTGTCGATGTCATACCACCGACATGCCAAAGTTGTAGGAGCCGCTCGTGACCGACGACACGTAGATGATGGGGTCGCGCGAGTTGCGCACTTGAATCCGCACACGCGACGGCGCCGACGACGAGTACTTGCCCAAGTTGTTGCGCGGAATCGGGTTGCTCAGATCGTACATGTAGGTCTCGTAATAGCACCCGCGCGACATGTCGCTGTGAATCGAGGGGGTGGAGAAGTTAGCGGATTCGCATATGACAACGACAGTGACGACTGGAAACGTGCACAATCCCGGCGTCGTCGGCGATGATGCACGCCGATTGGAGATAAAACGTGAACGTGCAGATCTGCGAGACCGAGTTCCAAGTTCCACCGCGTGAGGGGCACTCTACAAAGTATTGGTCCGACGCGTCAGTTTTGTTGTCGCAGTGGAGAACGCACTCGCGTCGCGGCACGCACCCACGCTACAAAGCGGCTTGTTTTGGCACGTCTGCTGCGCCGAAGACGTCGACTGCGTGCACGTGCCCGTACGACAGCCGAGCGAGCTCACCGTCGCGGTGCGCGTCAACGTGTACGGGAGCGAGCTCGAGGGGAACGAGAACGAGCCGGCGGGGCCCACAACCGTCACGTTGACGTATGTGCCGGCGTTGATAGTCGTTTCGTATCGCAGGATTGGGAGAATGGGCGACACACCCGGCTCTTGCGCCATAAAGTAGGTTTCCTCCTATCAAATGGAATGGGGCCGCTGTCAGGCGTTCAGCAAGCGGACACGCGGGCGGGCGGTCCAAACGTAATCGTACCGCGCCTCCACTGGTGGATCGCAGCAGCGCCGACGTGACGAGGCCCGACACGGTGCCCGTCACGATTTGCCAATTGAATGCCGAGGCAAACGTGGTCGCGTTGATTCCTTGCCACGTTGAGAGCGCCGACTGGTACTGGAGAATCGCATTTTCGCGCGCCGGGTTGGTGGAAGCGCTCAGAAAGACGCCGCCAATTACCATGAGCGCCGGGCCCAGGCAAAATATGCAGACGATCGCGCCAATGACCGCCTTGGTCAGTTCCTTTGGATTTACGACGAAGTTGGTCAGCTCGCGCGTGGCCCCTCCTCCATTGTGCAGGCTCGGCTAGCAAACGAGATCGAACCTTTAGAAATCCGAATATCCCGCACATCTGGCCGATCTTCGAAGCAAAAGCTGCAGCACGGCCTGATCAGGCAGCAAAGTCTGGAAATAGCTGGAATTAAACCGATGATTATGCCAGGCCGACCTGTCCCACGAGCCGAGCCAGGGAAGCGCGATGTCACGCAAAGTGGGGGGGGGGGGGGGGATCAAGATCGTCTATCGTCTTGTCGAGCGGTATTGCAGAAACGTTGGAGGGGGTGGCGTTGGTGCTTGGGGACGTGTTGTAATCGCCAGGAGCGGCAGCGATCCGGGGGCACCAATTCAATGTGCTCGAAGAGGAAGAGAGCGGAATGCGGGCGCTTCTTGCAGCGTTCTTGTCTTTTCTAGGCCCGCGATCCGACACGACGGAGAGCGTGTCAAAAATGCTTTCTGAAATGCTCCAAGGGCGTAGCATGTGACTGTGACGTGGCGAAACGACAATGTTCGAATCGCTCCAACTCCGCGCCGTCAAGTTGCCCTCGGCGCCGTGTTGCTCGCGAACGGGCCATCGCCATGACGCCAAAAAACGAACCAACAGCAGAGAGCAGCGAGCTCCTTGTTCACGACAAGTCGCAACTGGCCAAATGGGCGTCCCAGCAATTCTCCGCGCGACAATGGGCCGATAATCAGCAAGAACCTGCCGCCATCCTGACTTTGGACCATGTCGAGGCGACTCTGGCCCACCTTGCCAACGAGAAGGCGGCCCTACTGGTGAGGTCGCAGAATATGACCACGTCTCGACCTCTTTCTTCAAGCCGCTGATGCACGCGACGGTCGATCCCGTAGAAAGAGTGCGCTGCACTGCTTGACCAGCACGCGGCCGAGCTCGGACGCGAGGTTGCCGTTCTTGACCAGGTGGAGAGGGAGGCGGTCGAACTCATCGGCAACGTGGATGCGATCAAGGAGCGCCTGTTCGGAGACAATGTACCCTTCGTTTGTGCTTGCAGCTGGTCCTTTAATCAATATTGATTTGACCCTTTCGTGCTGCATTCCGATGGTAGGGGCTCGCGCACCAGATCCGAGCAACGCTGAGCGAGCGCGCCAGTCAAAAGCAGCGCGAGCTCGAAATCGACGGCGCTCTCCACCGAATGAAGCGCGCGGAAAGGGCACGTCGCGCTGTCGCATCATGGCCTTCCTCGAACATCCTATTTCGGTTCCTGACGAAATGATTGCCTTGATGTCTGCAGATTGCGCAACTTCTGGACCAGTCCGCGACCCACTCGCGCAACCACGCCTACCTCGACGCTGCGCTCGTCATGAAGGAAGCGCAGCGCAAGGCCGACCGCGGTTCTGCCAAGTGGCCCGACCTGGTCCTGTACCGCAACGTGGCCAAGCACGTGGCCAACCTGCGCACCAAGCTCGTCACCGACCTGGAGGCCCTCGCGCGGGCCCACGTTGCGCGGTCGGACATTCACGTCCAGATCACGTTCCAGCGCGAAGAGTCTCGCTGGACAGACGTGCTCGAGGCGCTCGCGGTGCTGGTCTCTTCCGTGCACGGCATTACGGACCTGGTCCGGCTCGACGCTGTGCATCGCGAGCTCCGCGTCGAATACTTTCACGATGGAGGCGATGGGGAGGAGCCAGGAGGCGTCACGATTGAGCTCTTGGACCAGCCGACGGACATAGTCGCCAACGTCGTCAATTACGCCGGTGTACTCGCGCGCGTCCTGCCGGCACCGAGCCGCGTTGCGGTCGTGCAGCCTATTATGCTCTCGCTGCTCGAAACGTACTCGCTCGACGTCCTCGCGGTGCAGCTCCCAACGCACCCAACCGGTTTGCCGGCGTTCAACGAGCTCCTGCGCAACAGCGTGACCATGGAGATGGCTTTTGTCGATGCAGGTCTGGCCGTGTCGGTCCCGGACTCACTGACCATTTTTGACACCAAGTCGCGCTACTTTGCCAAGAAGCTCGGCGTCGTCCTGGGCGCAATGCGGCGTCTTGTTACGGTCAACGACCCGGAAGAGGTCGCAGCGCCGCTGGCTCCCTCGCCCGTTACCCAGTCTCGCATCCGTGCAGCCCTCGACGCGATTGAGCCGGCCTCTTCCCACATCTCGCTCACGTCGCGGTCGGCTTTGCTCTCCACCGTCGACCCGCTGCGGTTCCCGTCGTGCCTCGTTTCGCGCAAGGTCCAGCAGCTCGTCGCTTTCTTGGACGACCTGGTCACTGAGCTCGCGGACCTCCCGGACTCGTCGTGGGTCCCGCATCAATATGCGCTCGTCGAGCGCAGTCTCGACTTGTACCTCGTTTTCACGGCCGACGCCGCAGCGCGGCAACAGCCGCATGCTAGCGTTCTCGCGCACAACGACGCGATGTTCCTGAGCGACTGGGTCGCCAAGCAGTGTCTCGTGGATGCGCGTGCCGGGTCGCTCGCACGGCACGTTGCGGTTATCGAAGACCACGCCAAGAAGGTGCTGTCGGCACAACTGTTTGCGCAAAAGAGCGACATGGTCGCACTCATCAAGCCCGTGGAAGTGTGGTTTGCCGACTTGACGCTGCACCGGCAAGATATCGAGGCGCGGTTCCTGCAGGTGAACCGTGTACTGCGACAGATTTCCGACGCGATCAAGGTTAACTTTTATTTTCCTTTCTTTCTGATCCCTGAGCACGCCGATTGTGTTTCTGACACTGTTGCCGCACACGTAGCCCGCCGTCCCCGCGCCGCTGCACATTTACTTTGTCGGCGCGCTCTACGACACGTGCCTGACGCACGTCCTCAACGAGATTTTCGCGTGGGAGGACATTACCGCCGACGAGAGCGAGGAGCTGTGCTCGCTGTTGCAGGGGCTGCTCGTGCCGGCGCACCTGTTCGCCATGGCCGACGACCATCAGATCGAGTGGGTGCCGCACTACCGCGTCTTTTACGACACGGTCGAGCTGCTCAACTTGTCGTTCAAGGAGATCATGAACCGGTTCCGCGCACGGCGGTACGCGCAGTTCCAGCGCGGGCAGCTCATGCACTTGGTGCAGGCGCTCTTCCAGGATTCGGAGTTGCGGCGCGCCAATTTGGCAGAGATGATGGTGGGGGTAGAGCAAGGGTTGGTGCTGCCGTGAGTTGAGTTCGGATCGCCAATTTTTTGTGCCCAATATACAGTGCTACCTACAAAATCGACGACGACAACCAAAACATGACGAATCATGCCTCTCCGTCCACCTTCTTCCCCGCAAGCGTCGCCGTCACGTTCCGCCCGGCATACTCTGGCGGCTTGATGACCTGTGCCGTGACCGGCTTCAAGTCGTCGAGAATCTGCTGCATCATGGCGTCCTTGGCGGCGGGCGCCTTATTCCCGGCACCCTTGTGCACGACCGTCAACTTGACGCGGTACCCCTTGCTCAAAAACTCGCGCGCCTTGGCGACTTTCGTCTGCATGTCGTGCACGGCAACACTCGCGCCGACCTGCACCTCCTTCTCGGTCTTATCGGGCGCGGCCACTTTTTTCTTGGCCGCCTTGACCTTGTCATACTGCGCCTTGCGCGAAATCAGCTTCACGACGGGAGTCGCCGCATTGGTCTCTGGGTGCGGCCGCGTCGCGACTTGCACGAGGTCGTCGAGTTTGCGGTCGAGGGCGGCGAGCAGGTCGTTGAAGGGCCGCAGGCCCTGGTCCTGCCCGGACGCGTCGACGTAGTAGACGTGCACGGTAGCCAGTTGAGCCGCGGTCGGTGGGGCCATGCGGGAACGGTTGCGTGTTGCGGTTGTTGACCCGGGACGCAGGAATTCAGCGGCAATGGCGTCGTTCTTGAGCGGGCCCAACGGCTTGGCGGGGGCCGCGTAGTGCCGCGGGGACGTGGTGGCAAAGACGGGGGCCGCGAGCGGTCTTGATACAGGTGCGATGGGAGGTCGCGGAACAAGTGCCGCATGGGCGCAGCGAGCCAATCGGGCCAGGGTGGGCTCGAGAGCTGAAAATCGTGCAGCAAGTTGTGTCGCCATTGGTGGTGTTGAAGGAAGCGCTGGACGGTATTGCGGCCGAGTCAGTGGATTGGCGGCGAGCAGCAAGCAACAAGCGGAGTGCTGGTGCGGGATCTTGGTGCGTTGCAGTGATCAGAGATCGATGTGGAGGCGGCCTGTGTTTACTGTGATCAGCACGCGTCTGGCCGTGACTGCGTGGCGATGCACCCCCCTGGCTTCAGCCAATGCCATCGCTGCTGAGGACGTGCGCCACTTGCCCGCGTTCGATGGCGCGCTTTACTCCATCCTTCTATGATTCTGTTGTGAAATATCCCTCTGGAAAGCGCACTGAACTCCTTCAAAAGGTGCGAGATTCAGCCGTGTGCTAAATGTTCCGTTTCTGCGTGATACCAAGATTGAACCAACCAACAGCCACAGGCCAACCCATCACAGTTGCCTGTATCCAACGTCGTTCCTCTTCTGACAGCAGCTATGCCCCAATTCTTTTTGGTGTTTGCGAAAACGACCAGAACTCGTATTCCTCTAATTGCGGCCAAGGTTCAAGATGCAGTCGGATGCAATCATTTCTCATCATGGAGCAAACAACTCACACTGATAAGTTGCCTGCACCAAATGCCATTGCAACCACGGATTCGGTAGCACTTGCTTGAGCTGCATAACAGCACCAGTCCTGATGTCCTTCACGCCACCCAGTGACTTGGCATTCACACGAGCAATACCAAGTGCAAATGCACTGGCTGCATTGCGAAAATTGCTTCTCAGGCTGTTCGACCACAATGCAAGTCAAGGGGGCGCAAGAACGTGCTCCCGTCTCCATCCCAGATGACTTGGATGCGAACCGTTTGGCTTGATTTTGTGGACAGCTCATGGACTTGGACGTTGGCCAACAATGGTATTGCTGATCTGTTTGGATCCCAGCTGGTGAATACTGCTTGACGTTCTGTTACAAATAACAGGCTGACCCTGAGACGAGGTCTTGTCGGGTGTCAATTGCTGTCATTGATGGAGGGAAGATGATGGGGCGGACTGGGGGACGGGTATATAGACACAGGAGCATATGAGCATGATTTATAGGCCATGCATGCATATGGCTCACACCACACTAGAACGAGTTGACTGACATGGAAACTGAGCGGTGGACACGTCAAGTTCGAATATTTGGGCTGGGTTGTGTGCTTCTGGCTTTTTCCACGTCAGGTGTCCAGAGAGTCCCGCATTTCATTTCCAGTGAGCTCAAATGTGTTCTACTTGGCAACTCTGCACACAATCAAATGCCGCAGCTGTGGGAACAGCAGAGCAACACTAAGCTTCGCCCTGCCAGCTGTGGATTGCAGACGATGCACAGGCAGTGTGATAGGATCCCAAAACATGCACAAATATTCTGGCATATTTCGGGTGCAGCAAGCCTACATCTAAAGAGCATTTTCTTCCAGTCCTTCAGCTCGATGTTTCCAGCCAGAGAACCTGCTTATGCATGCTGATGCGGGGCGGGTGGTTCAGAGGATTGCACTGACACTAAACGTGGGAATATTTATCACAAGGTGGTTGGTTGGACACCTTGGCAATGGTTCTCCTCCTTTTGCTGTCAATTACGACCGACTCGCGTTGTGAGAGGGTGAAAGAATTGCAGTCTTAACAGACGCAACTGCACAAGAACACTTGCACAAGCAAACCTGGGCTGTACTGTCAAATGATTGCCACTACAATGCTCATCCTACAAGCTGCCACTCTTGTGCACCCGATTTAGCCCAATGTCACTAAAATTGTGCTCAGAAGATAGTGAACAAATTGAGCTGTTGAAATTACTCCATCATTGGAGCCGTTCTTGCATTGCTGATGGGCATGGCAGACTTCAAGCATGTTTGGAGGGTGTATGATACAAGGATGCGAACCACACCCCGCCCGTCACGCACCAGGACGGCGGCTGAAAAAAGTTTCAAACAAGGAGGTTTGATACAAAAAGCTTGAATAGCATCAGGGGTCCACCTTGGCCTCAATGTGGGGTTTGGAACCATCAAAGAGCCACTTCCTGGCTGCAGCCAGCTCCTGCTCATGAAACCACGGAAAGATTCGGCTTTTCGACAGGAGATACTGAAAAATGGGCCAAAGGAAGTCATGAAAATCATGGAAGACTCTGTTTTTGTTCAGACATGAGTGTTCAACAGATCCCTCACTTCTGGTATGTGATCAACCACATGAAGTTGGAAAGGGCTCCTGCAACAAAAGTGGACATGCCATCATGCCAAATGGCATAATCTCTGTTGCCAAAAGTGTTTTCCACGCAGTTGAGCCAACAGCTGAGGGCAGAAATATCAGCGTCTGCAAAGTGCTTGCTTGTAATGATGTGTGAACAGGTATTGTTGGAAAATCAGCCCCATTCGTCAAATGCGATAGATGCTCCGAGAGGATCTCTGGAAGGTATCATAAAGAAAATAATCTATGTGCCAGAACGACAATATTCCAATCTCCCAAAGCGCTCTCAGTTGCTTGGGTGCACCATGCTTGGTGCCCACTTGAGCATGAGCAATCAAGCGCAGCAACACGATCTGTGTACCAAAAATGTGGAGCGCTTGGGTAGCGGTCCGGTTCATGGATAATACCACCACGATGCCACATCACGACCAAATGCCTGCTGTCAAAGAAGCGACACGACGTTCTGACTCTCAACAGCATGAGCAAATCATGACTTGGCCGAAATCGGTCGTCCGCTTGCTGATCGACATAAAAGTGGAGCTGCTCATGATGTTCGTGGAAAACTGGGCTCAAGCCGATGTTCCGGACACACTAATTGGCCGCATTGGCGGCGTTGGTGCAGGCGACGTTGTGACCGCCATCGCTGTCGCACTTGTGGGAGCAGGGGTGGGGACGGGAGCAGGAGCGACAACAGGTGCGGGACGGCACCAGTGCTTGTGTCCTTGCTTCCACGCAGCAATTTGACACTCGCGCGAACAGTACCACGTGCACTTGCACCGACTGCACCGTGAAAACGGCTTCTCGGAGGACTCGATCGTATTGCAAGGCAAGTGGGCACAGTAACGCGCGCCCGATTCTGCGAACACTTCTGTCGAATGAGACATGAGCCCGATCGCACTTTGCCGGGTTGGGTTGGGCAAACTGCGTACTGTCAGGAGCCACTCGGCCAGATGGAATGCCGTCGTCGAGTCGCCAAGCGGACGGCGCAGGAAGACGCGAACCGCTGGGTGCGCGGCCATCGTGGCCAAGATGCGAACGACGAGACTGAGGATCACATCGGTGACGTGGCCTTGATTCGGCGCACCAGGAATAGAAGGCGTCGAGTACACCATATCGCGCATAATTTGGCCTGTATCCCTTCTTCTTGGCAAGGCTTGAGACTTGAAATCTGACGCTATCCTTGGCGACTGTGTGTTGCACTGTTCAGGGAGCAAAAAAAGTGTTTGTTTGCTGTCGAGCTGCAACAAAATAATGGGAGCGAAGAACACATACCTTGTTCAATGACTCAGTCACATCCACATTCGTTGATTCTGCTGACGGTTTCGTTACGCCGCGGTGCTGAAGTTCAAGAATGCATTGATTCAGGGTACTCACGCAAATCGTCACGAGTCCACTCTTTGCACAAGCAATCTTGGCTTCGTCTGCCACTGCAGCAGCAGCGTCGACACTGGGGATGTTGGAGTTCATGTGCACCAAATTGTCCAATATCTGGAGCGCATTGAACGCTATCAGCAGTTCCAATGATGGCAGATGTGCGTCGTTTCCATAAAGCAACCCGTCTGTCCTGCTGGCCAAGTCGCTCAATCGGGGAAGACTGATATCGTCGCGAATCATTTGCATGCAGGTGACTTGGCGCGACTTGGTGAGCACGGCCAACAATTCAAGGTTGGCCAGAAGTGAGGTCAGCGATAGCTCTTGGATCTGTTCGGGCGAGTACTGGGCGCTGGGTTGCACAGTTCGGCTTGCCGTATTCGCCTGCTGATTGCGGTCGTGGTTTCGACGCGGCATCAGTGGAAAGGCAAAGATGAAACGGGGAGCTCGACTTGGGTTGTAATGCAGACATGAGGAGCCTGAGGTGCTCTTGGCGGCCAGCGACGAGAGCACGGGCATGTAATCATTGCATTACTAAGTCACATACAGGCCATGGCCGCGCGAACTGGCGCGGTGCTGGTGGTGTGAAAAGTTGCGGTGCGACTGATGTCGCTTTCTTGCCTTCCATGTCACAAAGCCAACAGTCTGTAGAACAGATCCTGGCGGAGATAGCGCAGGCGAAACTGCCAAGGCAACAGAAAGATGCGAGTTTGCCAAGGAACGACCAGGCCGACAGCAGCAGATTTACATATTCAGTCTGCGGACGTGGAGTTCCTGTCGTTGCGTGGTTCTCAGCAACCTGACGTGAAAACGTCACAACCATGACGCGAGAACTTTCCATTTACACCAGAGCCACCTAGTCTAACCGATCAATTGAGATCTCCATCCGAGTCCATCATACCGACCACGTTAACCACGTCGCTTTCCACCACATCTGGTCGTCACTGCGGCCGCGGGAACGCACCAGGCGGCGGGGACGGCGTCGTAGCACCACCCCGCGCCAGCGACGCGTACCGCTGCGCGTACACGGGTCCCGTCGCCATCGGCGCATGCTGCATCGCCGCGTCCTCGGGCACGACCAGCGTCATCGGAACGAACCCTTGCTCGCCCGTCGCCAACAGCACCACCTTGGCCCACCCGTCATTGAACTCCACGACGACCGCGACCCGGTCGCCGACGCGCAACGGCAACTCGTCGCGCGCCTGCGGCACGTACGAGTGCACCGCGACAAACGTGCGCGCCGGTACCGCCGTCGCCGGCATCGGCGGCGGGTATGGCCCCGTCTGCATGATCGGTGCGGGCGCGGGCGGGGTCATGGCGAGCGGTATCATCGGCATGGTTGGCGGGACCGGCATGTTCCATGGCGCGGGCGCCGGCGCGCCGGTACTGTGCACCGAAATGGGCCGCGGCGGTAGCGATGCGACACCAGTCGGGTGGCCCGCAGTGATCGGCATACCGATCGGTGGCGGCATTGGCATCCCCGTCGGATGGACAGGGATCCCCGTCGTCTGTACGGCCATGGGCGGTTCGGGCGACGCGCCGGCGAGCAGGTGTTCGTGCGACGCGACGACGTTCTCGACTTTAGTCTTGCCCGCGTCCGTGGACACTGCGGTGTTGGAGGCGGTGGCGTGCGCGGCGAGTTCGGCCGCGGCTTGGTCTAGGTGGAGCCGATCGCAGATCAAATCAGTTGTCTGATTTTGGCCCAGAGAGAAAATAAACGGCGAGGGCGTGACGTACTCTGTTGCCCGCGGCGGCGGATGCGCGCGAGAACGACGCACCCGGAAATAATGACCAGCGCCACGACAATCGCAACCGCGATTCCACCCCATGGCACGGAGGGTTCGTCGGATCGCGGCGTTGGCGGGGCCGTGTCCTGGAACGCGCTTGCGAGACCGAGTGGGACGGCGGTGCCGGCATCGGCGGTCAGGGCCGTTGGTGGGAGCGCGAGCTGCGCTTGTGGAACGGCTACATGGAGGAGAGGGGAAAGTGAGCGACACCCGCGCAATGGAAATTATCATAGCGCAACGTACTGCCCGCGTGCCCGACCTGCACCACCATCGCGGGTGCCTGGCCCGACTTGATCTCGTCGCGGTGCGGATTCGCGGCCGTCCGCACGTTCATCGGCCGGATCTTGTGGTGCACGACCGTCGTTGCAGACGACGAGTCGTGATCGTTGCGTGCCGCGCCCACGTCGGCCTCGTTCGCGGCGCGTGGTCTCGCGCGTGCGGGACGGGAAAGAACGGCGACCATAGTCGAGATGGGGACGGGTAAAGAGAGTGGATCGCGCGAGAATGGATTGCGAGAGCGCCGTCTATGAATGCTGTGCGGCGGGAATGTCTGGCCGAGCGCAGCGGGGTGCAACGGAGCAGCGCGGCAGCAGTGACGAGTCGCGTCGTGGTGTGGCCAGGGAGAAGAAGCGGAGCGTCAAGAAAGGTGGAGAGGGTGATCGGCGCAATTACGGGTTGTTTGCGGACGTTGCAGGGAGGAGAGAGTCGCGGCCTGTTGTAGGTCGCGTGCAGCAGCCGGGGACCGGCGAGCGGAGGCTAAACGGTTTTCGCTAGTCGATTGCGATAAGAACGGTTTCGCAGATGACGGCTCGCTGGACGTGAACACTGCTGCAGGGAGCGAGCTGCATTCCCGAAGCCGGCTCCTTGTCGTCGCTGCTCACTCTTGGCGACGCGCGACAAGAACGAAGGTGGGGGACGCGAGAGACACGCGGTGATTAACCCTCACGTGGATTTCACAGGACTGGTCTTTGTCCCATTGCTTCTCCGCTTCTTGACGATGATTCTGTGCTGTCGCTGCAACATCAAAATGGCCGACCAGAATCCCGCTGCACCCCCCAAGACCGCCCGCAAACGCTTTGTCGGGTCCTCGCGCAAGGTCGATGCGATTGCCAAGTCGGTCGGCGCAGCCGGGTCAACGACTTCCATCGAAGATGGCGCCAACGCTATTGTCCAGATGCAAGGTGGGCAGGACCCGTTGAACCCGAACTCGCAACAAATCAATTCATTGATCCATGCTCTCTCTTGCAATTAGCGTCCAAGCCGTCGGCCGCGCCCAAAGTCAAGCTGAACGCCATCCCTGACGAGATTTTGAACAATGCCGTCTTGAACGAGGCCATTAAGGCGTTGCCGGCCAACTACAACTTCGAGATTCACAAGACTGTGCACCAAATTCAGAAATTCTCGGCCAAGCGAGGTCCCTTTTCGCTCTCCAACTTGTTCTCATGCCATTGCGACCAAGCTGACCCTGCCGGCACCTGTCGTCTAGTCGCGCTGCAGTTCCCCGAGGGCCTGCAAATGTTTGCCTGCATCATCTCCGACATTCTCGAGCAGTTCACGGGCGTCGACACAGTGGTCATGGGCGACGTGACCTATGGCGCGTGCTGTGTGGACGATTTCACGGCGCGCGCTCTCGGGTGTGACTTTCTCGTGCACTATGGCCACTCGTGCCTAAGTACGCACTGCGCTCCCCTCCCTTTTCCACCCTGACTCGGCCCTGACCACGTCACTCCCGTTAGTCCCCGTCGATGTGACCACCATCAAGACGCTCTACGTCTTTGTCGACATCCAATTCGACGTCGCCCACTTCGTCAACATCCTCACGCACAACCTCCCCACCGGATCCCGGCTCGCGCTCGTCGCGACCATTCAATTCGTCGGTTCTCTCCACCTCGCGAAACGGCAACTCGAACCCTTCTTCTCCGTATGTGTCCCGCAAACCAAGCCGCTCTCCCCCGGTGAAATCCTCGGGTGCACCTCGCCCAAACTGTCGTCCGACATCGACCACGTCGTCTACCTCGGCGACGGCAAATTCCACCTCGAATCGATCCTGATTCACAACCCGGACCTGCCCGCGTACCGGTACGACCCCTACTCCTCCACGTTAACCCGCGAGCGGTACGACCACGTCGAAATGCGCCGCGCGCGGCGCGACGCCATCACGACCGCGCAACGCGCCACGAAATGGGGCGTGATTCTCGGCACCCTTGGGCGGCAAGGGTCGCCCGACATTCTGACTTGGCTCCGCGCGCAACTGACGGCGCGCGGGATCCCGCACGTGGTGGTCTGCATGTCGGAGATTTTCCCAGCGCGGCTGAACGAGTGGAAGGACGTCGGCGCGTGGGTGCAGGTCGCATGCCCGCCGCTGTCGATTGATTGGGGGCGGTTCTTTGATGTGCCGCTGTTGTCCCCGTACGAGGCCGCTGTCGTCGTGAACTCGGCCGAGTGGATGGAGGTCCTCCCGATGGATTTTTATGCGCGCGAGGACGCCAGTGGGCCGTGGGGGGTAAACTGGCACCGGCGGCGCCCGGCGCGGCCGGCGGGGGCGGCGCGGGTGGGGGGAGGGGCGAAGCGCGGGAAGGCGGCCGTCGGCGCGGTGCCGGCGCCGCCGAGCGCGTGCTGTGGTAGTGCTGCGAAGAAAGGACAGTCGGGCGCGTGCTGTCGCGGGTCGGCGCCGGGGTCGTCCGGGTGCGGCAAGGAGGGCAGCGACGTGTCGGCGAACGGGTGCTGTACCGCGCCGAGCGCCAAGGCGCCGTCGTCGGCGTGATCGTTGGTCAGATCTTTTGTACCATTTTAGTTGTCGGGTGGGTGTGGTTGTGAGCATGTAGGATAGCTCTCCGTCTTCAACGTAGCCGACGAAACGCCATGCGCTCCGCGTAGGTAGACAGGTGGAAAAAGGCTTGCACCAGGTGGACAGGTGGGCAGGTGGCGGAGCATCGTGTCGTCGGTGCCAGCAAGTGTCAGCGATCACCACGGTGGGAGGAGAACGAAAAGCAAGGACATGTACGAACAGCAAGCACATGGCACACGAATACATTCTCCGCAAATTCGACGACTTTCGTCCCCGGGGCCCCACCGCGCACGCACGCAAAGCAAGAAAGAATGAGAGAGGTATGATGCAGGATGTGGATCGCTCCAACGAAGAACAAGACCAGGGAAGCACGCAAGTGAGGAACAAGAAATACGCCAAAGCAAACGGTACTAACGATCTCGCGCCAGACCTCAGGTCAGCGCGGTTGCGCCTGAGTTCCCACTCTCGCCGTTCACGGGCGGGGTGTCGGGCCGTGGCGGGACCATGACGCCCTCGAAATACGGGTGCCCGAGCGCGTGCCTTGCCGTGAACCGCTCGTTCGGGTCGTATGCGAGCATGTGCTGGTTTGGTCGACGGCTACGTGAGCATCCGCACCCCCATCAGCCGAAATGGAAATGGGCGGAGAAACGTACGCGCAGTAATCGTAGCGCAAACTGCGACGTCGAGGGCGGGAAGACCAACTCGAGCGGGCGTGGCGCCCATTTCGGGAACTCGGGCGCGAATTGCGGCAGGTCCTCGACCTGTGCCCAGACGTTGGCGTTGGGCGTGCCGAGGATGCGGAAGATGTGGAAGAGCTCGTCGATTTCCGAATCGCCTAATTGGATTGAAGGGATGGAAGATGAGCATCGATGATCGAAAGTGTGAAAGAAGGGAATGAAGAAGACGAACCGGGGAAAAGCGGCCGTCCAAGCAGCATTTCGGCAAAGATGCAAGCGGTACTCCAAATATCGACGCCGTACGAGTACCTTTGCGACCCGAGCAAAACTTCGGGCGGGCGGTACCAGAGCGTGACGACTTCGTGCGTGTAAGTGCGCATGGGCAGGCTGACGGCGCGCGCGAGGCCGAAATCGCCGAGCTTGAGGTTGAGGTTGGCGTCGATGAGGATGTTCTAGAGGGTTGTTGAAATGGGTGATCAGACGCTGAATGACAAAATGGAGCTAAGCTGATCAACGGTGAACAAGTGGGGTACCTGCGGCTTCAAGTCACGGTGCATGACCCCGCGCTGGTGGCAGTACTGCAGCGCGTCGAGCAGCTGGTAGAGAAAGCTCTGCGTCATGTCGGCGCGCAACGGGCGGTCGCGGTACCGCTCCATGAACATTTTCAAGTCGCCGTCGAGACACTCGAAGACCAAGAACAAGTTGGGCGCGTTGAGGGCGACGCCCTCGAGCGGGACAATGTTGGGGTGCCGGAGCTCAAGTAAAAGACTGGTTTCGCGCAAGGCCGTGGCCGGGATTCCATCGGCCTCGGCATCGAGCCGAATGCGCTTGAGCGCGACGACCTTGCCCGTGGCGCGGTGCTGCGCGCGGAAGACGACGCCGTAGGTGCCTTCGCCGATGCGGTCGAGGCACGAGTACTGTTCGAGCAGCGAGGGCGGCTGGGCGTGGTGGCTCGCGGCGGCCGACATGGCAGCCATTCCAGAGGGCCGGTCGGCCGGTCGGTCGGTTGCTCGGTGGGTGGTGCTTGGTGGGTACGCTGCAGGGTGCAGGCGGAGCTCGACAGACGGTTGCTGCTCGGGACCGGGCCTGGTGCGGGAATGGACGTGGGATCGGAGCGCCGGCGGCGCCGGGCCGGACACCCGGCCACGGCGGCGGGCGTGGATGGGCTCCCCGGCCGTGCGGGAAGGCAGCAGCAGCGCGCGAAGTCGACAACGAGCGGACAGTCTGCTGCTGGCACACGTGACCGCGCCAGGTGCGACAGGCCGCACGTGTCTTGGAAGCAGGCACTTTCCGTCCGCTCCCATGCCCCGCGCCAGGCAGCAGACGCTTCTCGGTGCCTGCTGCCAGGCCCCTCACGCCCACGCGACAGCGCAGCAAGCGCGCGCTCTTGCCAGCTGCGAGTTCCGCTGGCAGCAAGTTCGCCACGGCCACCTCCTCCACCACGACCCGCCACCCATTGCGACGGCGACGACGACGACGACGAACGGCACCCAAGACGCTGTGATCCGCGCCCACTAGTAGCCGCACTGCGCGCTAGCTGCTCTCCACCGGCTCCTGAAGCGTGCTCCTGAAGCGTGCTCGCGGTCCCTGCGCTGCCTCCTCGCGTTGGATCGACCCCAGCAACCCACGACGCGTCGTTTGCCCGCTTTTCCAAGCACCAAGCTCAGCTGCATTATCCCGGATTACGACCGCGACCCTCACCATGAGCTTTGGGAAAAAGGACGAGGACGCCGGTGCGCACTGCCGCTCGCTGCTGCTGCCCAATGGCCCTGCGCACATCGCCCTCATCCCTTGCCTGATCACCGTCCGCTAGAGTCGCGCGGCGTCTTCTTCGACAAGTCGCAGGTGCTGCTCGAGACGCGCGTCTTCAACGAGACGCCGCTCAACCCGCGCAAGTCGCGCCTGCTGCTCGGCAAGGTCCTGACGCTGCTCTACACGGGCGAGCACCTGACGCGCGCCGAGGCCACCGACCTCTTCTTTGCCACGACCAAGCTCTTCCAAAACAAGGACCCGGGTCTGCGCCAAATCATCTACCTACTCATCAAGGAACTCGCCGACAAGGCCGACGACGTGCTCATGGTCACGTCCTCGCTCACCAAGGACATCAACGCCAAGCCCGAGGAACTGTTTGCCTCGCCCAACCTGCTCTCCTCGGCCGCCGCCAGCTTTGGCTTCTCATTTGGGTCGCGCACCACGTCGCTGTCCTCGGCCTCGGCCGCGCTCGGCGCCGGTGCCGGACCTGGCGCGATTCTCGGGACCAACGTCTGCCACCGCGCGAATGCGTTGCGCGCGATTTGCCGCATCATGGACCCGTCGACGATCCCGGCCATTGAGCGGTTCTTGAAACAGGCGATCGTCGACCGCACCGCTGCCGTCTCGACCGCCGCGCTCGTCTCGTCCTACCACGTATTCCCCGTCGCGCGCGACCTCGTGCGCCGGTGGGTGAACGAAGTGCAAGAGGCACTGACGTCGCCCAAGGTGACTTCCACGAGCCCGTCGGCCTACCTGTCGACGGGATACATTGTCCAGTACCACGCGCTCGGCCTGCTGTATCTGATCCGGCAGGCCGACCGCATGGCCGTGGCCAAGCTGGTGCAATCGCTCGCGCGCACGTCCAACGTCCGGTCGCAGTGGGCGCAGTGCATGCTGGTCCGGTTCGCCGTCAAGTGCTGCGAGGACGAGTCGGCGTCGTTTGGCGGGAAAAACATGGTGTCCGTGGACGGGTCGCTTTCCGCGGCCATGTACGAGTACCTCAAGTCGCTGTGCAACAACAACGACATGGTCATGCTCGAGGCGGCGCGCGCGCTCGTTTCGATGGTGAACTCAACACCCGCATCGCTGACGGCGACGCAAGTGCAACCGGCGGTCACGGCGCTGCAGCAATTGCTGGTCTCGCCGAAACCGGCGCTCAAGTTTGCGGCGCTGCGGACTCTGCACCAGCTGGCGCAAGTGAACGCGTCGCTGGTCACGGCGTGCAACCTCGACATGGAGCAGCTCGTCTCGGATTCGAACCGGTCGATTGCGACGTTTGCCATCACGACGCTGCTCAAGACGGGCACCGAGTCGTCGGTCGACCGGCTCATGAAGCAAATCTCGTCGTTCATGTCCGAGATTTCCGACGAGTTCAAGGTGATTATCATCGACGCGATCCGCGTCCTCGCCGTCAAGTTCCCCGCCAAGCAAGCGGTCATGCTCAGCTTCCTCGCGTCGGTCCTGCGCGACGAGGGCGGGTACGAGTACAAGCGGTCGGTTGTGGAAGCCATTTTCGATCTCGTCAAGGTCCTGCCGGACTGTCTCGAAACGGCGCTTGCGCACCTGTGCGAGTTCATCGAAGACTGCGAGTTCACGAAACTCGCCGTGCGCATCCTGCACCTCCTCGGCGCCGAAGGACCCAAGACGCGCGACCCGGCAAAGTACCTGCGGTACATTTACAACCGCGTGATTCTCGAAAACTCAAACGTGCGCGCCGCGGCCGTCACGGCACTCGCCGCATTTGGCGCGCACGTCGATTCCGTACGCCCGACCGTGCGCGTCCTGCTCACCCGGTGCCTCGACGACCCGGACGACGAAGTGCGTGACCGCGCGACGTTCAACCTGGCCGCGCTCGACCAGGCCGACCTGCGCGCGCAGTACCTGCTCAACGATACGGTTCTCGCCGTGCCCACGCTGCAGGCCAAGCTCGCGCACTATACCGCCGCCGGCGATTTCGCGCACGCCGTTGACGTCGCTGCGGTGCCGCGGATCCCGAAAGCCGAACTCGTGCCCGCGCGGCGCCGCGCCGGGTCCCCGACGCGCGGTGGGGCAATGAATTCGCCGATGCTCGGGTCCCCGGCGATGCGCACGATGACGCCGACGCTTGGTCCAGCGACGCCGACCCCCGCGGCACAGGCGGCGGCACCGGGCGGGGCGTCGACGCAGTGGCTCGAAAAGGAGCCGTTGCTGGCCCCGCTCCTGCCGACTCTGTTCAAGTCGACGAGCTCGGTCGCTTTGACCGACCGCGAGCTCGAGTACCACGTGTCGCTCGTCAAGCACGTGTTCCGCGACTGGCTGGTCCTGGAAATCGAGGTGGTTAACACGATGCCTGAAGTCCTGCTCGAGAACGTGGCCGTCTCGCTGGTTCCCGACACGCCCATCGACACGGTCATGAAACAAATGGCGGTGGTTCCGATCGCGTCTCTCAAGGCGCACGACCCGCAACGCGTGTTTGTCGCGTTCCAACGCGCGCCGGGCGCCGTCCCGACCGTCTCGTTTGCGACCAAACTGACGATGACCGTCAAGGACTGCGACCCGGTCACGCACGTGCCGGATTCCGACCAGGGGTACCCGGAGGAGTTTGCCGTCGAGGACGTTGATGTCACGCTCGCCGATTACATGCTGCCGACGACCGTGCCCGATTTTTCGAGTGCGTGGGACGCGCTCGACGAGCCGAGCCAGGTTGTCGAGACGCTGCAGGTGCCGGGGATCCCGACGCTCGCCGTGGCCGTCGCGCAGATTGTGGATTTGCTCGGCATGCGCGCGCTCGAAGGGTCCAACATGGTGCCGGCGGAAAAGCACGCGCATACGTTGGTCCTCGGTGGCGTGTTTTTGGGTGGGGTGCCGGTGTTGGTGCGCGTGCGTATGGTCCTGGACGCGGGTGCGCAGGCGGTCGCCATGGAGGTCGCTGTGCGGGCCGGGGTCCCAGAGGTCGCGCAGGTGGTCGCGCAGGCGTTGCAGGGGTGAGTCGTGGCGAGGGGGGAAGGGTGGAGAAGGTTGGGGTCCGTTCAGTTTGGTTTGGTTTGCGAGGTTCAAGTTGTTTTTGCGGAAATACAGGCATCCATACAGGCATGGTGGTTGTCGACGCGGCTGCAGATGGCTGCAGATGGCTGCCCGGTTGTTTTGTGGCTTTCCTGGCGGCCGGTTGATCACGCAAATACGGAACCAACGAGACAGCAGCCGTCGCGGAGCCTTCTCAACAGCTCTCTATGCATCAAGACGTCACAAACCACGTTGCGAACGTACTGATGCGATTTGCGCAACGACGACATTCATTCGTGCGCCAATACCAACTGGCCCTTCTCGCCAGTCCTTCCACATCACATCGCCACGACAAATATCGCCAGTCGTCAGGGAGCCGGTCGAAGCTCGTCATACTCTCATTCAGTATCCAACCTTCCACCTCACAAGGCTCTCATCGACTTGTGCCACCCGACCTCGCTAGCAGAAGTCAGCGCGCAGTGAATACATCTCTGCAAGAGCATTGTTTGAACGTCAACAAACTTCCCCCACGACGCCAAGTATCAGCAATCATGGCCAGCTCAGCGCTTTGTGACCACGTATAACACAACCACACGCGACGCGATTCCCGTCAGACGTCCAGATAATAGGGGTGGGATATTCGTCAAAAGGAGGTGCCCCACCCCGTTGGGAGGCATTATGTGATTATTTCAACAAATGAAAAGTAATGGATGAATCAGCAATAAGGCACACGCAGGCCTCACCCTTCCGTCCGACATCAGTTTGAGAAACCATGAAAAGAAATGCGGTGTTGCTTCTCCGCGCGGATGGCTGCCCCTGTGCTGTTATGTACACCTGCCAAGGGCTGACATGTGCAACAACCGCATGGACGATGCGTGCGGGGGTTAGAGGGCATGACTTGAACGCTCGCCCACCTTGCTGCAAGGCACACCGAATAACAAAGTAAACGTGCTGCGGCTCAAAATGAAGTCTCGAAATTAAAAAGCGCGCTAGGGGAACGGCTGCTGCTACTTGGCGAGAACAAGCAGTGCTGCCTGCTAATGATGAACCTTAAAATGATTGAAACGCTGCCTGTTTGTAATGAAGGAATGGAGCAGGCGAAGACAGCCTTCCGCATGAATTGAATGAGAATATATTACCTATTTTTTGCTTCACAAAATTGATATCAAATCACAGGTCTAACCGAATCCACCTCGAAATGCGATTCTGGATGGGCGTATCCGATGGCATCCACGCCACAGCACAATGCGGGTAATCGTACCAGCGGTCGTAGAGGCGAACAAGAGCGCAAAATCCCTCGCCTGCCCCCACTTCTCTCATCAGCCGAACGTTGAATACGTGTCGGATCAAATGGCGCGCCGCGTCGTTGACTTTTTGCGTCAAACCATCTTGGAATGCGACCAAGACTGCAACTCGCATCTCGCGCTCATTCCTTATGGCAGCAATGGCCGACAGGAGCTTTTCCGAAACTTGATCATCGTCATGCGTATCAAACCATTGCACAGTGCCAATGCGGTCAGCATAGACCGAGAAGAGCGCTAGGCCGCCCTCGCGATGAGTGGTGACGAGCATCCCATCTGCAAACACTTCGGCATCAGCGTTGCCATTCCGAGTGGCCACGCGTGCCCATACTTGGCGCTGGCTGAACCCGCCAGTGCGCCGCAAGTACCAGGGCACATAGTTGCCCCTCGAACCAACAGAGTACGTTCTCTCGATGCGCTGCGTTGGCGAGGAAGCGTCCCGCCTGCCTCCAACTTGCTTGACTGAGTCCGGATCGTCCACTCGCGCTATCATGGCCCATGGCTCCTCGGTTCGGATTCCAGTGTCGGTAATCACGCCAGTCCCGCCCAGTGCATCGATTTGGCGTCGTGACGCAGTCGACAATCCTGGCCAGTATTCGCCATGGCCAACAAAAATGAGAACGTCGGCAGGATCAATACCCGACGCGAGAAAAACGTGCAGACGCTCATCGTCCTTGGCGTTGGGCGTGGTCGTGTTGTACGTGGTCATGGTCATGTCGAGCTTGGCCAGACCGCGTGTCGTGGCGGCCTTGATGTGAACAATCGTGATGCCCGGCGCTGTGATCTGGAACTGGACCTGAGTGCCAATGGTGATGGTGCTGTTGTGGCCACGCGAAATGGCCGTGGGGCCGGCTGCATTGGTCGAAACAGTCACAGCATCACTCCCTGCGATGGGTAGCGTTGGCAACGGAGCCGGTCCTGAAATAGTCATGGTTCTCGTGCTTGAGAGGCGTGAGGAAATCAAGAGCAGGCTGCTGTGGGCTGCGTGCAACGTGTCGGCGGGCAATGGCGGGAGGCTGGCCGTCTTGGTGCTTGCGGAGCGTGAAGTGGCGTGGAAGCGGTAGAAGGACTTTGTGACGTGGAATTTGGAAACGGCTGGACACGGCAAGGATATGACTTATGACTTGTGACTTGGTGGTGTTATGTAATTCTGGACCTGCAGCAGGATCGTGTCGAGTGACGCTCGACGCTGATTGACCTCCACGCAGAAAGCAATGAAGAAACAAAGTCAACTAGTATGAGCAGCCTCTGCTTTATGGTTCAAGTGCGTCCACCCTCCAATCGGCTTGTGCTTCGTCCAACCAATGCGACCATTCCATCCCATTCCAAATGCTTTAGCCCTCTTGCGTCGGTTTTAGACATAATTCCGGCACTAGATCTTGAACGACGCTTGTCGCAAAGTGAAACGATGAGCGTGAAGTTCGGGAATGATCAGTTCACGCCGACATGGCATCTGTCCTTGCAATTCGCAGCATTCCTCGATAATTCAACGGCCACGGCCACGTGCACGACCTCCGGCATTCCTTGTAAATGCATGCACGGTGAGGACGAGGACTATCAATTTCGTAGAAGTCGATTGCAGACCGGATGGCCGAAACACACAAGGAAGAAAACGCGTTCACGGGACGCGAAGCCGACAGTGTGCCATCGCTGATCTGCTACTGACGTCGACGACGATGTGACCTCCTCGAGCTGGCCGCTTCGACATTTGACCACCAAAGTCGCCACTTGGCGCAACATTTCCACGCGTTCACGACTACCCCGCTTCCATCGGTTGCCGTCGGATCGTCGTGGCAGCTGGAGCCGTCGTGATCTCCCACGCTTTGGACCAGCATCTCTGCTGCAGCCACCATGTCGCGCCCAGCTTTCCCGCGTCGCGACCAGTCCACGGGTGCCGGCGCGCCGATGCAGCAACCCGGCGCGCTCCCGCCGAAATCGCAGTCGCGGTCACGCGAACGCATCGACAAGTATAGGCAGCGGTACATCACGCCCGACGATGCGAGCCCGATGCCGTCGCGCAGACCGAGCAATGCCGAAGACATTCCGCTGCACCCGCGCGTCGAGGACGTCATGGCCGAGATTCGCACCAACTGGCCGTTTATGCTGCAGGACGACTTTCAGGACGTGCCGTTGGCAATGCAACTGCTCGAGAGCCCCGGCGCGCGCTCGGTGCGCGCGTTTGACGACGTGCTCGGCCGGCTCGAGCCTTCGATCGATACGATTGTCGACGGTATGAGGCTGCGCTGCTTGTCTGGATGAGTTGTGGTCTTTAAACTCGCGCTGATCCAACGTGACCACGCCAGACTATCACCACAGCTTCAATTTCTCGATCCAGTACTACTCGGAGACGGTCGAGGGCATGAACGGTGCGTCTTCGTCGATCTTCACGCATTTGTGATGCTCGTTTCTGATGCCGTTTCCGCATCAGACGTGCAGCGCCGTTTGCAGTCGATGAAGGCCATGCTCTTGCAATCGCGCGACCATTTGCAGCTCAAGGAATTCGACCTCATGGGGCTCTGGAACAAGAGTCTCGTGTACAAGGAAATGCTGCGCATCATGGACGTCATGTACGTGTTCCCATCCCTTGTTCATGTACGCGACCTGAATCGCCCTCTCATCATCGTTGCCCAGCGAAGAGATGAGGAATACCCCCGGCCAAATAGAGCAGCTCGTCGCGGGCAAGTACTACTACTCGGCTGTCAAGACGCTCAACAATGCGACCAAGACCATCAACGGGCCCGAGTGCCGCCGCATCGGCGCTCTCGACGATGTGCGCAAGCAGCTTGGGCTGTTCAAGGAGGTGCGATTCGCTGTTTTCGCCCCTCACCGCCTACTCTTCGACTGACAGGATTGCCTCTCTCGCCAGTCCATTTTTGAGAGCATCGTCAACGACCTCAGCAATCACGTCTACCTCAAGTCGCCCTACGCCGAGGACCGGTGGACCAACTACGCGGCCGCCAACGGTATCGCCTACACGACCTCGGCCGCACGCGCGAGCGCCATCTCCACGTCGACTCTGGGCCCGGCAGGTGCCATTGGCGCCGGCGGCCGTCGACGGTCAATGGCCCCACCCACCAGCGCCGGAGGTCCACGCAGCTCCATTTCCGACAGTCTCCGCGACCTGGTCGCGACGCGTTCCCCCGTCAACGGGGCGTCGCTGAACCGCACCGCGCCCTGGGCCGATAACGCGAGCACGCTCGACGGCGGCGGTGGCGCATCGAGCGACGTAGACGTTGGCGGTGGCGACGACGACGACGACGACGGAGTCCTCGCACACGAGCACCCGGACGAGCACCCAGAGGCCGACTCGGTCGGGTTCATGACGCTGTGTCTCGAGGCGCTCGTTGCGCTCGGGCAACTGGCCGACGGGCTCGCGGCCGTGCACCAGCGCGTGCCGCGCGAACTGTTTGAGCTCGTCGACAAGTGTCTCGAGGAGGCAAGTGATCGCGCCAAGGCCGCGGCCATGACGGCGCCCGCGATTAGTACGGCCGAGCCGGCGCCGCGACCGACTGGTGCAAAGGGCATGGTCGACGCGCACGCGCTGCGGGATACGCGCGCCAAGGAGGCGCGGTTTGCGGCGTTGCGCGAGTTGACGGCGACGTTGTGCGCGAAACTCGAGGCGGTCGTCGAGGGGCACAAGCTGATTTGTAACTTGGTCGATGCCATGTCGCGGCGCACTGCGTTTGAGCGGGCTGGGAATCGCGTGGACGCACTGCCCGTCTATACGGTGGAGGATATTGCCGAGGCGGTGCACGAGGAGGTACGGGCAGTGAGACCCTTTTTTGATTGCGCCATGCACGGATTCGTCATTTCACCACCCATCTGGCTAGATTGAGCACATCATGGTCGACAACATCCAGTCCCGCGGGTCCACAACCGACCTGCTCATCACGGACTTGCTCCCACCCAGCGCCGAGCCGGGCACGTCGTGCCCCGGTGGATCTCCGGCACTCGCAGCGACCGTGTTCAAATTTGACCGGTCCGACGCGTACGCGTCTGTGAGCAAGTTTTACAAAGCACAGCTGTCGAACGCCGTGTCCAATGCGGCGGGGCTCGCGGCTGCACGCACGACGAATGCGCCCATGGCTGGACAAGAGCCGGCCGCAATCCAGTCGCACGTGCCCGACAAGTACGCGCTCGCACAGCGTCGGCGGCACAAGGCGCTGTTTGCCGAGCCCGACGCCGAGTACATCACAGTCATTTACCGCCCGGTGATGGACTTTATGGCGCGGCTCGTGTCATTGGCAAACTGGTGCGGTCTTCGTCTGAGTAGTGGATGGTGTTTGCGAGTGAGTTGACAAGAAACTAACGCGAGTTGAGCGTAGCGAGTCGGGCAGCCAGTACGGCCAGTTCCTCGACGACTTTTTGCTGGCCACGTACATTCCGAGCATCGAGGCCAAGGTGCAGACCTACGTGCACAAGTACATCAACGGGCCTGACGGGTTTGTGGTGGGCGACGACCAGTTGCTGCAGGTCCGTTTCGCACTCTGGAGTGAGACTCATCTCTGCACGCTCACGCTCACCGGATCTCACAAATTGATAGAGCGCAACAAGCCTGCTTTCGCTGATCCAGTCGCTGTGCGCGACCATGTGGCACGTGCCGTTCCACAAGCAAGAGTACCTGCGCATGATCGAGGACGTGCTCTCCAAGTACCTTGAAAAGTGTTTTGCCAAGTACAAGACGTGCGTGTCGACGGTTGCCGACGGCCGCGTGCATGAGTGCGTCTCGGGTGTTTGGGCGCAGCACCCGGATTTGGTGCACATTGTCACGCAAAACACGCTCTTCCGCGACGACGCGGAGCCCAATTACGAAATGAACGAGCGGTTCAACGTGCAAGAGATCTTGCTCGAGGCGCGGCTGTGCGACGACCGGTCGTTCCAGCGGTCTGAGCTGATTTTCGACCCGAAGCGGTTGGAGCTGATGGCGGCGTTGCGCGAGAGTTTGGTACGTGACCAACTCGACTTGGTCTTGATCTTGAGCGTCTCTGGAGAGCTGATCAAATGTCGGCATCGTTTAGAAATGGTTCCGGCAAGAAATGGTCAAGCTCATGGAAACGCGCGTCGAGGACGCGCTGCTGCTCATGTCGGATCCGGTCCTTTCGGCGAGCCAGGGCGACCTGTCCATGTCGCAGGAGTTCCGCGAGTCGGGTGTGGTCGGCGGCGATCCCGAACACAGCAACACGATGGGCAGCCGCAGTCGCATGCTTGCTCCAGCCCCCTCGTCGCCCATCAGTGCGCCGTCATTGCTCGCGGCCGCCAACGGGACCAACCCGCGCCCGAGAAGCACGTCGCCGCTCGAGAGCGACGGCGGCCCTGCCGTCTCAGGGAGCGCGCAGTGGATGATGCTGGCCGTCCCGCACGCGCAAACGGCGCGGTTCCATGAACTGCTCGATGCGTACCAGGCGCTGGCCGACACGTGTGTCGTGACGCTGCACCTCGAGCTGCGCGTGCACGCCATGTACTTTGCCGACCTGGCGATGCGCGAAGGCACCTACTACATCGAGGACCCGAATAGTCCCGCCAACGACTTGCCGCTCGGCAGTCCCGCGCCGGCCACGTCGGGCGACGATACCATGGACCCGGAGCCCTACATGCTGCAGCTGAACGCCGACCTGTCGGTTTTCGAGGCGCTCTGCGAGCGCACCTTGTCGCGGCGCGACGGTGAGTTCATCTTTGACGGTGTGGCGCTACTGCTCACACACTACCTCGTCGCGAACGTGCGGTACCTGCGGCGGCTCAATGTGGCCGGCGTGTATCGCATGGTGCAGTCGATTCGCGCCTTGCACCAGCACCTGCTGCACACGACACTGTGCCACGAGATTCGGCTCGACCATGCGCGCCGGTACTACGAGCTGTTCTTACTCGGCGCCGACCGTATGGTCGAGGACATTGCCGACCACGGCGCGACTTACACGCTCGATGAGTACAAGAACATGCTCGACCTCATGTTTGACGTGGCCGCGATCCCGGACAAGCTCGCGAGCGAGGACCCGGCAGTCGCGAGCGCTGCGGCACGCGCCGAGCGTGCACACCGCGAGCTCGTGCAGCGGCTAGGCGAGTGGATGCGTGCGGCCGGGTAAAAGTCAGTCGCGCCTGTGGGTCCGTGCACGCAGGGCGGAGAATGGATTCCTGGATTGCTTTCAATCGTCATTTGTGATCGGGGCCGCCAGGTCCCGCGCTTGGCAGCGGGCTTGCCGGAGGCAGGGACTAGAAGACCCAGGGAGGATAACCGAGTTGACGACGCGCAAGGACGCCTATGCACGCCACCATTGCCCGCGCCACCATCCACAGCGATCTGCACGACGATCCCCCTCCGAACGGACGGACACGAACTCTCGTTCTTCTGCCGCGCTCTGCCTCTGCGTGCCGAGTGCCGAAGCGGCGCTGGACGCGGCACGCACAGGTTGCCGCAAAAGAAGGAGCGCTCTCAGTTCTGTGTCGAGATCGTACGGGGCCGGCCGCGCGCTGATACAGCACCATGCCTCTCTATCCATGAGCAGTTTCCACGTCGACGCGCCAAGAACTTCTCAAACGTGGTCCATGCACGGCCAACACTACATAAACCACCTCGACGATGCCAAACGCTATGAGCATCGACCGTCGGCGCAAGCGACGACGCTCTTCGCTCGCTCCTCCAACTCGAATCTCGCGCAGATCCAGCAACGACAACGCTCCCATCGCGTACGCTTCAACCCAATTCTGCCCGTGCGTTTTACACGTTCGGCATCGTGGAAGGGAGTGGCGGTGGGGCTCCGCCACAATGCGGGGGACAAACGTGCACGGCAAGCTCGACAATACCCTGGCCTGGCCTTGCGAAATGTTGCTGCATGGCAGAGGGGCGCGCACCCTTGGTCGGTTGCACGCGCAAGAACGAACCAGAACGAACCCCGCCCACGTTTTCCCCGGCCGGCGTTGGCCTGACGGTCGGACAATGTGCTCACGCCGTGCACCGCGTCGTGTTCGATTTGATTCTCGTAGGGATCCCTGGTGCTCAAGTACTCCCTGGTCCCCCGTTGTCGTTGATCACGGCCACCCGCTTTGTCCCTCCTCGAAGCGCTGATTCGAGAACCTCGCCCCGTCAAGATGCTTGTTCCGTCGTTTGGTCCCTCCATGTCCTGCACGGAGCCGCTTGACGTGCCCGAGCCTGCTCCGCGGACCGTCGTCAATGTCGCTGCCACCCCAACCGCAAGTACCTCGCCAGCAGGATCGGCCCGACCGGCCAAGTCGCCGGCACTTGTCACGGTGTCGCCGCCATCATTGAGCCGTCCCGCGGGACGCGATTCGGGCACGACAGCATCAATCCGTGATTCGGTGGCTGACCCAGCAATTGATCGGCTTGCGGTGCCTCCACCGACTCCGGTCCCAAGGTCCGGTCGCCGCGCCAGTGTCTTGAGCAGCCTGAGTGCTACATCAGGCCGAAGCAGCAATGCCGGCCCGGCCAGCCCTCCCAAGCGGCCTGCCAGCGCGCCCGTCAGTCTATGGACGCTGAACCCGGCGTACAGCCGCGCGGCGGTCCCCGTGTCGACGTTGTGCAGCCAGATCGATTCCGACAAGCGTGGTATCAGGGCCGCGATTCGGACGGCCGTGGACCGCGCGACCGCGGCGATCGTGGACCAGCTCGGCGACCTCGACCATCATGCACACGCGATCGTCGACTGTCTCGCCGAATCGACGAGCCCGCCGCATGCGCCGGCGCGCGTTATGGCGGCGATGCGTGAGCTCGCAGACGAGTACGCTGAGGCGGCGCCGCGGTTGCGCGAGCAGCTCGTGCGGTCGGTCACGGAGCAGTCGGTGCTGCAGGGCGCGTTTGCGCGGTCGGAGACGGGTGCGTCTGCGGTTGACGGCGACCAGACGAGCCAGCGTGTGCTGCCAAATGAGCCGGAGATGGTCGCGGCTGTGAAGAGTGTCGGGACGCTCGTTTCGCGGCATGCAAACCAGGATTTGTGGCCCAAGGCCGCGCAGCGGTATCTGAAGCAGTTGACCCAGGTATGCCAAATTTTGCCCGCTCTTGTTCGCGATTCATCATGAACCAATGACCGCTCTTGTTCGCGATTCATCATGAACCAATCCTGACGGACACGGTGTTTATTTGCATCTATAGCTCGTTGGCGATGTGGGCGTGTGTGCCGTCTTTCTGGACCGCGTCAAGCACGACACGACGCGGCTCGTGTCCCGATTAGCTGTACGTATCAACCAAACGCCTGACTCGTCGGACCGCGCTGCGCGCCAGGAGCGCCTGGCGATGCTCGTCGACCATGTGGTCGAGTCTCTCCAAGGCCTCAATACCCAAATCGCGCGCATCTTGGACGCGGTGGAGGTATGCTGTGTCCTGCACTTCATTCTCTTGCTCTTTTGATCAGTACCGCTCACCACGCCCTTATCTCCACCATGCAGACTGGCCTCATCGATCTCTTCCCGTCCGAAGAGCATGTGCAGTGCCTCGTGTGCCGCGAGATCCTGATCGACACGGTCATCTATCCGTCGTGCGCGCACCGCGTGTGCGGGATATGCGCCGCATCGCCGCGCACATCCGGCCTTGCAGCGCCATGCCGTCGCACGCACTCGGCCGACAGCGCCGCCGATCTCACCCCACCTCCCGCCGACCCGGTACCGACCCCGCTCCTCGGACGGCGGCGCACTGTGTCGACGGGCTCCGACGTGCGCAAGTCTACGAGCCAAGGCCTCTCGCCAACATGTCCAGCGTGCCCACCGGTAAGTCGTGGGCGCACGAGCGCACCGCCACGTCGCGACTCGGCCGTCGATGCGCTCGTCACGCGGTTTTTCGCGGCGGAGGTTGCGGCACGACGGAGGGCCGTGGCGGTTGATCGTGACGACGTGCCGCGATTGCGCGCGGCGTGGCGGGCAGTTGCTGACGCTGCGGCTTCGTGGGCTGCGCGCCGGAAGGGAAAACGGCGCGGGAGTGCCGCGTCGACGGGGACAGGGGAGGGCAAGTGATGCACGGGATGATGGGTCGTGATCGGCGCGCTGTAAGATGGGAGGAACGTACCAATACATCCATACCCCACCTTATCGCATGAGAGCGACGGACTTGTGGCCTGTGCTCATGCCCATGCTGAACGAGCGACATGAGCAGGCTGCGGTAGTTCATCACCGACGTGCCTGCTCATCATTGCCGCATTCTTGGATTGTGATGTGAAGCGTCTCGTCGCGTCGTTTGAGGGCTCGCTCGACCACGCCTGCAAACAAATCGAGGGAACCTTGCAGCGGCGGTTGTTGGTGCACTCTGAATGGGTCGCTTGCCACCGCCACTTCATCTCGAGCCCGCCCAACTTGCAGTCCACGACAACCATTCGAATTTCATTTTGCAACAGCGCCCAGTCGCCCCTCAGCACCACAGCCCTCGCCCGACTTGCCGCAACGTGGACCGAGGACCCGCTACCGTGCTGCTGCCGTGATTGGCACTCGTGCGGCGTAATTTGACCGACGTCGTGCCGACCTCCATCTTCAGTTCCAGTGAACTGTTCGCCCGACCACGCGCGCGGACGTTCTTGGCGAACAGAGTTGGACCTCAGCACCCGCAACCAAGTCGAACGAACGAACCTTCGGGCTTCTTCTCCACCAGCCGCCGTGCTCGAACACTGGCTCCTCGATTTCGGCTGCGTAACCGCTCGTCGCGGACCTCTTGACCATCGACATGACCATGCCGCTAGCAAACGAGGTTCGTGCTCATGAATGGGTCTTGACCGGTAGGCCGCTGGTCGTTCTGAGGCGCTTGTGAGCTCTGGATACCACCGTGGTCGGGCTCTTGAACTGCCATTGCATCAATCCCTTCGAGAACCGTGGCTCTGACCAACGAAATTGATCCCTCTCCAGACCGGCGCTCCCACCGAGCCCATTTCGGCCGCGACGATGCAGTCGGACTTGGAGCTGCTGCAGTCGGCGTCGCTCGACGCCTTTGAGGCGCTCGTCGTGCAGCTCGTGCAGGACGCCAAAGACCTGTCGCCACCGCACTCGCCCACCACGCAAGTGCAGACCGTCTCGGCACAATCGCTTGTCGCGTCGCTGCGCAAGCACAGTGTCCCTTCGCTCGACCCGGCACCGTTGGCGGCGGCCATTCGTCGTCGCGCATCGATGCCCGCGGGCGCGCTGCTCGCGGCGGAACCCCCCTTGGCCGACCCGGCGACCGCACAGACGCCCGAGGGTGCCATGGCTCTTGCGCTCGCGCAGCTGTTGGAAGAGGTGGATGTCCTCCTGCAGGCCAAGGACCGCGAGCCGTCGCCCAGCGAGTGGATGGCGGTGGGACGCACGATGCAGACGATTGCCGATTTGGGAGTTCAACGC